>JBAMHW010000001.1:32519956-32539984 GCA_037177495.1 Rhadinocentrus ornatus | reverse complement strand
CTAATATAGCTAATGTGAAATGTTACTTAGAGTTGGTTGCATTCTGGTAACTGGTTGTGTAAATGGGTGCTTATGCTGACGATGCTGTCACATGACGTTATACTAATGTTAATAATATTTTTGGTTTTACAATACACAAAATAATTTTTCTTTTGTTTGCAATGATGACTACGTTAATCGTTTAAAGTAGCACTACATACAACTTTCTGGCTTTGAAACTCTGTGCTTCTGACTTGTTTTGATGGGACAGTCATTATGTACATTCCTGGAGCCATCATTGTTCTACAGTGTGCTGATGCTGATAAACAACACGTCACAACTTTTTTCCCATCCTGGCGCATCACTTTACAACAGAATTTTGCTCTATGGCATCTTAACAAGATAGCAAGTGGATATCAACACACTGGTTGTTTTATTGCCCACAATTTCTAATACAACAAAAACACAAGAGGACATTATTGGAGGAAGAGGGGGAATGAAAGAGCAAAGGAGATGGCGCAAGAGATAAGACAATAATCAACATTGGACTGACTTTTACTATCTGGAGAAAGCTCAGAGGAGAGACAGGATCCAGCTGAATGCTGAATTGTGGTGTTATAATAAGAAGAATTATTATTATCATTATTAATAAAATGTTTGAGATAACAGTTAACAATAAAGTGACAGTAAAATAGCAAAAGCTTGAAACAATAACAAACTCTCTCTTTTGGTATTACATACAGAGATCGTGTGGTCGACATGATTCAAGTTTACTTCCACAAATTTTTTACAAGATTCCTTAGAGTAACTGAAACTTTTGTTCTACTGAACAGTTGAGAGATGAGTTAAAAGGTTAAAACAGTTTTTGTCTTTTTTGCTACTGTTGCTCCTCCTCTTCTCCAGTTTTCTTCATCCTGCCACTACACCCATGTCGGTGTACTTCCCATTTTTGATAGAATAAATCTTTATTGCCAGAGAGGAGAGTCTGTACAATGAAGAGCGAGTATTAAATCGTTGGACTGAACATGTGTATTTTCCTTTGTGTTGTGCAGCAGACGGAGGGACCATGAAGACCTTGGTGGCTCTGCTGCTTCTCTGTCTGTGTGATCCTGGACACGGTGACTGCCAGGCAGACTGTTTGTCCTGCAGCAAAGCTCTGCCCAAACTCCTCAGTTTCAACACCATGGTGAGGCATACGCACACACACACACACACACAAACACACAGTCATTGCAGACTGTCAGATAAAAGGTGGGCTGCATTAGTAGCAAAAATGACAACCATATATAATCTAGAGGTTATTTATCACCTCAGATCAAATTCTTGGACAAAACCGGACAGCAAATAAAATCACATAAAGCACAATGTCTGCATTGGGGCTCACTTGGTGATGAGATAACTGGAAACCCCTCACCCCACCTTGTTGTATTCATTCTGTCCTCCCTGACTGACTCAACAAATTACCCTTTTGGCATTTGAGTTTTAATTTGTTGTGGCTAATTTAGTCCTGGGGAAAGATGTGTGTTCGCCTCTCTGTGCCTGGTGGTGCTTTCTCTCTTGGCTAATGACATGGCTGTGTAAAACATTTTTACAGGCAGCACACTGGAAGACATTTAAGAGCAGATGGATTAAAACATTAGGCTTTGAATTGTTTTAATGTTAGGTAATTAGGTCAAAGTGGTATTTTTAAGGGATCTAAACTGAGCTTAGTGAACTGGACGCTGTTTGTAAACTATTGTCTAACAAACAGACAAACCCAGGTAACCACCAGAAGGAATCGCATGATTTAACCTCTTTAGTGGTCCATGAAACATTCTCATGTTGTTTATTTTGCAGGCTTATTAGTGCCCCACTTTATACAGCTTTGGGCACAGCGATGTTCAAAGACTGGATGCTTTGAAAATAAAAGGAAATTTTGTGCAAACATACTCCAAAAGAAGTTCAATAATTAACTGAAAAATGCAGACTTTTATTTTTAAAAATATTGCATTTCAGAAGGCAAGATTGCACTTACAATTACCTGATTGAAACCAGGTTTCTAGAAGATGGAATTATATTATTCCATCCCTCATTCCAGTCACAATTTGAGTCCCAATCTAATATGTCCCGTCTCCATAGTGCATCTACGACTAAAGGTTTCTAAGAATTTTTAAAAATATGTGCGAATAAGTTTTTATTTGGTACGCTTTGCGCCTTCAGTGCAGCTCTAATCTGCAAGTAGAAAAAAAAAGATGAGTTCTGCAAGTTAAAATTATCCTTGATATCTTGAAAGGTACCCAGGCCATTTCCATCATACATATCCCTAAGTAACTGAATCCCCCGCTCTCTCCATTGTGGGAACTGGATGGCTCTACCCCCCATTCGTAAACTAAAATTATTAAAAATTGTGGTTTTCAAGTTATTGGATTTTAATAGTCATGGAAACGGGCTCAATAACAAATAATATGCCTGAACTAATAGTAAAAAGAAAAATGTATTGACAGCATTTAATGAAAGATATTTTGAAACCACCATCTACAGGAGCCCTCGGCGGTATTTAATTCTGGTTTCATGTCAGACTGTAGATGACTTCAAACATTTCTTGGAGTCAGTGGTTATACCCATAACAATATAAATACCCAAACAACATCCATTATCATGTAACATAAGTGCTCCTAAATCTTGCTCTAGTGCTTCTAAAGTTTTCGGTAAAAAAACACCAGCACTAACTAATGGAAAAGTTAGTTTGGAGCCCTATGATTGTTCCTTTAGATTCCAAAGATAATCGATTCAATTAGTTTCAATTCAATACATTCATCCGTTTTTTGCACCAGCTTAATACAATTGTGGGTTGTGGGTGTACTGGATCCCGCTGCCACTAAGCAAGAGGCAAGGTACTGATTAACAATCCATGATAGGGCCAACACAAACAACTGTGTAGGTTCACGCTCACTCCAGGGTCCTTTTAAAATCACCAACTAACTTAATGTAGATGTTGTGGAAAGAACCCGGAGAGGAATTGTGTTAGTATGGGGAGAAAATTTTACCTCTACACAGAAAGAACCCAGCTAAGATTCAAATATGAACCTCCTTGATGTAAGGTGAAAGTATTCTTGCTTTAAATAATTGGCCATTATAGTATAAACCTTTGGCCTTTCTGTGTTAATGCACCGGCTGCATGTACATAAGTCCAAACAGCAAGGTATCCTTTATTTACACAAAGGCAGCCTTTTAAGTTTGGGTCTCCAGATCCTACGCAGTTATTGTTACTTAGTCCTTATGAAGAATTAAATTTCTTTATTTCTATAGGTAACTGGAACTGGGTATTTAGTCATAGATTTTTTATTTAGAGTGTAGTTTCAATCCCCAACCCTATTATACAAGTGAACTCCATCAAACTGACTTCATAAGTAAAATTAATTAAAAAAAATTTTTTTTTTAAATCTTTTATCTTTGTCTCTAACAGGTGTGTCTCGTTGAGTGTGAAGGCAAAGTTTCCCCATCTTTTTCCTGGGACTTATGTCTTAAAGCACTATCGCCACCCATTCCTTCCATAGATGGCACAACAAGGAAAAGATCCCAAGAAGAGGCTGAAGCTCTGTTTCCTGAGGAAGAGGAGCAGATGCAAGATGGTCTGTTACTACCCATGGCATTACAGAGATTCGACCATGTGGCCCGGGCACTCAGCATGAATGAGAGAGATCTGAGTGGCAAGAACAGTCAGCTGAGCACAGCTCATGATTCCCAGAGTCCCCTGTCCCTTGAAAACGAATATGAAGAAGAGGAAGCAGGGCATGAAGGAGAGGATGCCGGTGTGGCAGCAGGTGAACTGGATGATGCAGGACTGAGCATTTACAAGAGGTTCGGCGGCTTCGTTAAAGGAAGGCATGGCTACAGGAGACTGATGTCTCCAGGAAGATCATACCAGAAAAGGTATGGTGGCTTTATTGGTATTCGGAAGTCAGCACGCAAGTGGAACAATCAAAAGCGTTTCAGCGAATTCCTGAAGCAGTATCTGGGGATGAGCGCTCGGGCCACCGAGTTCAACAGCATGTCAGAGGACCTCACCCAACAGAATGAAGTTTAGCAGAGCGCACCTTCAAACCTCTGCCGTAAAAGAATTTTTTGATGTGTTTTCATGGATATTGTTTTGTATTACAATCACCAACATGTCAAAGTTCAGGTGGTGACATCAAAGTTGACCCATTGAATCCAGTGTAGATAAATTACCAAGAAATGAGTCCAAGTCTAAGACTCACTTTGGAGCCCTAGTTGTCCCAAGACATAACCTTTTCTGTTCTTCATCTATTTTATTATGGTGAATATCAAACCCAGTTGTGAATATTTCTTTCTAACTTGATCCTCAAGTGGTGGTACTAAAAAATTTGACCCCTCTAAACTGTATTTACTGCCATCTTCAGGACCCCTATCGAGCTCTGACATCCCTGCTTATTCATACTTCTCTTTCAATAGCCAAAAACTCCTTGTGACCTTTAAATTAAGTCTTTATGGACGTATAGTCCTATAGTGGGAGACAGGATTTATTTAGCAGTTTAATTCATGGATCTCAAACTTTATTTACCTGCAGATTTTTTAATGTTTTCCTGCTTCAACACACCTGACTCAAATTACCGAGTCATTGTGCAGAACTTGACAGCAAACTATTGGATCCATTTCATTTGAATTAGATGTGTTGGAGCAGGGAAGCATCTAAATCCTGCTGAACAATATCCCTGGAGGACTGGAGTTTGAGATCCAAAAGCAATCTACAAATTCAATTAACAATTTGCGTAATTCTTGTTTTTTTTTTTTTTACTTCTTTTTGTGGGTCACCTTCACTGTGTAAAATGTGTAAATCCTCTTTTTATTATACCAGTGGTTAAACTCGTGGCCAAGTGGACAAAAATTGGTTTAATCAAATTATATCTTTATTTTTTCGTCTTTTTTTTTCATGCTCTCACATTATCACCTAACCAAACTGGCATTTTGATTAGAAAAATGTCAGCAGTCATATGGTACATGATTTGTGTTAAATAAATTAAAAAGTGTTAAAAACCAGCAAAAATTTACGTGTTAAATGTGGTCCAGAAAATAAACTTGGACTGGGTTAATCGAGCAATTTAAATAAATGATTAACAACAAAACTAGACTATAAGCAGCATTCACTCACTCATTTATACTTTATAACACTACTCATGTACATGTGAGCATAAACTTTGACTGACTCTTATGTCACATTACGGTTTGGAGGAGCTGTCTTTGAAAAGTACTGATGTGAAATGTTTTTGTTGCCCAGTATGAGAACTTGTAAATAGCTGAGTTTAAAAATGACAATAAATATAGTTTATTATTTCCTTTGTGGCTTGTCATGCAGCAACTGATTCTGTGTCTTGAAGTATTTTGTTCTTAAAATATATAGTTTAATTTAGACTGCCATTTTGCTTTTTGGGAAGGTTAAATTCCTTCGGTTGAGTTTTATCCCAAGTTACGAGACAGTTATAAATACTCATAATCCATTAATTCTCATAGGTTTCTTTTTATCTGTAAGCCACAGTCCTAAGGTGTAGATTTTGACATTTTTTATATATTGGTGCATCATAGATTATTACAGAATTTTAAATTCTGTTGTGTAAACATATGCAACAGTCCCTAATAATTAAAACAGTATAATCTATAAGCTGCTATTAATAATTTAAGCAAAGATATGTTTCTATTACATGTAAAAGGGATGTCAGTGTTCCCTAAAGCATTTATAAAATGTAAATATAAATAAAGAGGCATTATATCCTTCTGCTTTTGGACTCATTTTCCCCCAAAGCACAGGTTGTTTTCCCAGATAAAGTGAAAAAAAAAAAGGGAGACTCTTTTCCCTCCTCTGTGCTGGCTGTTTAGATTTAATGTGAAACATCTGACTCTTTACTTACAGGTAAATTTCAGATGAACTTGGTCCGTCTAGCTCCTTGTCAAGAAAGTGATTTAACAACTTTCAGGGATGGCTATACCCTTAAATATCTAAAAATGGCATCCCAATGTGAGGTAAGTTGTAAGTTCACAGCAGAAAAACAAAATTCACATCCTCTAAAGTGCCAATGTGCAGCAGTTTTGCATTATGAGTGTCTGGAAATGCTGCTGTGGTTGCAGGCTCACCAGCCCCGATGAGTTCCTGCTTTATTTGACAAATAAGAGGAGGTACTTCAGAAGAGAAGTTGCCTTTATAAATATTGATGAGAACAAGATAGTGTGTCTTTAACATCAATGCACAAAATATGCCTAGTGTCAGCAGGCTTTTTGCACCTCCAAGTGGCCAGTCTTCTGCATAGCTGGCAGCACAACGACCACAAAAACTAAAATTGTACATGAACAGCCAGTTTATCAACGGTGTCGAAATATGGCTGTCTGTAATGTATCGTTTAACCATTTAACAACCCCAGCAAGAACACAGCAGCATAAACATGTTTGATTGCATATTTCTATTTTCTTGAGACAATGATAACGGCATTTAATGTTTTTGTTTTGAGATAACAATTTATTTAATTTATTATTTTAATATATTATTTATTTAATTAATTTATGTCAAATTTAGATCCACATTAGCAGAAAATAAAATGAACCGGTTTAGTTTAGCTTGAAATTTTAAACCGGAAGTAGCGCTTGTAATCGAAGCTAGTTGGACATTTCACTAATATTACTGTCACTGGTTGTCACTTCAGTCTTTTAACTATCGCAACGCCTGGCTTTGATTGATTTGGTGAGTTTAAGGTTGCTGTAAATAATAAGTGAGACGCCAGAAAGGGTTACTGAGTTTAGCACGTCAGTTAGCAAAGTCAGCAACACTAGCTAACCTGTCGGTAGCACAACCTACGCAGTGTAGCAGCAGTACTGTTACCCCTTATGCTAACTTTAACCTACCAGCACAAATCATTCAAAATATCAGGACACTTTTTATGCAACTTTGAAAATCAGGTCAGCAAAAGCCCTTTGCCTTTAAGCTGAGGTTTTGGTGCAATTTAAACATGTAGCAACATACCGCTAGCTTTAGCTTACGATGCTGCTAAGGATATACTGTAGAGCAATGGTTTGGAGCTATCAGCAGTCTGTAATAAAATCGTGATTTGAGGGAGTGCTCCATTTTAACCTTGCTTGTACTCTCAGGCCCCGTCCGTTAAAGTGTGTTAATGTATTTTTAAAGTTAACCAGTGCTAGTTGAGCTAAACGCATAAGCCTAACTGATAATCCTTTCTATTTCCACTAATGCAATTAAATAAAGAGGAGATGAGTATCTTCTAACCGCCCACATAGAAACTTGTGTGACATTTGCATTTTTTACGAAACTTTACTTGTGAGAGCTGTGCGTTTGTGTGTGTGGTTGCAGAAAAGACAGTTATGTGCAGCTGTGTGCGGAGCTCCAGGGCTCTGTCCCCTGGCTTGCTCCCCAGGTTGCTGCTTCCCCAGACTGGCTTGAGGTTGACAGGCAGGGGCCTCAGGACCTCCCCCCAGTGCATGGCTGTCGGCGGAGACTCCCCGGTGGTCCCTCTGCCCAGCCAAGCCCGGGTTGTGATCTGCGGAGGAGGAATTGTCGGAACATCAGTGGCCTATCACCTGGCCAAACTAGGTTGGACTGATATCGTGCTACTTGAGCAGGGCAGGTGAGATAAAACATATCTAAGCTTGGCAATATTTTTAGGCTTAGACACATCAACTTTTTAACTAGTTGATCTGTGGGTTAGCTGTTGTGTCAACTAGTTAAGTTGGCCTTGAGAAATTTAGGTTCTATAAACAGCATAGGAGTTGTCTGTATTTCTTGCTGTCATCTACACGCTGACAACAGTAGAAATGACTGACATTTCTCTTGGGTTGGGATAACTTAAACATTAGTAACTGATATTTGATCAGTAATGAAAATTGGTTGATTTTTTTATTGCTCTGATAATGTTAGATTGACTATTTTTATCCCACCTAGGCTTGGTGCAGGAACAACCAGACTGTGTGCTGGCATTGTCAGCGTGGCTAAGCCTATTTCCATTGAATGTCAGATGGCCAACTACTCCAATAGTCTTTACCAGCAACTGGAAGAAGAGACAGGGGTTAAAACAGGTCAGACACTCAAAGATGATTTGCATGTGTTACTAATGAAGGAAAAAGATGTAAATAAAGTTTTCAAATGTATTTATTGATCGACGCAGTTTGCATTTATATCCTCTGTACGGTTAAGCCTATAAGATTTGTTCAAAACAGATATTGAAGAGATCTGTGTCTGGTATGTGTTGCAGGATATGTGAAGACAGGTTCCTTGTGTCTGGCGCAAAATCAAGATCGTTTGATCTCGCTTAAGAGGCTGGCATCAAGACTGAAGTAAGATACTTTAACCTAGAGATAGTGTCAGTGTCTGTATGGGAAAAGAGACCCTTAAACTTTCTGCTTCATTTTCAGGGTAATGGGAATCAGCTGTAACATCATTAAACCAAAAGAGGTGGCCAAACTCCACCCCCTTGTTAATATTCATGACTTGGTGGGGGCACTTCACCTCCCCTCTGACGCTGTGGTCTCCTCACCTGATGTTAACCATGCGCTAGCCGTGGCCGCTGCAGGACATGGTAAGTCCAGCACCCAACCATTTCAGGTTAAAACCAGTTACTGTTGCTTCTCTTTTGTTTATACGGTTGCCTGACCTTCCAGGCTTCCTTTTCATCTTTATCTTTTTTGTATCTTACTCATCCATCTACTTGTCTTCCTTACCCTCTTCAGGTGTTCAGATACTGGAGCGAACCAGTGTTCAGCAGGTTGTGGTGGAGAAGGGCCACGTGATGGCTGTGGAAACCGATCGTGGCTCCATTGAGTGTGACTATTTTGTCAACTGTGCTGGCCAGGTAAAGCTCAGAGTGATGCACATTTTCTGATACAGTTTGTGATGCATTAATATGGCTCAATGCCAGGTCTGATATGGGAATTATTGGGACAAAACTTTGTTAGGTTTTCCTAATTTCTGGCTTTTTTATTTTACCAGTTATTTGTGCATCATTTTCTGAGACATTAAAGAGAGCAGCTTTCTGTTTTAGTTTAAATCCACACTAAAACTTATCTCATTTGGTGGGTTTATTTGTGTATATTTGACAGATAGTTGTATATACGTTCTGTTTCTGCTCTAGTGGGCTTACGAGCTTGGTCAGGCTAGTGAGGTGAAGGTGTCTGTTCCTCTCCATGGCTGTGAGCACTTCTATCTCCTCACCAAACCTGTCCAGGAGCCAGTTTCACCCAACACACCAGGTCTGGCTATTCAAACACACAAACACTTGCTTTAGTTTTTTGTGCCTTTTCATCTCCCATCTTTTTGTGTTGGTAAAATGACTTGAGAGTTAGTTTTATTAAGTTTATGCTGTGACTACTTAATTTATCTTTGGGGATTAATTGAGTTCAGTTCAGTTAATTTAATATTTGCTTAGTTTTTCTGTTTTAGTCCCCAAAACAAAAGGAAAGACTACTGAATGAGCTAAACACTTTAATCAATTCTGATCATTTGCACCAAGTGGAATAGAAAACCCCTTCTTTGCTAAGATTTCACACGTGAGGACATAATTTGGAAAAAAAAGTCATTTGGTCCTTGTCAGGTCTTTTAAATCAGGTAAATACAACCTCAGATGAACAAGACATGACATATATTTTTTGTATTTCATCCCACCTAGATTTGAGAGAACTGTAATTTCAATTCTCTGTTTGTCCTGCATATGCTGCAGAATTGAAAGTAAAACAGACTTTGACATTACGTGTTGTCCTTATTTGTTTAGATAAAAGTGAGCAAAGTACAGAAAAGGTGTGTGACGAACTAGGTAGAGCCACGGATTCAGTAGCATTAATCAGCAGTAACATGAATTTTTTTTGTGTGTGTGTGAGTCTCACATTAATGGCTTCACATTGGACTATAAAGTGTGTAGGTTCTGTTGCTGAAAACAAGCCCAAATCATCACCCCTCCACTACCGTGCTTGGCAGCTGAGATCAGGTGTTTTTGGTGATATGTTTGGTTTTAGCCAAACATGGTGCTGTTTGGTTGCACCATCTTTAACCTTCAGTTAAAGATGGTGCAACATCCACTTATGGAAAGACTGACATTCGTTTTGAATGTTTTTTCATTGTAAAATAATGGACTTGTTTGGTAATGGCTTCCTAACCCTTTCCAGATTGATGTGCAAACAAACAAACAAACAAACAAATAAGGTCTGTTTTTATAGATGCTCACATCTGCTAATGATCAGTTAATCCCATGTGTTTGATTAAAAATTTGCCTTTTTGTTCAGACCTGAAAAGGACCAGATGATTTTTGATCTTCTGAAAACATGAAATCTTACGATATGATAGCCAGAAAAAAATCTCATAAAAGTGTTAAAGTTTAGAAGAGGTTACCTAATGGGACATGGTCTTCATCTCCAGTGGTGATTGATATGGATGGGAGGTTATATGCAAGGCCATGGCAGGGAGGCCTCTTGTCTGGAGGCTTTGAGAAGAACCCCAAACCCATCTTCACCGAGGGCCGCAACCAGCTGGAGATCCAGAACATGCAGGAGGACTGGGATCACTTTGGTAAGGGAGATAAAGCTGCTTTAAACAAATTAATTTTAGTTAGAGACAGAAGAGATGTAGAAGGCTGAGTTTTGTGTCTCAAATGTACTTTGTTTATGTGAGTGTAGTCATTCATAACAAACATTTTCAGTTGTCTCTTAGGCAAGGCAACTATTTGTTGTACAAGACAGTTCAAAATGCTTTATATAAAACATTAAAAGCATTACAATGGGGTGCGGGAAGAATTAAAAAGTACATTTAGAATTAGCTTTAAAAATAAATAAAAGGAATTTTTTAAAAAAACTGAAAAAGCTCAAATAATTTAATAATTCACAGACTAAATTAGTCTTTTCTTGCCTTTGGTTAAAGTTCTGAGATGCAACATTGTTTAAAACATTTACCAAGTCTTCTTTTTGGATTGGAGACTGACGTTCTCTGTTTTGTTAATTAATACATTTCTATAAGTGCCACACTGTGCACATGTGAGCTCGCATACACATAAACACACACCTGTCTTTTAGCCTTGGCCTGACAGAGGTAATCTGAGAGTCCTTTCACAGCGTGACATGCTGTCACGAGACAGTTTATTACCAGCCAAACCTTAACTGCAGCCTCTCAAACTGCTGCCTGATATTACTACAGCTGTATCAATAAGTCATTTTATCAGTTTGCCAATAAACATCAGAAAAGTTTTTCCCTTTTAGATTTAACTGGTTATTTGTCCTGGTTAAATTCTGATTGGGGGCATTAGGTATTATTAAACTTAATACTTTTTTAGAGTTTGGGAAAAAGGAGCCAAAGAAGTCAAAACTCTGCTGTTCTGCTTCTGGTCCGACTTGTTGATTAGTCTGAAAAAGCATTGGTGCACAACATTCATGTTTTAGTCTCCTAATCCGGTTCTGTGCTTCTACCCTCAGAGCCAATGCTCAGCGCCCTGCTGAGGAGAATGCCAGGTCTCGAGTCCGCTGAGATCCATCAGCTGGTCAACTGTCCGGAGTCTTTCACACCGGACATGCGCTGCCTGATGGGGGAGACGCCGGGTTTGTCTGGCTACTATGTGCTGGCAGGGATGAACTCCTCGGGCCTGGTTTTAGCTGGAGGAGCTGGAAAGTAAGTAGAGCATTTTGCTAGATGATGGAAGCTGTTGTGCACTCACTTAAACATCCAAGAACATTCGACTGAAAACAATTTTACCCTGGAAATATGTCAGGCGCAACATACTAATTACATTGATCAGCACTGCGATGGAGGCATGCTGAAAGATGAAAGTGCGTTGAGCCACAAACAGCAGATGGTGTGGTTTGGTGTGCAGGTACCTGGCTGAGTGGATGACTTATGGCTACCCTACAGCTAACGTCTGGCCGCTGGACATCAAACGCTTTGGCAATCTGCAAAGCAGCCGAACCTTCCTGCGACACAGAGTGATGGAAGTCATGCGTAAGTAGAGACTTTTCAAATTTCTTTCTTTTTTGCTGGTTGTTAAATACTGTTTTTAACCATATTCTTTTGACATCTGGGCCTCAATGTACAGTTTAAGTCAAACACTTTCTTTTGCCCTGATGTTAAATTGTTTTATTCTTGGTGATTTTTTTTAAATCCTGCAATTGTTTAAATATTTATTGTGTTTGTGTCCGTGTGCAGCTCTGCTGTATGAGCTAAAGGTTCCTCGGTGGGACTTTCAGACTGGGCGCCAGCTGAGGACCAGTCCTCTGTACGACCGCCTGGACACCCAAGGGGCTCGCTGGATGGAGAAACATGGCTTTGAAAGGCCAAAGTACTTTGTTCCTCCTGGGAAAGGTACAGATTGCAAGTTAATAAGAGGCTGAAGAAACAAAATTAGCCGTAGAAGACATTTATTTTCGGCACTGATGTCACATGACAGAAAATAACTAGTTACAACAGATTTTCTAGAATTTGCATGGTTTAAGGTATTTATTTTTTCCCCCTTTCTCTTTCTGTCCCCCCTTTCTGTCCTGAAATGAGTGTCCCTTGTCCTTAAAGTGGAAATGAAACCAAACTAACATTACTTACTAGATTGAGTCTTATTCTCATCAATAAATGTACAACAAACATGACAAATATAAACATTTAAAAGAAAACGTAGCGCTGTTTTAGTTTTCGTAGCAAGAGCGCTGCCATCTTGTAGTACTATAAACTGACGTCGTGGTCCTGATTAGAGTCCCCTTGTCCACATCAAAGTGAGAGAGACAACAGAGTGAACGATGGAGACTACTTTTGGAAGAAATTTTTTTTCAACACCGCCAGTTGTCAATAACTGACCGATTGAGGCATGACTTTAGGTCACAGTGGTTACTACTGAACCCTGTGTTGAGGCTCAGACACTCTAAAAGCTCAACATATATTAATGGATATGGCGAATTTTCAGTATTTAAGTCTAGTCCATCTCTCATGATATTTCATCAGTTCATATTCATTTATATAGTTAATGCGTTTTATGTGTTTGAGTGTTTTATCTTTGGGCTGGACCAGTTTCTGCCTCAGTGTTTTGCTGAGTCTGAAATGCACAGGAATGTTGCGTTTAGAGAAAATCCTTCCTAAGTTCTTCAGACACTTCAGCCACTTATGGAATGACAATACTCTCTCACCTGCTCTTTTTCTAGCTATTATCAAGGAAAGAATTTCAAAGAGTAATTTGTCTACTGTTCAGACAGCAGTTTAAAGTTCAAAACGATGATCAGAGGAGTGTAGGGATTTCAGGAGCAGTGTGAATTTAGATGAAAAGCTGCATTTTGAATTGACTCAGTCAAAAGTGGTTTGTATGTCTTTGCAGATCTGCTGTCTCTGGACCAGAGTAAGACCTTCTACAAACCAGACTGGTTCGACATTGTTGGAGCAGAAGTGAAATGCTGTAAAGAGGCCGTCTGTGTCATCGACATGTCCTCCTTCACCAAGTTTGAATTGACTGTGAGTGACGATGAAGTCTGTAGGTGTATTGGACACACCTGTGTCAAAACATGGCAAAATGTTAGGAAAAATGCTGCAGTTCATTGTTAACTACCTGACTTTAATCCTTCCCCTGTGCTCTGATGTCTCAGTCCACAGGGGACCAGGCTTTGGATCTGCTGCAGCATCTGTGTGCCAATGATCTGGATGTTCCAGTTGGACACATTGTCCACACCGGCATGCTGAATGACAGAGGGGGCTACGAGAATGACTGCAGCGTGGTCCGTCTCAGCAAGAACAGGTTTGAAACATTTGCATGATAACAGTATAGACCTGTAGTCTGCAATCATGTAAAAAATAAAATAAAATAAACCTGTTTGCTTTGTTCCACAGCTTCTTCATCATCTCTCCGACAGACCAGCAGGTCCACTGTTGGTCCTGGATAAAAAAGCACATGCCCAATGACCCACATCTCCACCTAGAGGACGTCAGCTGGAAGTACACAGGTGTGCCCATCAGAAGCAAGACAGGGTGGGGGGTGCGGTGAAGTCTTCTTCTAGTACCCACACAGATGGGAAAAGATGCATTAAAAACACATCAACCACCAACACATCATTTGACTAACCTAGTTTTAGCATCTGCAAAACGCACACCAGGGGAGCTGAGGGTGGAGGGAGGATGGTTAATTACATTGTCTAAATGTTATTTTAATATAGTAATGGAGTTACTTTAACTCTGAGATGTGCGCAATTCTAGGCCACACACACAATAAGACACTGAACATGGGAGTGTCTTGTGACACTAGATGAGTTTAGCTAATCAGAAAGTTTTTAACATTTCCAACTCTTATCACCCACAGCTTTAAATCTGATCGGACCACGTGCAATGGATGTTCTAGCTGAGCTGTCGTATGTTTCCATGACGCCTGACCACTTCCCTTCCATGTTCTGTAAGGTGAGAAAGACGAGTGAGTTAGTTGCTCTTTTTCATCCTCACGTTTCCAAGAACATTAAACAGCTGTGTGTGTGTGTGCTTTTACAGGAGATGAGTGTGGGCTATGCCAACGGCATCAGAGTGATGAGTATGACACACACTGGAGAACCAGGTTTCATGCTCTACATCCCTATAGAGGTGGGACCTACACACTCAAACAACATTTAATAAACATGCCACAGAATGTTTGACAACAATTTTTATGAAAAAGAAAGTATGCCCACAAATAATTTAGTTTTAACAATAAAGGGCATAATATTAAATCGTCTGGTCTTTTCCAGCTCTTACAATAAGAAAAACGAATTCAAATTAAATAAATTTGGAAAAAAAACGCATTCAAAAATGCACAAACATGTAAAAAACGAAGCCCACCATATGTGTGTAAGCAGCAGCCGGGTGTAGCCAGTCAAGGATTAACTGATCCTCTGCAGGTGAGAGTATGTGTATAAAAGCAGAAGTTCTGTTTCATTCCCTCCTCACTGCCAGTGGCAGTAAACAAAGTGGATTTGTCTCCTCACCTTCTGTGCAGGTCCGGATTTATGATTACAAAGACACTGGGTCTGAGGACCTTAGGTCGGAACGCACGCCCACTCAACTTAGCTGTTTGAAGCTGCGTGCAGACTTCTTATCTTGCTTCCTTGGCTCCGAAATCTACTATTTCAGTTTTGTCTTAATTTATAGACAGATAGACACTCTCCCGGACAAAAATGCTATTTCAGTGGTTCCCCCTCCTTTATGAAGCAACGGCTTTTATTCCACATACTTATACCCCGAAAGGGCGGTTCTCTCAGGCCTGTCCTGAATTTAAGAGGACTGAACAGGTTTCTTACGGTCTTATCGTTCTGAGGCTTCATATGATAAATGTCCTACCGGCCATCTCTTCAGGGGAGTGGTTCACCTCAATAGAAAAAGGATGTTTCCATGTGGGAACCCGATTCAACAAGGAAAGTACCTTTGCTTCGCCTTTCGGGGCCAAGCCTGTTATTTCACCGTCCCTCCATTATGACTGTCATTGGCTCCTCACTTGTTCACAAGGTGCATGAGTGCAGCTCTGGCACCATTGTGCCTGGCGGGAGTAAAAATCCTCCCGTACCTCAATGACTGGCTCATCTGTGCCCCCTCGTCCTAGGAGCAAGAGGTGTTGACGACCAGGGTCACGTCGAGGTGAACCGGTGCAAAGCTCTCTGCTTCCCACACGGCGGACCTTCTTCATAGGCTTGGCTCTAAACTCTGAACTTTCGGCCTGGCCGCCGCAGGTGAACAGGATGCAGATTGTGTGAACCGTCATTCAAACTGATGGATCCTGGCAATCACCACAGCCAAAAGGGTGAATGAACTCCAAGGGCTTTCGGTCAGCCCGGGATGCCAGTGCTGGAAGGCTGATGGCTCGGGGGTGACTGTGGCTGAACATAGCATTCCTCTACAAGGTTTTGTCCCATTGCCATACCAATGCGACCATTGAACTGGATGCATTCTACCTGTCCCCATTTCAGTCTAAGGGAGGAGGAGATGGCCAGCTTCTTGTGCCCCCTCCAGGCCTTACGGCTGTACATTTCAGCCTCAGAGGCCTTGTACCTATTCCAGGTTTTACTGCCCGGAAGTGGCATCAGTGTTGACACTGGCATCAGCAGCCCCTGGGCTCGTCTCACTAACTAGGTGAGACTAGGTGGGTGCCCTTTTCCTCGTGACAAAGCTGGTACGAGTCATCCATTTTGTTTACTGCCACTGGAAGTCAGGAGGGAGGGACACAGGGTAACTATGGTTCTGTGAATTCCTGCATAACTTCCAGTCATGCTGGTTACTCGGAATTCCCTTCCCGTCTCCCAGCGAGAAAATTCTGGATTAGGCCACTACACCCTATTTACAGACTGGACGCACAGGTGGCCTACACTTCATGCGAGTAACTTTGTTGTCATATCCACTTTGATTACTGGTACTGGCAGTCATTCAGGAATTCACAGAACCGCAGTTACCAACGTAACTTTGCTGTTTTGCCAGTTTACTGTTTTGTATTTTTCTAACAATGCCAAGGAGGAAAGACATCAATGATTTTAGAGAAACAGTTGCTGCTGCCATTCGATGTGGGAGGGGTTATGATAAATATCCTTTGGACAGATGAGACCGAAGTGGAGATGTTAAACATATATGCACAAACTTTGCGGGTTGTGGTTTAGGCTTTGTTTTGTTGCCGTAGTACCTGATACTCATCCAGTCAACCATGAAGTCATGATCAGATTAGGCTTTTTTTTTAAATGTCCTGATACTGACAGTGGATGTACTTTTCTTTTTTATGACTACTTCAGGCCAAACTATAATACAAATACAGTTAGGCAGATCTGAGAATCTTCTGTTCTCTGCATAATGATCTGAGTTTGTGTGAGGATTCTTCAGGTATATAATGAATAGAAATGACTCATGCTTGTGACAAATTAAGTGCTATTACTGTCATCTCTAAACGTTTGTGAATTTGTCTCCCATCAGTATGCGCTTCATGTGTACAATGAAGTGATGTCAGTGGGTCAGAAGTATGGCATTCGTAATGCAGGGTACTACGCACTGAGGAGCCTTCGCATTGAGAAATTCTTTGCCTTCTGGGGTCAGGACCTGGACACCTTCACCACCCCGTTGGAGTGCGGACGAGAGTTCAGGGTCAAGTTTGACAAGGTCTGTTAAACTGGGGCATCTGTTCAGTTGCCTTCCTCTTAGCATAGGGATTTGGGGAAGCAGACATTCAACAGAAATTGATGCTTTTTATTTAATTTACTTTCATTTTCATGCTGAGGCTCAAACCAACCATCTAAATGTTTTTATTTAACTTTCTGCTAAGAACGGTTGGAAAATAGATGAGTAAAAAGGACCGTGTCAGCTCAGCATCTGACTTGTACTGGACCACCGAGCTGCACCTGCAGGTGCAGCAGGCGGTCCAGTAAATCAGCAGGTGCATCAGTCTCATTTAGAAGAAAGAGGAACATCAGGTGTCTCTGTAATGTCAGCACAGCGTTAATGAAAGGACTGCTCTGGTTTACACAGAATGTTTTTAATGAGCTGCACAGGCTTCATAAACGTTGTTTACAGATCTTCATTTTATTATCTTTAACTTCCCCCTTAATGTATTTGTTTTTTTTACTCTTCCCCCTTCCTGTTTCCGCCAGGACACTAATTTCCTTGGTCGTGAGGCGTTGCTGCAGCAGCGTCAGGATGGTGTGTTCCGGCGGTTTGTCATGCTGGTTCTGGAGGACCATGACACCGAGATGGACCTATGGCCGTGGTGGGGCGAGCCCGTCTACCGTAACGGTGAGCTGGCTGGAACAACCACCAGCAGCGCCTACAGCTACACACTGGAGCGTCACGTGTGCCTGGGCTTCGTGTCTCCTCCCCCGGGAGCTGAGGGGCTCCCGACACCCATCACTCCGGATTTCATCAACCGCGGGGACTACGAGGTGGACATTGCTGGTCAGCGCTATCCAGCCAAAGCCAAACTGTACCCCTTCAGCTCCCTCTTCGCCCAACAAAAACGCCGCAAGGAAGACATGGAGCTCAGCAATCTTCAGGGAAAGTGAAACCGAGCTGTGGAAAAGCTCCTTCTGTGACACTCCTTCAGTTCATCACATCTACTCCTGCTCTAACTTCACGGTGCCACAGTTTTCCTGCCTTTACAACTCCTAATGAGCATGCTGGATGTGCCAACGCTTCTTGTTCCTCTAATATTGGTTCTCCAAGTTTCATCCTTTTCCTTTAAAGTGCAATATTTAGGATGCACCAAATGAGTTCCCGTCTAATCAAATTCTGCTGCAGTGTTCCGTTTCACACCCAGTCCGTATACTCTCATGGCTGCTTTATTAAGACAGACCATGTTTAAGTGCCTTTATCAAGGCAAGATCAACACTAGATGTTGCAGAAAGTCTCCCTTTTCTTTTACTTTAACCCTTCTAGATGGGATTCAGACTGACAATCTTCTGATTTGTCAGGGCGATGCAAAGTTTCCACGCTGCAGTCTGATTGAATTAAAAAAACAGACACAATTTATCAACTGTAGATTTGCTGCTGTACAGAAAGAGCGACTTCATTCAGATAGTTTAGTTTCCACTATCCAGCGCTTCACACTATATGAGTGATGGATGTATTTCCAGATGAGGAAAAAATATTTTGTAAGCATCCAGAAGCCTGGGTTAATTATCAGTAAACCAGAGATGTGTGTGTGTTGCTCATTACTCCCTTTTTTCTTGTTTCAAAAGTCTGCAAAGTTGTCCTAAAAGCTTCACTGTAAAAGAAAACGGCTTCATCCTTTATAACATCTTTATCATCATCTGTGCGCTGCTGTTAGTGTTTTGCTGTGTGCAGACTTGGAGTTTATGTATTTCTAGTAATATTACCCAATTTGTTTTGTGGTCGTCTTGACGCATTGATGCACTTTTGAGGCGTTGGTTCAGTTTTATTGATGTTTTGTTGAGCGTGTGGGTGATAAAGCATTGATGAAGGAGTGTAGTATATCTAATGATTTAGTTTAGATGTTTGTGTAAATGAAGGATTTCACTGCAATTTGAAATAAACAATGTATTTTTGTACATTTGGTGTGTGTAAAAAATCCTTTCCAGTTCTCAGTTGGATTGATTGATTACATTATGTAGTTTTCCTTCTGATGGTCTCATGTCGGATGCTTAGCATACAAATCTAAATAGACTCACTGGTCACTTTATTAGGTACACCTGTTCAGTTGCTTGTTAAAATGAAATAGAATCAGCTAAGCACACAGAAGCAGCTCTATGCGTTTGGACATGTAGACGTGGTCGAGACGAGATTTAAGTGACAGGTTGTTGCACTGAGTATTTCAAAAACTGATGATCTACTGGGATTTTTACGCACAGCCATCTCCAGGATTTACAGAAAATTGACAGAAAAGGAGAAAATATCCAGTTTGCAGCAGTTTTATGAACCAAAATGTCTTGTTTATTCAGTTGGTTTGAAAAAATTTGGCCCCAGGCCAAATGTAGTTGCTGTCCCCTGCTTTCAGAGGATTGTAGGCTTTTTAGGAAATGAGATCCTTGGTCAATACGTGTAGAAACTAAAGAGTAACTGTATCCAACAGCACCTAGAATTTAACGTGGCGTTTTGCAAATTATACATTAAATGATAACCTCAATGAGAGGAAATATATTTAGTACTCCACATATGTAGCAGGGGCTCCCTCTAGAGGACAAAAGTGGAAACTTTCTCATAAAATGGTAACACTCGTTTTTGAACTTAAAATTCATGAAAGATGTATACATGTAATAAAAGTAAAAGACTTTTCTAACCCAGAAAATTGTGCAGATATATATATATATATATCCGCTGATGTATTATTCCCATAATATAAAGAGCTTCATGCTCATCGAACTGGAAAGTGTTTTTTTCATGCTGTTTTCCAGTACTATATACTGCATCTCATACTGGACTGATCTTAAAATCTTTGTGTGATTTTCTAAAATCACAAAGCAAAAAAGAAAACTTTTGTCTGTCTATAATAAACACATTATAAATGACCATTTCAGAGTTTTCTTATGGTCCATCCATCCATCCATCCATTATCTGCCGCTTATCCGGAGTCGGGTCGCGGGGGCAGCTGCCTAAGCAGGGAAACC
>JBAMHW010000001.1:32477538-32497538 GCA_037177495.1 Rhadinocentrus ornatus | reverse complement strand
ACAGGGGATGTGCTGGGACAGTCCTTTTACTTGTGTGTTCTTTAACTTTCATGTTGTTTATTACTGATTCTGTTTGTATATTTACACCTCTTTCTGTAAAGTCCTCTGAGACAACTTTGTTGTCATATAGGGCTATACAAATATAATTGATTTGATTTGATATTCAGAAAGCTGATGGCCCGTTTGAGGGTTAAACCACCCAGAGGTAATGTGACGGCACAGGATGACACAGAGTTCCTACCAGCTCTCATCGACTCATCTATAAACCTGTCAGCTGTAGATATGTCTTCTGCAGAAGATGTGGAAGATCTTCTATCCCCGTTTGCTGACATTCCTAGTACACGACCACAGCTACCTTCCCACTCGTTTTGATGGTCTTGTGGACAACTGTCTCATCTACATTTCTGTCTGACTGAGTTTCTTTTGCCTATAACAAGTAGTGCCACTAGTAAAAAATCTAGGCGAAGAAAATGGCCAATTAATCAGACAATAGAGCAAACAAAACCCCCTCTTTATTTTCCCAAGCTTTTTGATTATTATTATAAGTTATAATATTGTTATTGGTCTAACCCTGTCAGGATTTGTTGTGCGAAGGGTTCTGAAGAAACTGTCCTGTGATGTCTGCTGTGCCAGCCTGGCGACAGACGCTGCATCTGCCAGCAAGGACCAGAGCTACCACCTGCTGACTCTAAAAAACAATGGAGGTCTGGTGATTCCATCAGAAGGCACAGTAAGGGTCCTCAGAACAGCAGAGTGGGTAATTCGCCAGGCATTAGCAAGTTCCAGCCAGTCACAGGCCATCAGACTCCTTGAGGTCCTGTACATTGTACGAAAGAGGATTGTGGTGGAGGATGTGTTCTTGCTCGGGGAGCACATCAGCTGCACGCAGAATGTCATAGACAGTCACCACCATATGCTGCTGACATTGGTTGTGCCCCTGTCTTTCAAGCTAAGGCTGCACCATATTGCAAAGATGACGACACTTAGCTTACAGAGAAACAACATGCGCCAGAAGCTCAACCAAACAGTCCTGTTCAAAGGGTTTTAGCCAGGCCATGTTTTTTAGGTTGTTTGATCATGTAAATATCTCCACAATAGTGTAGTTCTCGGTACAGGGTGAGGATTTCAAGAAGCTGCATTCCAGGAGGTATATGTGCAAACCTTGTACCTTTTTTGTTTTCAAAATAAATGTAACTTTTACTTTTATGAGAATGCGAATAAAGTATTATAATGTGTGATGATAATATAAATATTACTAATATAGTAAAATAATTTAAATTATTACATGTTTAAGCTAAACATCTCTAGCTACATCTATCTACATCTGTCTAACTAAACAAAACTTTTGAAAATTGCTATAAAATTGAGCAAGTTATGGTTATTTATAAAGTTCATGCACCATTAAACCAATGTTATGAGTGCGCGACCTCCCTGTGGTAAGATGGCCGCCAGCTGCGGCCATTCGGCCCCATTGGTCAACAGCGGGAATTAGACATCTAGCCTTTATATAGACATCTATGTCAGCAGCTGTTATCCCAACCTAGCATAGCATCAGCTAAGTAGCCAGTAACTGCAGAAATAACGTAAGCATAAAAAATATCTGAGAGTACAGAACAAGCGTTCATCACTCCGTCAGCTGTAGGTTGAGGCGTATTTTAAGGGAAGAGATGTGAATGCAGAGGGGAGGAGGTTTATTCTCTGCGGCACCAAAAACTTAATATAAGTTTTGTTTTCAGCCACCGTCATGTCTCCCTTAATTTTACTAACGAGACAGGTTGTAACAGCGACTCACTGTGTGTTACAATTAGTGCCAGACCATTTGTGACCATTATCTATAAAAATACATTCATTATATTTACCGCTTATTCCATTACGGGTCGCGGGGTAAGCTGGAGCATTGTTTCAGGTGAGAGGCAGGGTACACCCTGGACAGGTCACCAGTCCATCACAGGGCCAACATATATTGGGACAAACAACCATTCACGCACACACTCACTCCTAGGGAGAATTTAGAGTCACCAATTAACCTAACATGCATGTCTTTCGATGGTGGGAGGAAGCCGGAGTACCCGGAGAGAACCCACGCATACACGGGGAGAACATGCAAACTCCACACAGAAAGGCAACCAGCCCCCCACAATTGAACCCCCCTCAGCCAAGGCTCGAACAGCGACCTTCTTGCTGTGAGGCTGCGGTGCTAACCACCACACCACTTTGTAAGCCATAAAAATACTTATTAATCCCAGGGGGAAATTATAACATAAAATATATACAACATACAACATTTAGCAGTATGAGGTTCTAAGGGACTTCACTATGGGAGTGAGGTCCAGGAGGCCCAGTCCACTGACAGGATGGTTGGATGTCCACACTAAAGCTTTAGGAGCAGACGGGTTTCCAATGTAACAGGAGATGGCAGCATTAGTTCACCAGCCAAAGAACTGTATAGCTAGGCTTGTGTAGTGACCCTAGAGGGGGACTGCAGAGAGTTTCTGATCAGCTTGGCTTCGTTTTACACATACTGAAAATATCCATCATAGCAGGCTAATGTTCCTTTGCAATAGCTACGATAATTCATCTTAGGTAAGAGCATTCTGGCGTTCTCAGCCCATTCTATGCCTGCAATCAGACTGTGCTTTCTATTTGTGTTCACTACGACAAGGAGTTATTAATGTTGTAAAGATTGGCAAGTGATTTTTTTTCCTTCGTTATTTTCAGGATTTGCTGAAAGCCTATGACCCAAGTTGTTTCTGAGAAAGGCTGAGTGCAATTTAGCCCAATTGCACTGAGATTGTGAGACGTTAAGGGTCAGAGGAGGCAAACAAAAAAGAATCATTTCTAACTGTTTGGACAATCTGGTTTGCACACGAAACCAAAAGTCATTGTTCTGAAAGGCTGACAATAGTTAGCTGTTGCTCTCAGTCCAGACGTGATGCCTGACGGGAAATCAATTTAATTACATGTACAAGACAAGTAATGCCGTCTGCTTTTATCTCGGACGTTTTATCTTGTGACATGTTATATGTTTACTTTCTTTGGCTGCTCTGAATTAACTCTGTCAAATCTCAGAAAATAAATCTGATGATTTGATTAGGAATGGGCTAATTGCAAAGTTAGATTGAGTTTCATTATGAGAAGTGTAGGATAAAAAGCCAGCACAGCAAAGTTTCTGCTGCTTTGATTTAGATCTTTTCCAAACCTGCCCCAAATTTATAGAAGTGCAACACTAAATCTGAAGAGCACTTCAAAGGGAAACTTCAAGAAATCCAATAAAAGACAAGTTATGTAGTCATCATAAGTTCTACTCACCCTGATAAAGGCTATACCACCTATATTAAAGCCATTATGTCATGACTGGTTTGACTAAAACATGGAACAAAACTAAATAGTAGGAAAAAACTATCTTTACAATTACATTAGGAAGATAGGGCATCCAATTTATCAATCCATCCATCAAAGGATTTTTCCTTTGATGTGGCTCATGTGTAACCTTTTTCAGGATTGTGTGAAATAAAATTAAATCGTCAATCCTGATTTTAAAATCATATTAAGATCACTCCAGCATTTGGCGTTCGATTGCATATATATCTAATTTGTAGTTAAGCAACAGATCAGATTCCAAGCGACTCATTGCCTTTTTGCAAGTGCTGAGCACCATTGCAGCACTTTTATAAATAACTGCTAAAACAACAAAAGCCAACCATCTAGCTCTTCGTGTCTAGTTGGACAGTCATTTGCATTTACTCGAGCTAAATGTCATGTACAAATTAGCTGTGAAAGCTCCTTTTTCAGTATTATTCACGTGTCTCACGAGTAGCCTCACTAATGTAACGTTATGTGTTGTTGCAGTTACAGAAGATGGAGGCTAAAAAGGTCTCAAGTGCAGATGCTATTGCTGTTTCAGTGCGCAGTTGCAGCCTCTTGAAAGTAAGATGCAAGATGCTTGTTTATAAGATTGTGAACCGTTAAATGTGATCTGTTCTGATGTTGAAGTAAATAGGTGAGCAATGCGGTTATATGCTGGGTGTTGTTACACATCTACAGTGCTACTACAGCACTAGTATTTATAAGCAAAAGCCACAATAAAAGGAGCCATCTAATTCGCCTATCTGGATAAATATTAGCCGTTCTCTTGAGCAATTTGTCATTCAAAAATTTGCTGTATCAGCATCCATTTCAGAATTGTCTTTAAGGCTCAACCTATTCTCCCAAAAAAGAGGCTGTTGGGACAAATTATTTACACTTAAAGGTATTTAGTGCTGATGTGCACCATTTTAGTGGACAGGTTCACCACCAGTCAAATGTTTGGACACACTCCCATTGGATTTAACAGGAAAATTACTCCAAACTTTGGACTCATACTGTATGTTTACATGAAAGAATGAGCTGATCAAATCTGAATCTTCATTTGATAAGATGGAATAATATGACTGCTAATGTGAATGAAGGCCTCTTCAACCAGTTAGATAGAAACAAAGCATAGGAATTACACATAGATGAAAGTCTTGCAGTTGTTTGCTACTGAAAAAAAGTATATAGGAGATGATAAATTCAGAGGATGAGATTAGCATCTTAGAGGCAGCTGATGGATGCTTTTAAACCCCTGCTTCAGCTTTGGAAACACTTGCACTCAGGGCAGAGGATGTTAGCACTGCAGCAACACTGTCACATGTATACTGGCCTTGTTCTCGCTGGGAATTCAAACTGATTTTAAAAGAGCCACTGATTTTTTTTTACACTTATTCTTTTGTTTTTTTTTAAGTTGAATGAGAGGAGTGAGGCACTGCCAGGCACAGGGACTCAGCTCTTATGGGGTGACCTGTTTTAAAAATAGTACATTCACTTGTCACGGTGTCAAGCACTGGCAGGTGTTAAAGCCTCCACCAAATGACAGCCATGGTGGATTTGCAATATGCTTACTGCACAACTTTCTTAGTCATAAAGCTAAGAAACAATTCTTTCTTTTTATTTGACACCAGTTTTTCAGTAAAAATGGGATCAGAGCAGAAAAGCACAATCAAACTCCTCCTCCCTACTGGTCAGTGTCATCTGTGGTTATAAACAGTACCTGACTCCAGAACAAACTACACATGTATAGAAAAGAGGGCTTCAGAGTCAACCTAACTTGAGAATAATGGCAGCTCCACATCTCCTCTTACTGTGCTATCACACTGGCTCTTTTTTTCTTTTTCTTTTAAATGCAAAGCTCTTCTGAATTAGTGAGATATAAGTGAGCCCGTCATTCACAGCAGCTCACCAAAACATTTGATAAAAAAGCTTATTAAGATTCTTTATGTAACACACAATAAAGGCTCAGAAACATGCAGGTAAAAAAGAGTGCAGCTCTGAGCAAGAGTTCTGGATTCTGTCTGAGCCGGACTACTTTAAGCGCCTTAACCGGCCTCCTTAGTTCCTCTCTCCCAGCATGTGGTCCTACCAGCACTGCAATGTAATTCTTACCTTTAATCACACAGGGACAGTGAGCTAAGCGTGCACACTTTCAGCCCCATCCTCTTTGCTTTGTACAGCTGCACACACTGATATAGTCATCTGCTGAGGGAGTTTTTCCTTTCAACCACCATTAAAGAATATTCACTCACCAATGCTCTTGCTTCCTAAGCACCTAAGCATCTTACTAGATAGTGCCAACAGTGGCAAAATAGTATAAAAAGATATATAAATATGTACAGAAAAACACAATACGGCTCCTAGTGCAGGAGGTATAAACCAGTTTTCACACTGTGAGCAATCTATTGCTGGAAACAAGCACAGTATTTTGTAATCTGCAAAATAGGCTTGCATCAAGCAAAAAAATCAACCAGGTGTAGGGAAATATGACCTGATAACATTTCTTAAGGCTAAAATAAGAATCCCACATTTGCAAAACATTAATAGATCTGAATGCACTCTAATTTACTTCATATTTTTGTAACTTAGAAATAAAGTAAATAAATTTTTATATATACAGTACCTTTTAAGATAAAAATTACAAAGTGCTTCACAAAGAAATACAAGAAACAAGAAAAAATAAAACAACAAAAGCTAAGCAAATGCAAAATTTAAAAGACGGGGTTTTAGCTGCTTATAAAAGAGATCACTGAGTCCATGGATCTCAGACTCAGAGGAAGTGAGTTCCAGGAAGAAACCGCTGTTACAAAGGCTCTGTCACATTTAGTTTTTAAACCACTTTTGCTGCACAACCAGCAAACACTAATCACATGACCTCAGGGACCTGCTGGTGACATTAGATGTTCTCTGATATATTGGTGCTTGATAATGTAAAGCTCCATAAGTTTTGAGATTAACTGTGTAGTGGATGGGGAGCCAGTGCAACTGAATTAAAAACAGGGTAACATGACAATGCTTTGAAGATTTTGTTAGGAGCCTTGCAGCGTTCTGTACAATTTAAGATGATCCAGGGATTATTTACTCAGACAAGTAAATGACTCAGCGTGGCAATATTTTTTTAAAATGACCAAAACAGGAGCGAATTATAGACTCAACATAAGCATCCAGAGACCAGGGTGAGTCCAGAGTTACACCACGTTTTTTAACTGAAGGTGTGGGTTGAGATATTCTAAGGCACAAGAATATTAGGGCCATAGACAAGAACTTCAGTTTTCTTATTGTTAAGCTGAAAAAATGTTCAGCCATCCTTTTTCTAACAGAGTCCAAGCACCAGAGGAAGATCTGAATCTTAAATAATTTACAACTGAAAATCATTAACTAAGGAGTGTTTAGAAACTTTATTAAAAGACTTTGAAATATGCTGAAGTGAGAGTACAAATAAAAGAAACAATAAAGGCCCCAAAACAGATACTTGTAGGACACCATTAATAAGGGATGAGGAAGAGGAGCTGAGTTTTTCTGAAGCCACAGAAATGATCGCTTAGTCAGATAAAAGAAAACCTTTCAAACCAAGATCCTCATACACCAAGCAAGTATTTCAGCCTATTGACCTTGATGTGGGGGTCAACAGTATCAAAGGCTGTGGTCAAGTCCAACGTCATTAACACAAAACATTCTCTTTCATCACTACGCATCAGGACGTCATTGGAGACTCTAAGAAGGGCTGTTTCGGTGGAGCGAGCCTACGAAACCCAGACTGGAACTTGATACAAATGCTGTACTACACTAAAAGTTGCTTTGCCACAACTTTGTCCAAACTCTTAGCAATAAATTGTATTTTTGAAATGAGGCTGTTGCTGCTAAAAGAGAAAGATCAAGCTTGTTTAGTTATTTTTTCCTAAATAGGGTGGATGACAGCACTCTTGAAATAACCAGAGACAAAAGTATAAACACTTACATTTCTTGAGTAAAATTAATAAAATGGAAAATACTTTATTAATCCCTTGAGGACAATTATGAGGTTTTGTCCTCTTTTTGTCCAATAATCCTCTGGAGTTTCTTTACTGAATCAGCCACAGTACACGTTCAAAACAGTGTGTTGATATCCAGTTGCTGGAGTGTGATGCGATGTCGTAATGTGAAACGCTGCTGTACGCTGCAGGATGGCTTTCCAGGGTGGAAAATAAATTTTATGAAGTACGGTTTCTAAGCCTGGGGACACTACAGAGCAATAACGGCTCCAGGAATGTAATTATTCTTGTAATAATAATGTGCCATTAAAATGATTCAGAAGAACAGCACTTTAAGGTCAGAGAGTGATCGTTCTTCCTTAAGTTATTGCTCCGGAGGCTGATGGTTGCTGGTATAAATGATCTCCTGCACCTTGTCAGAGTTGCAGCGGATGTGAAAAAGGCTTTTACTAAACACACTCTGCTGTTGTCCCACTTTGTGGTGCAGGGGATGCAAAGAATAGTCCAGAAACTTGCCCAGCATTCTTCTCTGTACAATCATGTCCAGAGGCACCAGACTAATTCCCAGCACAGTAATTATAAGAGCTAGTTGTGTAGATCTGTAGAATGTAGAATTTCATCACTGATTGCAAGAAGCCCACAAAGAAAATTTTTTATGGCATTCAATAACCTAAACCTCAATCTTTGAGGACCTTGAAAGAATACAGGAATGCTTTCAAGCCAGCTTTTTAGAAAAATTACATGCTGACTTTCTTCAATTTTTACCTGTTTGACATATTACTGTTCCAACACTGCTTAATGTTTCTACTCCCGACACTTTTCCAGCTTAGAGTGTGTTATTTCCAGCTACTTTTTAAAACAAAATGTTTTTCTTTTTGTAGATAGAAAACTTCAAAAAGTTCAACCACATAGGAAAACAGGTTTGTATCTGGTGTGGTTTCATTGTGTTATTTTGTGTCTTTATTTTTGCTTGATTCATGCTACTAACACTTTCAGTATTATTTTTAGACCTATTTACTTTTCTTTAGGGCCTTGCTCTGCCCTTTTTAGTCCTATTTAGTGAGTTTTATGCAAAAGTCATGTGAACGTTCAGTAGTTTAGTCATATGTTACAGAATAATATTTAAAATTCTTAGATGTCACTATGGTGACAAATACTGCCCCAAGTTTATGCATCACACACTATAGGAGACGGTCCTTAAAACAACCCCAGGGTCATTTGTTCAGGCAGACACTAATGACCTGCAGTATAATTATATTCAGAAGAAGAATAAGTGACCTATGTTGTTCATGGGTGTAATTGCATGGTCATAATAACATCCATTAAATGTGCTATTTTTAAAAAATATCTAATAAACCTACCAGCTGAGCTGGATAAAGCAAAAGCTATAAAGTTAAAAAACACTTTCATACTGTGCAGTTGGGACACAACTAAGAAAACTGCTATACCATTTTGTACCACAAGAAAGAACACGAGTCCCCATAGTGCCTATTATGCCCAGTAGAAGAAGTAAAACTGTAGATGTGATGGAAGGTGGCAAACAAACTGCTGCTGAAAAGAAGGTAGAGATGAAGATCAAATAATGAAGTTCCCATACTACACAAAATCTTACCATCCAGGGCTCCTCTTTTTTCCCCCCCAAGAGGATTTAATGGCTCGTTAGAGGAAACATTTGAGAATAAAGTTTGCTCCAAGGCTGTTTGTGGGGACTGTAGTTTATAGGTTGCATCTAAGACAATGATAAAACAGCCTACATGGTGGTTTTGTTTTAAGAACTGGTTGCAATATAGGACACACACAATTTTTTCTACAACTTCTTTTGCTCATTTTTTTTTTATTTGACAGTTTATTTAAACATAGAGCAAGAAAATGAAGAAATTAAGATAAAAATGCTAATACAATAAAATGTCCCTTGTTCAGAAGGAGTGGGAAGAAGGTGAAGTTTGGTAAATCCCTTCTCCATACCCCAATAAATTATAACAAATATCAATTTCATAGTCAATACAAATACTGTAGTCACATTTTAATAATTACCACCATACTTCACATCATATTACAATGAAAACAATATTACTAACAAGAACAATATACACATCAATATCTCCTCAAACAACAATACATGTTAGCAACAGAGCCATACAGCAACAATAATCATAGCAACAACACAACATCTACAGCAACGACTGCAACTTGTATGGACCAACATCATCACTACACTAGTACATACAGTGCTGGCCAGATTTAATGAAATACCTTTATTTTAAACAAAATATATTCAAAACACATAATATAATGGCATTTCCAAAGTTACAAAACAACAACAAAGTGTTTTTCCTAGGACAAAATTCTGGCACATTATCAATAAATCTCAAGTAGTTTATTAAAAAAAAGAAACAAAAAAAACAACAAGAAAACAAAAAAGAAAAACAGAACAAATCAGAAAAAAACCCCAAAGTTCAACAAAGATCTTTCTATTCTTGTTTAAGTACAGAAATAAATCACAACATTTTTCAACGGTTAAAAGACAAACTCAGAGAGACCCATCGGCTGGTGCAGACTGAAAAAGAAGGTCAAGAAAGGTTTAAATTAATAAATAAAAAAAGATTCATAAAGCTTTGTAAATGCATCTGTTTTTAGAAATCTCAATGTGGAAATTTTCACTTGTGCACAAACCTGATTTCCCATATATTTTGTAGCCATTGTATGCAGACACTTCCTTACTTAGTGATCTGCATATAAAGACACTATTTGCACCACAACGAATAAGACACAACAGTGAAAGCACCAGCAAATAAGCTGCACAATTCTACAGAATGTGAAGCTCAGACATGCATCAGAGAGGCAGAAGAAAGGAAATCTGTTCTTGTTTTGTAGTCTCACTTCTGGAATCGAAAACAGAAAGAAAAAACTAGCTGAATCTGACTGGAAAATAACATAAACTATCAGCTCTGCAAGTACAGAGCCACAATCCCTGTGAACCGTGCTACCCTGGGTCAGAAGGTTCTGATGTGAAGTCATGGGTTTTTCATTAGGATGGCAATCTGAAGCACACATTCACACAACACAAAAAATGGTTGAAAAAGGTGGAGTGATGGACTGTAATAAGTACTGACCTAAATTCCATTGAAAAACGGTAGAAAGAGCTGAAATCTGCTCTTGGAAAAATGACTTCTATAAACCTGAGAACCTGAATGAATGTATGAAAGAAAGAAATACAGAAACTACCAGCAGACAAGTGCAAGAAAACTCTATGGTTTTAAGGGTCAGTCCAGCTCTACACTGCCTTCTTATTATCTTATTAATTAATATTTCCCTTTTTAAAGACTATTATTGTTAAACAACTCAGAACATTTTATTAACATAATCAGAAATATGCACAAGTTTCTAAATTTGATCACATTTCCCTACTTACTGTACATTTCCGTACATATGAACTGTACTATATGCTTGTAACTGCAACATTATAGAGAAAACTAGTAAAAAATGCAGTTCATGCAGCATTGCTGATATCTTTCCAGGAGTTGGGGTGGCAGGCTGGAGAATGGGTGGAGGTGGTTGGTGGGGGAGACAAGGTGTTGGGAGCTGTGATGGCTGGTATCTTTGGGTAAGCAAGGTGATGTGAGTCATCTCAACCTTAAGCCTGCCATCCATCACACTGCATAGACACCAACACGGGCAGGCAAACAGAGATAACATAAAAAAAAGTATTTACACTGACCCATTACTCTCCCTGAGGACTGTTCAGGTGCAGAAATGCATTTGTTTTGGGAAAATGTCTTCATCTTCTTCAAGTATGATTTGATAGATTAAACTTGTGGTTTTATATGCTGACAGTAGCTGCTTTGACAATGTTGAAGCCCAATTTAACCTGAATACGAATTAGAAATAAATAAATAAATTAGAAATGCTCCATATCATAAGATTTATTTTTTGTTATATGAAATAAATGTCTAAACAGATTTTTTTAATTTAACATCTACATCTATGTTGAGTCATTTATTCAATGTTTTTTATGCAAAGAGAGCTCCAAGTGAGGAAAAAGATTCAGGCTTTTAGTGCAGATAAAAGAAGAGACCTGATGTGTATATTTCATTCTGAATAAACTATTCATACTTCATAATGATGGAGTAGCTTTAAAAAGATAATTCATCAATATTTTGAGGGAGAAAATTACCCCAATTAGTGAACACATTGTTCCGTGACTATTATGCTGATAAGAAACAAAATCTGGTTGAAATTCTTTTTTATTCCAATTTTACTTTAACCGTTTTCACGCAGTCCCTTTCAGGGCAGGATTGATGTGCTTCTCTTTGTGTCTGCGTCTTTACAGAGGTGATATTTGTTAGTCAAAGTTGATGCGCCAGTGATACGCTTCTGGGAACAGGAAGAACTCGAAGCAAGGAGGACGTCACAAGGCTGAATGGATTTATAAAGGACAGCTGGTTTCTTGGATCGTTCTTCTCTGACCAGTGGTGCTGTTGTCAGTCTGGTGATTCTGCAACGCCATCTTACTGTGTGTAAGGACGCTCTGTTGATTGATTCTTTTACTATATTTTTAAAGCGTAGGACTACCTACCTACTGTATAAAATTAGTTTAGATTTGTTAGCTATTCTTTGTGCTCGGTTGGCAAGAAGGGGTCACCTGCTAAGTTTTGTCAACTGGATTTATCTGTAAATTGTCAGCCATCCAGGTCCATGCATACTTTTCTTTAATGTCCAGCCTTTCACTTAAGCTCTAACGAGTACCAGGTGGAACTTGTTTCTTTTTAAATGTGCTTGATAACATTTGTGTTGTTAAGGTCTCTGAATGTGGTGTCTGTGGATGTGTGAGTGTGTGTGAATGGACTAAAGGTACTGTTGGTTAACATTATGTAGTCTAATTTAGCTACATTTTATATTAATATACCAACAAGAACTACTCTGCTAAGAAAAACTGTAGTCCATCATTAATCTCAGACAAGTGGCTCAGTCAATATTGAAAAATTCAAAAGCTTAAAAAGTCTTTTCAAGTACATCAAATTCATTAAAAGAACTTGCCCCAGAAAGGGAAGAACAAGCTTTCCCTCTGTTGTAAAGGATAAGTTCATTAGTTACAAATCAAAGAAATCACCAATCAACGCTCCCCTAGGCCAGAGTCCCACATCAATGCTTCCCAGATTTTAAGCAGCAGACCTCAGCATCAGCCAATGGAAGGACTGTGTTAATCAGGCCTTTACAGTTAAACTTCAGCACAGAAAACACTTAGCGAGACCATAAAAGAAAAGATGACTGCTCGGGCAAAGAGAGATAAGAAAATTATATCAGACAAGCAGATATTTAGAGTCCTTCTGTTGCGTTTCTTAAAACATAGAGCAGAAGAAAGGACCATTAACCCCTTGATGCATCATGTCCACTACAGTGGACACCTATTTTTCCAGGCCATTTTCTAGTAAAACATATAGTATGAACAAATATAAAATTGCATACATACACATACATTAAGATTACTAGGTTTGGCTCATTGATAAACAGGACAAATAATTATACTGATATATTTTCATAAACTACTTATTTCATATAAATACGACAACATATTTGTATAGAATAGATAAGAATAAATAAACTAAATTAAAAGTTAAGAGATAAAAATAAAGAAAAAGCATCACTTATATTTTATACAATATTTTACTGTAGAAGTAAAAATTGTGGCACTGTTTTTGTTTTTTAATAATTCATCCATCAGAGCAGTGTCTCCCAACCTTTTTCCTCGGGGACCCCCTTCATGCAAATACTAAAATGCCGAGGACCCCCTGCTCCACCCTGTGCTGAAACCATGCTGGTTTTAAGTTTCAAAAAGTGAGATTCTCACCATAAATAATGTTTTCTGGTTGAGTCCTGTCCTTTGATAAAGCCAAAGTTAAATGAACAACATACAGCCCTACATTTATTAAAATAGGGACAATTTGTGGACATTAATCACAACAGCTCTTATGTTTAAAGCCTCAGGGACCCCCTGTGCTCTTTGGAGGAAAGCCTTGGGGAGTCCCGGACCCCAGGTCGGAAACCACTGCATTAAAGGGTTAAAGTGAAGAAAGGGAATCACAAAAGAGTGCTTAGGGAAAACACTACTTTACAAATAATGCTACAAAAGAGGTTTGTGTTAACTTAGAGTGTGTACAGAAAAGGTTGCATGTCAACAACTTGCGAGACTTCAAATGTAAAAATTTCATGAGAAGAATTTGGTTGGTGAGAAAAATGTTTATATGTGCTTTAAAGAACATTTAGAAAAGTTTTATTTAAAACAAAAAAAAGCTCGCCCAGACTTTTTTTTTTTTTTTTTTTTTGCTATATTTCTTTACAGAAGTTCACTGATGCTGTTAATCGGCAAATTTCTTTCAAAACTTTGGAAAGTTCTCCTTCAAAAGCTAAGAGGAATTTTTTTACTCTTCTCTGTATCGGCTAATATATATTAATAAGAAATTTAGAGACTCTTTATAGAAAGAGGTCTTTCTAACATTTTAAATTTTGTTATTAGAGGTGTGACAACCAAAACTATTGGAGTCTGCATTGCAAAACCAAAGACACTAAAGCGTTTGAGAGCCACAAAGGCAGCTTATTCCTCCCATATCTGATCCATTGGTAATATAAATGCAATGACTTGTGCTTTAAATTAATAGGTGCTAGAAAGAGAGTCTTTCTGAGTGCAAATTTTTATTAGGCCATTGTGATACCCGCTTACAGCTGCAGTTCAGCAGGTTGCATCAAGCTTTATGAGTGAGCTATTCAGTAAAATCCTACATCATATCAGGACATAAGATCTGTCATAAATGTGATTTTTCTAGGGCCATATTTTTTAAAGTGGACATTTTTTAAGGTTGAGTTTCCGTGTTCATTTATTGACATTGTGAATGTGCAACGGAGTTGGAACACGTGGCTGGTGGGTCTTTAGATAAATCTTAAATAAATCATTTCATATTTGTCTGGTTTTGCTTTGTGTGAGTCGAACTTCAGCAGGTCTGCTTCTGTTAGAAAAGAGAGATTGTATGTGGCGCTGTCGGGATGGAACAGTTGGAGACGGCAGACGCTCCTCCTGCTTCCTCCTGTCTTAGTGTCCACTCTGCAGGAGGAAACTTTGGTCCTCCACACCTCCGTTTATCCTTTCTTCTCACCCTCCTCCTCCTCATCCATCTTTCCCTTCCCTCCATCCAAAGCTGTGTCTCTGTCATTTATGTGGATGATGAATATTGTTCACTGTGCTGTTATGTATATTTTTATACATTTGTACAAATTTAATGAAGAAGTCTGAATATGCTTAAAATCCTTTTGTCTAATTCTTCACATTTTATTGATCTCTTCTTTTTTCTGGTGTTTCTTCTTTACCCCTCCTCATCCCTCTCTGCCTCACCCGATCTATGACACACACACACACAGACACACACACACACACACACACACACAGATCCGTTCACACTGTGTCTGGCAGGCAGACCTCCGGCTTGCAGGGCACGTCCTCCTCCCCGCCACCCGCTGTTTGGTTCTGCCACCGCCTTCAAAATCGCCCTGATCTGCACCCCTTTTCCCTGGGAGCTGTCAATCTGAAATTGAACGCAGACTGGGCTTGGTGGAGGGTGGAGGTTGAGGATGGATGGACTACAAAAGGGGTGTCAGGCTTGGAGGCAAGGTGAGGAAAAAGAGTGTGAATGAATAGCAGGAGGTTTAAGGTCACATCCCGCTGTGCGGTAAGATGGCATCGTGTCAGGGTGGACGACCCCTTTGCTGACACAGCCCTCCTCCAATACTGGTACTCTCTCAACACACTACTTCTTCTCCTCTTCCTCTTCAAGCCCTTAGGCCATCGAATTGGCTGTTGGGATTGGTGATTCACCACAAACTACCAGCTGGATGTGCACGTCATTACACCTCTAGGTCACTGGTAGCATGTGGAAGGAGGCCGGAACAAGTTTGCGGGTTCAACGCTGTAAAAAATTAGGAAAAGAAGGTGTTTGATGAAAGAGTAACAAATGTAGATCAGCTGCCAACACAAAATCTAATGAAACCCTGTTAGATAAGTGCTGTTTAGGAGGTTTGAATTAAAAACAATATGAGTTTTCACACATGCACTGACAACTATGTTCATTAATTAGTGTAGATAATTCATATTTGTTGGCAGCAGTTTCTGTGAAGGGACAAGTTCCCTTCCAAAGACCTTTCTGATGACTATTAAAGGTCCTTCAGGGATTTGAGAACAGCTTTGCTTTGGCAGCAGCTTTCCTCCCAAAGTCCCCTGGGACCAGAGGGACAACAGCTGCTGTAGCAAAACCGAACATCTGGCAGAAAAAGGTAGGAAAGTCAAAGTCTTGTCCAGAAGGTTGTTAGATTCGCTGGCACTGTGGATCATGTAAGAAGGAGCTGCCATTGTTAACAGAGACTGGAAACAGCAGGGCACACTGCTCCCCAGACGGTGGAGTCATCTGTATCTTTTTCTTAAAGTGCTGATGAACATTTCTGCATTGATGAAAGACAGCGGTTTCGATAGGAAGGCCTGGGGGGCTTTGTCTCACTTGAGTAGCGCATGCATAGTGGCAGTTGCCAGTCATGGACGGTAAGGACATTTAGTTTCCATTGATGTTTTTTACTCAGATGGGGTGTTAGCATGAGCCTTTAATGTCCCATCTGAATCTATAAGGTCACAAATCATCAGAGTGATGAGATGAAAAAAAAAAGAAAAAAGGTGGGATGTGTTACGACAAAAACCTCCTACATGAAAAATGAGTTGAATTAGTTCAGATGCAAACAGCGACTGGTTGTAAGTCACTCCCGTCTCCCATGAGCATTTTTGATCAGAATGAAATCCAACTCAAGCTGCCCCTGAACTACGGTATTGAGTGGGTACTAGTATGCAGTTATAAAATTGTGTAAAATATTTAAAACCCAAGAAAAAAAGGAGGTAGAGCGTCTAGTCAATCTCCAATAAAAGACATTTTGTGTTTATAGAAACCAAAAACATGCTGAGTGTAGATGTTGGACTTGTGCATGTTGTGCGCACAATTTCTCTCCTTGCAACTGTATTCAACTAAGCTATGTGCAGTAGGCTATCTTTCCCAACCCCAACCAGATACAATGTTTTATGTTTGATGAAATCAGGAGATAATATTTGGTTTGGTCTCGCTACTTCTTTTTTTTTTTTTTTTGTTAAAAATTATAATTTCTACTTTTGTTTTCTCCCAGTGTCACAGTGGTGGAGATTTTATCTTTGTGCTTTTATTATTGGCACATTTTCTTGATAAGAAAAAATGTGTTTTGTTGCAGGATTATATCAGTGGCTGCAGGTAAAACATTGAAGCAGAACTTGCAAATTTAAACTTGTGCTAAAATCAAGCAAATCCACCAGAAATTTGATTTCTTCTTGTAAGACGGCAGAGATTCTTCAATATCTTGATATATATAAACTGAAGCTGAACACAGACCAAACGTGCTGACCATCTACAGCTTTGTCTGATAGAAATGCTAATGTTTTCTAATAATAAGGTGTCCGAAATATTCCAGTAGTGTCCACTCATGAATACAAGTACCTTGGAGTCTTGATTGATGACTCCCTTACTTTTAAACCACACATAGAAAAACTCGTGAAGAAACTAAACATCAAACTGGGTTTTCTCTTCTGTAATAAGTTGTTTTTCTTTTGAATTAAAAAAGCATCTTGTCACTCCAACTGTTTTTTTTTTGTGTGTGTTAGATCACGGTAAATTTTTTAATATGAAGGCTTTGTCTTCTTGTCTTTAAATGATGACTGGGATCATAAGGCGTCCGATGGTGGAGGAGGAGGCTGAGGAGTGGTCTCCGATTGTGGTGAACTGAGTCCAGCGGAAAGGCAGGGCAAGCAGGCAGGTCCTAATCGCAATTCGGAGGCTGACAAAAAAAAAAAAAGGATTTCTTGATCCAGAGCTACTTGTCAATCTCCCAGGAATTGTTGAGCTGAACCTCAACCACGCTGAAAGGAAGAGAAGATCACAAGGTGAAAAACTACAAGCTAAAAATCTACAAGATAATTACTGAAGCTGGCCTGATTACCAGCCTGTCCTTAGGTAGAGTGATGAGCTGCAGGTGGTTCCAATCATAGCTCCAGACTCCACCCTAAACCTCCATGGCAACCTGCTCAGCCCTACCTGGAAACTAAGAACACACACAATCAGAGAAAATCACGACACAGAGGATGTTGGCAGGTGTGGGACAATCCCAGGATGACAGAGCTGAGAGCAGCAGCTGACAGAAGACCTGACTTGAAGCAGAATCTAACACGGAGAAGTATTACTGCCGAAGTACAAGATTCCCACAATATTGAGCATGGTCAGAGACTGGAAAGATAACATCTCAAATAAAGTAAGAAAGCCACACAAAATACATCTTTGTTTCCTTGTTTTTCTTTGTATTTGATGAACAGAAATGATGCAAATCTCAGAAACATGTTCTACTGATGTGTGCTGGTGGAACATCTTTTCATCTTTGTTGCAGTCATTTAACACGTAAGTCTTCAACAATCAGACAAGGAATGCTGGGTGTCATTCAATTTTTGTCAGATTACACAATTTAAGTTAATCATTTTTGAGTGGCTGGTTAGCTCAATTGGTAGAGCATCAGTCTCCCATGTGGGAGACCAGGGGACGAACATTAACACCTTCCAGTTGGGTCCCCTTAAAGCAACTGCGTTAATGCTACTGCCTAACCATTGTAAGTCGCTTTGGATAAAAGCGTCAGCTAAATGACTGTAATGTATAGTAATGTAAGTAAAAGAGCAATGCTGAGTTTTTAACTGCTTTAAACCTACACTTTAATAAAATGTAAGAAAATTATAAAAACCTTATTGTCCTAAGTGTGCGTTTTTCTGAGGGAACCCCTAAAGGTTAAACATGTCTTATATGTCAATTTTTTTTTTTTGGGATTCAGGAGTCCAGTGGGCTAATCCTGAAGTTGCAGGAGGTTGGTGGGAGTGGCTACCTGGAAAGGAAGTTTGTCCTCTTTCACAATGAGGGAAAACACCCTAACCACTCGTTCACCACATAGGGCTGCACTATAGAGCACACTACATAGCGCCCTCATTTTCTTGGCGTTTCGGACACGAAGGTGCCTATTTTTCCTAGCCGCAGACCACGTGACTAGCAGCCATCACCGTGGCAACCACAACACGCGTCAAGATGTCATTTCCAATCCAATCCAAAGTTGTGTATAAATATTTTTATTCCTTATGTTGTATTTTATACTTTGTTGCATGTCTATTAAATAAAAAATGTTTTTCCGCCTCCTTGCACCATGTTGAGCTTCCGCCCGCAATGCATTGTGGTCTATTTTGACCCGTCTAGTGACCCTCGATGCTCACTACTTCTCAAGAAGCATTGTGGGTCATTTTGAGTGCACTACTTTTTTCTCTCTGGACATTTTGACACCCCTACAAAATGGTGTGACCCCCATATAGGGCACTATGTAGGAAGTAGGGTGAACATTCGAACACAGTCATAGTTTTAATCCACAAATAATTTCTTAGGTTCTGTGGTTTTCCAACACCTTGTACACCCTGAACAGGTCGCCAGTCCATCACAGGGCTAACACAGAGAGACAAACACCTCGAGCTAATACTTGATCCTAGGGAGAATTTTAGAAGCACCAACCAAACATAACAGGCTTGTCTTTGGACTGTTGGAGGAATCCAGATTATCTGGAGAGACCCCATACATGCACGGGCTCGAACCATAAACCTAGTTTTGCTGTTAGGGGACAGTGCTGACAACCATGCAAGCCAACCTTCAATCAGAGAAAACATTTATTCCACATATTTACCAGGGGCTCTGTCTCGAGGAAGATCGTGGGGATAATTTAGCCTCATAGTAAAATGCTAATGCCTCCATCAATGTAAGAAAGGATAAGATATTTTAATAATTATATCTATTTAAAATGTTTATATGAAGATATGAAACCTAATTCAGCATTGATCTTTGAACACTTCCATATGATAATTATTTATAAGATGAAATTACAGACTGACAGATTAAATGGCAGAATTACTGCTGAAGTTAGTCAACCCTGAAGTGTTCATGTTTTTCTTTTTGACTTATATTGTTAAATAAAACCAACCGTCAAACATACATTTGTACTTCTTAATTAAGGGTGTGAAGTAACTTTTGATCCTGATCAAGAAATACGGGGGGAAAAAAATAGATTTTAAGATGAAATGAAACAATTTAACTGGAATTATGTTTTTTTATTTATCTTTTTTTTTTTTAAAGGTACCAAGTAGGAAAATGAATTAATAAGAGAAAAAACAATTGAAAACTAAGCTAACTAGAAAACAAAAATAAATGAACAAATAACAGAATCACTAACAAACTAGTAAAATGAATACATGAATGAATAAACAAATAATTGAATAACCATAAAAAACAACAAATAAATGAATAAACAACTTAAACACTAGTTAGTCAGTTAGTTAACTGATGGTGAAGCTCCATGTTGGAACTCTTCTGTTTCTTTCTCATTCGTCCAATATAATCTTTAAGCAATTTCAACATCCCACGTCCCTGACACATTGGACGGGTTCGGGCGTCTGAATGGAGACGCACCGCTGTACGGACGTTATCTTTTGGAGTTGGACATGATGCCACAGTCTGGCTGAAGGTTTCTGTTTGTGGACACGAGCTCATTGTCCGCTGC
>JBAMHW010000001.1:32458873-32477438 GCA_037177495.1 Rhadinocentrus ornatus | reverse complement strand
CCTTGTCAACACAAAAAACACACAAAAAACTAATCAACCAACCAAATGGCAACAACTCAGTCCATTTAGTCATGTAGACATGGTCAAAATTACTTAAGTGACTTTAAACGTGGCATGGCTGTTGGTCTGAGTATATCAGAAACTGCTGATCTACTGGAATTTGTCTATGGTCTAATGGTCTAAAAATGATTAAATTATCCAGAGATAGCTGGAGATCATAGAAAGGTAACTAAAACCCAAATAACTGCCAGTTCCAACCAAGGTATGCAGAATAGTTATAATAATAATAATTTCTGTCAAAGGGCAATACTATCAAAAGTAAAATACCATCTCTGAATGCGCAGGACATTGAATCCTGGGGCAGATGGGCCATGGAAGCAGAAAACCACAATGGTTGCAACTCTTGTCAGATAACAGGAAACTGAGGCCATAATTCAAACAGACTTACCATAACTGGACAACAGACAATTTTAAAAATGTTGCCTGATGAATCTCCATTTCAATTGCAACACTTATGGTAGGGTCAGAATTTGATGCAAACAACACGAACACATGGATCAATCCTGCCTTGTATAAATAATTCAGGATGGTGGTGGTGGTGTAATGGTGTACTTTGTGCCCCTTTATACAAACTGAGCATAAATGAAACACCACAGCCTACACCACAGCCTACACAGTATTGTTTCTGACCATGTCCATCCCTTTATGACCACAGTGTAGCATCTCCTGATGGCTACTTCCAGCAGGATAATGCAACATGTCACAAAGCTCAAATCATCTCCAACTGCTTTCTTGAACACGAGATTAAGTTAACTGTACTCCAGTGTCCTCCACAGTCACCAGATCTCAATCCAATAGATCATCTTTGGGATGTGATGGAACGGGAGATTATTAACATGACTGTGCAGCCAACAAATCTGCAGGAACTGTGTGATGCTTTCATGTCAATATGGAGCAAAATGACTTTGAGGAATGTTTCCAGCACCTTATTGAATCTTTGATATGAAGGATTAAACATCCAATGATGTACTTGCAGTGACCAGTGAATGATTACTTATCACGTAGTCTTTAAATGCTTTTTTGCGAAACTTGAAAACCTTCCTTTCGAAAAAAGCCTTCTGCTAAATAGCATTTTATAGACTCTTTAATTCCAGCTTTTTGTTGCACTTCAACATTCCCTGTAATATAAAGTGCAATACTAAAATAATATGAGTTTAGTTTTTAATTATTGTAAAAGTTAATTGCAAAACAAAACCAGCATTCGGACTTTGGCTCAAAAGATGAAGAAGAAATAAAAAAAAAAGTAATTCTCCTCACACTGAGTGGCAGTAACCGTGGGTCACTTTCAACTCTGCAGAACTTTAAATCACCTGAGAATAAAAAACAGCTGGACCACAAAAAAATCAACTTCAGGCATTTACTCTTAACTCACACAATGATTTCAAATACAGCTTTTGGTGATATCACTGGTTGGACGCTTTCATCCCATCATGCTCTATGCGTCATTATAGCTAGTCAATGCTCTTCCAGCCATTTTTATTTCATTTACTCTTGTCAGTACTTAGCTCTCCTCTGATGGAGAAGTTCCACAGGAGGTTGCTGAGTATACATTCTGAACAGAATCCCTTTTCAAATTAAATTTAAATGACCCCCTCAGCTCATAACCAAAGGCTGTCCTGACAACTTAATTCATAATTCAGTGCTGAGCCAAGGCCTTGAGGGCTGTAATGACGGCCTAAATGGAGAAGAGATGTTACTAAATGGGCTGTTTGTTTGCACCTAAACCTCTTTACAGACCACAAGTCCACAGCTCAGCACTGTGGTGGTGAGGAGGAGGACGGGCAATGATGAGAGGAGGTGGAGGGCAGAGTCAATTTGCTGACCATCTGCTTTCATGTCTCAGGTTGCCATTTGCAGCTTGACCACACTGAGATTTTGGAAGGTTTTATGTGTTTTTAGAGCATCTTAACACAGTCAACAGGTACTTGAATCAGTTAACAGGAGGAAAAGCCTGAATCTGTCACACTCACTGTACCTGTAAAGTCTAACAGGTGGAAAATGAAATGTTGAATAAAGGAAAGCATATAGTAAATGATGTGGAAAAGAAAATGGACATTGTGATGGAGATAAAGCAAGCAAGAGAAGAGATTGAAAACATTATGGTCATACCAGCTAAAAGAAAAAGTGATTTATTTAACCTTTATTAATAAATGATTAATAGGTTATGCCAACAGAGATCAAACTGTTTTAGAAAAGTCAGTAGTGCCAACAACTTAATGTTACATATGCTTACATATGCATCACAATATATATTTACCATTTCCTATTAGAAAAAGGGTGCAATATTTATATGTTTGAGTGGAAGAGAGAAATAAATTACACTGTAAATAGGTCTTATGTACAGGGTCCAAAACTGGTAAACGGGAACCTACAGTTCACAAAATCCTACTATATGCCTATACTAAAAAACTCTATGCATGTATGTTAAGGTGATTTAAACAATAAAACATGATTATTTATTTTAGGGCCAAGCCACATGGTGTTAATTCTCAATTTTGTAAGAATAATTCATGAAGGTAATAGAATTGAAAAAGCCCCCACCCCACCCCACCCCTGTTCTCCTCTTGTTACCCTGTAATTATATAGTATTTCTACAGAGGCAGCTTATATAATATAGAAAGCAAAGTTGTTCTCTTGTTACCCTGTAATTACACAGTGCTTTAGGAGGGCTGGAGCATTTCTTCCTCAGACCTTCTGCTCTTAGTAATTACAAGGTAACAGTGATCTTTCTTACTGTGCAATCACAGCACAAACAAATCTTCACAGTAGACACTATTAAACATTACAAGGCTGAAGCTATAGAAAAAAAAAACAGAAAGAGATTTTTAGCTTGAAAATATTTACAATCACCAACATCACGCTACATGAACTTCTGAACACACAGTCAGAAAGCTTGAAAGAAAAAGTAAACTACTAGAAAGTAAGTAGAGTAACTAGAGCCCGACAAATTGATCAGCCAGCCGATTATAGCACTTTTCAAAATAATTATAATCGGCCAGAGTTTTGCTAATAAAATGCTGATATATTCTTAATTTCTCATAAAACAGTAAATGTCAGGTGTCGAAGTTGTGCAAAATGATGTCATTGTGCAGTTTGTCCACTAGATGGAGCTCTGACTCCATTCAATCCTTACCGCCATCAGCAGGCTAACTGTAGTAGCTACGATGGGCAGAGCGGAGCTGGACAACAGGTATGTTTATAATATATATATACTTGTGAAAATAAGAATGACTCACCATGTCTTCTGTTTTAGTTTAACTCGGTTTACCATTTGTCATGATAGTAATCTGTGCTTTGATGCATTGGTCATTCTTTTCATTTACGTTGCATTGCTAAAGTTGTGCTAACCACGCTTAAGTTACTCCCTAGAGATGTGTCCCAATTCAGGGTCTGCACACTCTGAAGTGTGGCAACCTTTGTAGTTCCTCAGTAGTCTACACACTTCAAAGTTCGCTTAACGTAAATGAAATGAGACAGTCTACATAGCCAACAAGAATTTCCCAAAGCAACAACACAGGACTTTGAATCACTTAAACCTCTGAAATTACTGTTTGTATATCATAAGAGACTTCAGCAAACGTTAACACCGACTGGGTAATAAAGTTAAAGTTATATATATATATATATATATATATATATATAAAACAGACTCTGTTGTTTTCCAGGTGCACATTTCCTTAAAGCCCCAGTGTGTACAAATTACTCCCATCTAGTAGTGCGCTAATATACTGCAAGCAACCTAGTAGTGCTCCACTGGAACCTAACCATTTAAGAGCATTGTTACAACTGCGGAAGCCGTGGAGAATCGTAAATGTGAAAATGTCAACATCTCTCAGAAGTTCGATGAGTTACAGAACAATACATAATAATGTTTTTTTAATTTCGATAAGTTAAAAGCATGCTATCCATGTATTTGGTACCAAGCTACTGCTGACAGCTAATGCAAGCAATTATCGTGTGAAATTGTTTTTCGTGATTTAGAGATCATCTGATGAAGGGAGCGAAAAAGGGAGTCAAAGCAGGGGCAGTGGACCTGTCGGCGCTGCAAGAGTAAGATCCGTGCTGTAACATTACTCTATGTTTAATATGTATTTCATTTGATTTATCCAGGGAGGTGGGCGACGTATTGATTAGAAATAATTATTATCTGAGAGATATTTTTGCGTTAGAAAGTCACGACGAGAAACTGGTTTTACTTTGGTCTATTTTGTCTGACTAGAAGGATGACAACTGCCCCCAGCCCCATTGACAAATCAGCTGAAATAAATGAAACACGAGGGAAAGCTCTCAGAAAATATGTCTAAAAGAAGCACATGGTCGCCTACAGGTATGACTTCTGTGAAGAGTAACAACAACTGAAAATTGTTGCAACGGAGTTTTTCTACTGTAGGCTAACTAACAAATCAGCCATTTCTGCCATTTTATATAGCACGTAACAGTAAATCATCCAACTTAAATGGGGGAAAAGTAGTTGCTGGGGACAGCAACAGCGGGGACTCGCAGATAAAACGCACAAGGCTAATAAGTTTGCCCTCTTTTGGTGACTGTGTTCAAAGATTGTGTTGTTACATGGCAGCCTCCAGTTGGGTGCGCCACCACCTATGTATTTATAAACAACTCATTCAAAGCTACGAGAACACTTTCATTTGGATGCGATAGTTATTAGACTTTGGTAAAATACGTATTTATGAAAGCGATACTTGATTTTTGCTAACAAAAAACAAATAAGCTACACACTGGACCTTTAACCCCTTAAAAATCCTTTAACATCAAATATTACAGATTTTTTATATCACCAATTAACAAACATGTTTTAATGTACTTGGTTTTTACTTAAGTATAGTAAAAAAAAAAAGAATGTATATGTATATGAGTCAAATGGAGGAAGAATAACTGCGAGCACTTCGCTCATTTATTGGTTTCTGCTCTCAGCGCGTAGGCAGAGCCACAAGTGTACAACGACAGTAAAAAAACCTCACTTTCCGGTCTCCCGTAATAACTCCTGTGACACATTACACACATAGGGTCAGCCTATATGCTACCGTATATTACAGTATATATTTTTTTTTAAACAAAATTTCATTGAAACCTAAAAGTACTATTCTGAGCCTGGCTGCTTATTTGACACTTTCTTGGGCGCAATGAATTCTGTGAGAAAAGAGGCCGCAAAGGACGCATCACCAGCAACCTTCGTTTGAGGCCAAACAAAGTGCGGATTTGTAGGGTGGATTCGGAGGCTCCTTCGAAAATTCTTCAAATTAGGACAGTGCTTAGCATGTCCACTGTAGTCTACACACTTTGAAGTCCGCTTAACATTGTAAAATAGGAAAGCCTATCGAGCAAAATTTCCCAAAGCAACAACATAGGATGTTGAATATCTGAAACCTCTGAATTTACTCTTAGGACACTTCAGTAAATGTTAACGCCAACAGTAAAAAAAGAAAACTAAACATAAAAAAAAGCACGGTCTGAGGCTCTGTTGTTTTCCAGCCGGTAGACACTTCATTAACCCCTTAAAAATCCATGAATATCAGATATTACAGAATTTTAATGTCACCGTTTAACAAACATGTTTTTAATGTACTTGGTTTTGTAATGTTTCTACTAAAAAAAATTTCAGATTTTAAAAAAACAAAACAAGACAAAACTTTATTGAAACCTAAAACGTTCTCTTCTGACCTTGGTTGCTCAGAAGGAGGGGCTTTACCAGTGTTGCCAGATTGGGCGGTTTTCTCTTGGTATTTGATTTCTCTTAAACTGGATGATGTTTGGACGTTGTTTGAGTTCTTTTTGATTATTCCACAACTGTACACCATATACTGTAATAAACATGCACATAATTGTTTGCACACTTAAAATCTTCAGATTATATCCACCTTCACGATTAAAACACAGGTTTGTATGTGGTCGGGTAGTAAAATATATTTTTAGTTTTATTCATTATTATTGCTGTTTTCAACTCCACCAAATCAAAAAATTTTCGTATTTTTAACTTCCAAAATAGCAGATTTGTACGTTCCTAATATCCAACTTTGCAGACGACCCTTATTACTTTTTTCTGTTGAATGTATGGCGGTTGCAATATGTGTAGCCTATCTGGATTATTTACAGTGCTCTTTCTAGGTTGTGATTTGTGATCATATATTTATTTACCATTTATCTGGGGTCCTTTAATGTAGATATGAATATTTGGATACTTATGAGTGTTTTCTATGGCCTGTATAATTATTTTACGGTTGTCTGACAACTTCCTGATTTGGGCTGGTTTTCATTGGATTGGGCAGGTTTTAAGCTGTGTTTGGGCTGGAAACTGTCGATCTTATCTGGGCATGTCCATGAATGCACTGGTGGGTTAGGAGGGAGACCTTGTATTCTATCCTGAGTGGGTAGAATACAAACAATTGGCTGCTAGCTAGCGCTAGCACAAAAACAGATGAATTCTGTGCAGCGTCATTACAGAGATATGTGTGTAGCTGCCAGTGCTTAACTTCGCTTGTTTTAACAATGCCAAGCTCCCAAACATGTTGAAAACACATTAATCGGACCAAAATCTTGATGGTGGATGTTTTGTAAAAGATAAGACTGATTGTGCATTCCAGTTGTCTTTAGATCTCGTTTTTTGAAGGAATTTTATAACAATGACCCATTACCACCTGTAGTCCATTGTTGTCTTTGTGATTTCTTTTCGTATCCACTAAGTTTCTAGTGTAAATGTCACTGAATTGTTATTTATAATGGAGTTAAGATGGGGTTGTTAATGGCTATTTTGGAGATTGGTGCAGCAGTAATGCCAACTGCCTGGTAAAGACGTCTCTTGATCTCTCAGAATTACTGGACAGCTGGAACAACTAGTGCAAGCTATCACATTTCCTGTCACCACACAACAGGGTCACAGTCAGAGGGTGTCACAGGGTCGGCAGTGGTAAGAATTAGAGAAAATGTTTGTCAAGAAAAGGCGTGGTTGGTTTTGGCGCCGATTATATTCTCACCTAACATTCACAGAGTTTATAAGACTTGATTTTAAATTCATTAAAGATTTAACAATATGCTTAGAGATACTGTCAGAATGTCTGCTCAGTAGGGATGGGAATATCCCTTATTGATTTGATTCCTTATCAATTCTTTGATCAATTCTTATTGAGTTAGCGTACAAATGGGTTTGGTTGCAATAACTCTGTAATTTGAAGTATGCACCAAAAATATATTTATTCCACTTGAACAAAATTGAAGCTGGCTAAACTTAAATGAGATTTCCTGTGTCAAATGAACATTTTAACATAAAATACAATTGTACATATCCACCTCAAATCAAGCAGCGATCAAATGGTTAATTAAACCCTCTCTGCTTGGGGGGTTGTATTTTGAGTTGAGAGTCTTTGTCATCTTCCTACAGATAATGTCATTGGAATTATTAAAACAGAACTGTAATAGTTAAAATAATACTTTGGTAATTTCAATTTTCAGTTAAGCCAAGCCAGACAATACGTTTGCAGCATACTATCGTACTGAAATTCAAAGGCTTCCACTGTAGCAAAAGGGTGCAAACCTTTCACCACAAATCTAGTAACTCCTCTGTGACATTCATCTACTTTCGCCTTCATCATTTTACTTTTCCCTGCCTCGATGAAAGGGGTAGATAAAGGCGTGTGAGAACCTGCCTCTGAACCAGCCTCACTCTGGCAGTCCTTGTCAACTAAATGTTAATATGAGATGAGTATTATTCATACAGTATGGCTCTAAAATTATTACACTCAACAGGACCTAGAGGAGATTTACGTTACCTCTGACATTTAAGACAGAAGTGCTGTAAGCTCCTGCTTGAGAGTCACCACCATTGCTAAGCAGCAAATCAAAGACCCTGCTTAGAAGGTATTTCCACCTTTTATTGTGATCAAAGCTCTAAACACTTTGCAACTTGCTCTAGTATCGCTTGTTTTTGTAAAATACAACCATACTTTGGTGAAGCCTATGCGGAAGTGCAACAAATTGCAGTCACCCCTCATTCGCTAGGGGCTGGCTCCAAAACAGACTCAATCCCCATAGACTTCCATGTTAAAAAGACCAAATTCACAGCAGAAATAAACATGTTTAAAGCCTGGTACAAAAAATACATTTTAGGATTAATAGGTCAAGTTTACCTTCATGACAACTGTGAGGGGGTTAATTATTTCTAACTCATCTGTTTGGATGTTATTTAATCTTGAAATTCAGCATAATTGTCATGAGGGCTGATCTGCCTCACCTGCAGATAATGCAATCAGGCTCATCTGATCCACCTGGGCCTCATGAGTGCTCACACTCCTCACCTGTTCGTCACCCTATTTAACCTCCCCTCAGTCTCTGCTTCCCTGCCAGATGGTCAGCAGTAATACTTGTTTGATATCCAGCATTCCTTCTCTCTAGATTCCTGTGTTTGACCCTGCTACGTTTACTGGACTCCCTGCTGCCTGATTCCCTATTGGATGTTCCCGCTCTCTGCCTACCTGGATAATGAACCCCGTTTGGACTGACCACCGATTTTTGCCTGGCCCTGTTAAATAAAACCCTGTTAAGACTTCGACCTCTGTGTGTGTGGCTGAATTCCGGGTCGTCTTCCGTTAATCATTACATTACCATCTAGCCATCATGGACCCGTCACTTGCACACGAGTGGAGTTCTTACATCGAGTCGTCTATCATCAAGCTGGAGGCAAGCATGCCGAATCTACTGTTAACCAACCTCTCGTCGTCCACAGATGCTCTTGGCATCTTCACGGGGCATCGCTCTCAATGCCGTCCTTTCGTGACTCAGTGCGAGATCCAATTTAAGCTTCAGCCATCATCGTTCCCCTCTGATTGGGCAAAGGTCGCCTATATGAAATTGCTGTTATCCGGTAAAGCTAAGATTTGGGGAACTGCTTCATAGACTTTTCCAAGTCCCTTATTGGCATTTTTGACCCGGTGTTGCTGGAAAGGGAGGCAGCACGTGGATTGTTAACCATACAACGAGGCAAGAGACGGGTTACGGACTATATCATTGACTTCCATACTTTGTCTGCAGTGAGTTCCTGGAATGATGCGGCTCTATGCGACGCCTTCTACCTGGCCCTGGCGGAGGAGATAAAGGATGAGCTGGCTACCCAGGATGCCCCTAAGGACTTGGCTGAGTTGGAGGTCCTCCCCACATGGATTAATCTCTGGCCACAGGAACGGAGAGAGGAGAGGAGGTTTTTTCGCCAAAATCGCCAACCCAAGACCAGGGGAAAGCTGGCTCCTGAACGAACTATTTCCGGGTCCTCGTCATAGACAGAGGGTGGGGAACCCAGGCACCTCGGCCAGACTTGTCTGCCACCCACAGGACATGAAAGACGGTACAGAGACGGACTGTGTTTCTATTGTGGAGAGGTTGGAACTGGAGCTTGCTGTTGCAGTAAAAGACCAGACTCGGTAGAAGATGTGAGGCGCCTACTGAGTCAACAGAAATCACTGGAGGCCTCGGGCATGTTTTCTAGTCCAGCACATCTGATAATAAATAACATGACAAGGACTGTGTCAGCCTTCATTGATTAAGGTGCTGATACTGAATTTTTAGACATCGGGTTAGCCCAGGCTCTGAACATTACGTCTCGGGCTACCTCCAGGACAGTAAACGTGTTTGCACTAGATGGTCATGTCCTGCACCAAATAACACAAGAAACTGTTCCCGTAGAGACGGTTATAGGGGGCAACAATCATGTTTCCTTCCTGCTGATACACTCACCAAACGTACCGGTTATTCTCGGAGCCTCTTGGCTTAACCATCACAATCCTCATATCGACTGGAATCTGAGAGAGATATTGGGGTGGTCTCCTAGCTGTTAATCGTCCTGCCTGCGTACCGCATGTTCAGGGCTCAGGAATCCCAAGACGGTAACCAATGCTTACCCCAATCTGGCTGAGGTCACTAAGGTTTATCATTGTCTCAGGGAGGTTTTTAACATACACCGTGCCTCTTCGCTTCCCCCTCATTCTCATCACCCCTACGACTGCTCCATTGGACTCTCGTCAGGAACATTTCCTCTCAAAGGACGCTTATGGTCATTGTCCGGTCCTCAGAATCAGGCCATGAAATCCTACATCAAGGAATCCCTTAAGGCGGGTATTATTCGCCCTTCCTCATCCCCTGCAGGTGCAGGTTTCTTTTTTGTGGAAAAGAAGGGAGGTTCATTGCGACCGTGCATTGATTTCAGGGGGCTCAATGATATTACGGTCAAGAATCGGTACCCCCTACCCCTCAATGTACACAGCTTTCGACCAAATCCAAGGGTCCACAGTTTTCACTAAACTGGATCTTAGGAATGCTTACCATCTCGTTCCTATTAAGAAAGGGGATGAGTGGAAAACGGCATTCAACAGGACATTAAGAGCTTTTGGTGATGCCGTTTGGTCTGTCTAATGCTCCGGCGGTTTTTAGGCACTTGTCAACCATGTCCTTAGAGATATGGTTGGCCAGTACGTCTATGTATACCTTGATGATATCCTGATCTTTTCCAAGGATTATAAGTCCCATCAGGAACATGTCCGGGCCGTGCTTCTCCAACTCCAATCAAAACAAGTTATACGGTAAGGCCGAGATATGCAAGTTCCACTGTTGGACAACTTCGTTCCTTGGACATATAATCTCCTTGGAGGGCGTTTCCATGGACCCTGGCAAGGTCAGAGCAGTAAGGGACTGGCCGGTGCCCCAGAGTCGGAAACAGCTGCAGCGCTTCCTGGGCTTTGCAAACTTTTATAGGTGAATTTCAGTTCCATTGCTTCACCATTACACACGCTCACATCCGCCAAATACCGGTTTGCCTGGACTGAACAGGCGGACAGATTCACCCTTGTGCTTTTTTTTCCCAGGAGGCTATCCACTGCTGAGCGTATCTATGACGTGGGCAACCGGGAGCTATTGACAGTGAAACTGGCACTCGAAGAGTGGAGGCATTGTTTGGACCGACCATAAAAATCTTGAATATTTAAGGACTTCGAATGGCTTAACCCCAGGTGGGCCTTGTTCTTTGGCCGATTTAACTTCTCATTGTCTAACAGGCCCGGGAGTAAAAACGTGAAGCCGGATGCGCCTAGGGTCCATGAGTCCCTGGAAGGAGATCACGTGACGGACCAGGCAGACTTCATCCTACCACCCTCTGTGCGGTTATCTGTGACCAGGACTGAAATTGAGTGTCTAGTGCTTAGGTCACATCGGCACCATCCTGTGCCACCTCTCTGTCCTAAAGACCGCCTTTTCTTTCCTGGTCACCTGGTTTCTGAGGTACTGTCTTTTTGCCGCAACTCTCGGCTGTATTGTCAACTGGGGTTAAACAAGACTCTGTCCGTGGTCTGTGGTTTCTGGTGGAGCACTCTTGCTAAGGATGTCAAGGACTTTGTACTTTCATGTCGCCACTGCTGCCAGGCTAAATCCTCACGTCGCCCTCTTATGGGTCTGCTGCGTCCCCTGCCGATCCCTCACCGACCCTGGTCACACATATCTATGGACTTTGTTTCTGGTCTTCCTCGATCTAACGATAACACTTTTTTAATTATCATTGTAGATCAATTCTACAAGATGACCCATCTCGTCAGGACCTAGGGATCATCATATCTAAAGATATGTCTCCGTCTCCGTGGGATACCGGCCAGTATCGTCTCCGTTTGGGGTCCGCAGTTCAATCATTACAATAATTAGAGGTGTGTGCTCTTCATTGACAGGTATCCAATATCCGTGGCAAGAAGGAAGAGTGTGGCACAACTGCAGTTTTTAGCTGGCTAGCAGCGCACCTTAGCTTTAGCCCGCCTACCTCCATTAGCTGGTTAGCTACCTTAGCTCTGGATTAGCTCTTAGCTACAGGCAACTCGGAGTTTGATGGGTGCCAATCATTCACCCACACCTTCACAGTGCCCCCTCACTTTGCCCAATTTAGGATTTTCCAGGAATGACGACACAAGTGATGCTGCCAAGATGGTGACCGTGGGAACTGACCAGTGAGCTTCACTTCAGTTCGTCAGAAACCTACGGGTGAAGTTACAGACGTCCCATCTTTATATACAGTCTATAATTCTGATACAAATTATGGAGCGTGTACATGACGTCATCACTCAAATGTGCCAGATTCTAGCGGAACCGATAAGCTTAATAGTTAGGCAGGCAGATTAACAATTCCAAGGAACTGAACTACTGGTAACCCTTTACAAGAATTAGTTTTCAATTCCCATCCGTACTGCTCCGGATACAGATTTCAGACAATTTCATACAAAGTACATTACCTAGGCTGAAGAGTTGTTTTTACCAAACTGTGAAGCCAGTTTCTGAGCATTTATCAAAGAAATCTCCAGCATGTATGGACATGCTGACAAGGTTAAATGCTGAACACTTTATTTTTTCAATAGAAAAGGAAGTACATATGCATATAACAACCTTGCATGTATACTGAAATGTTGATCCATATCTGCGACCATGTGCAAGAACTATAAATGGCTTAAAATGACTTTACTCTCTTTCTGTTCTTAGCAAATGCAGGTGAACCGCAAAGATCACATGGAAATCAACTTTCCTGACATCTTTGCTTTGGAGCTTTACTCTCTAGTTTATTGGAGTACTGCTTTCTTTCCCCTGCCTGCATATGACTTTTGCTATCTCAAAAATCTTACTGGCAGCAAAAATGACTACGTGAATCAACTGTAGCTCCATCACCTCACTGGTATGAGCTTAAAATGTGATAATAATTAAAGTGAGTGACTTCAGAGCTTGCAGATTGTCATCCTACAACAATAGAAATCACTGACAGCAGGTTTCTTTGCTTCAGGAGGAAGACTTAACAGATGGACAGGCAAATGGTTTGTCAGAGACTTTAGTTGACTAATGTTTCCCCTGAACCACTGGGAAGCCTCAGCTTAAACAGCTTAAACAGCTCAAACTGATAAACAGCATCACTGTACCCAGGGGCGGATTTAAGAAATTTGGGGCCCAAGGTGAAGGCAGGCATGGGGCCCTCTGAAATGAGAAGACAGCACACAAAACAGGCCCATTTTACAGATGCAGACATTTTAACAGAAAACACATGCATGATTTGTTTTACCTTTTATCCCTCTCCTTATCCTTATTCTTGTCCCCTTTTCACATTTTTACTCGTTGTCTTCCTCTCACTTTTTTCTTTCTTCTTTTTCTCTTCCTGTTTTTGTATTTCTCTCCCTTTTGTCCTTGTCTTTTTCTTCCTCTGTCCCTTTTACTCATATTCTTCTTCTTTTTTCCCTTTTCTCCATATCTTTGTCTTGTAGTTTTTGTATTTCTCTCCCTTTTGTCCTTGTCTTTTTGTTCTTCTTCTGTCCCTTTTACTCACATTCCTCTCCCTTTTTCTTTTGTCCCTTTTTCCTCATTGTCTTTGTATTTTCTCCCTTCTTTCCCTAAAATCTCAGAATTCTCACTATCACATCCCATCCCTGTCTCATTCTGAAAACAAACACAAAACACAGTACAAGGCTCTTACCCAGTGGTGAAATGTAAGTACATTTACTCAGTTGCTAACATAGAAATCTGAGGATTTCATGCAACTTCAATTTCGTCTGATCCGCTGTATCTCAGTGGCATTTACTGCACTTTCTCCTCCACTACCGTACATTATTTACGTTGCTAGTTACATTTTTCAAACCTTTCCTGCTCAGTAGAAACCATACACCCCCAAAATGATTGTTTAATGCTAAAATACTGTATGTGATAAACTGAGAGTCTTCCTTTGGGGAATGACTTCTTAAGCAAAAACGCTTTTAAAAAATCATCTTGGGTCACCTGGAAAATGCATTATGACAAGGCTGAAAACAGGCCGCATGTCACAAGAAAGACTAGTGATGCTACAAATATATGACAATTTAAAATTAGCTCAATCTTAAACACCTACAGCAGTAAATGATAACACACTTTAAAGAAATATTAATACAAAGCTAAAACCCTGACAGGGAGTGAGTAGTTGTTAATAACTTCCTTAAATTACAGTTTCTATTGTTTTGAATTCATAACTTAACACATTAAGGACTAAAAACACCTGCAAAAATTACCTGTAAAATCTATGAGTGATTTTAGAAAGCCCCCCCAAAGCCTGAAGTTTTCCTGGAAATTCAACACGAAAAAAGGAAGGAGCAAATAGAAACTAAATTCAAAGCTTAATTCAAAATGACCCATTAGCTTTCCTGTCATAAAAAAATACTTATCAATATAGGGGGGGAATCCCCTTTGGCAGTTTTGATTAGTTTTTTTTCACACAACGGACCCTCCTCTACAGATGTTCGTCTTCGTTGCACTAGCTGCTGGTTGTGGGCTGCTGCTGCCGCTAGCCGGTGCCGCAGTGAAGAAGGTAGTCATTTTAGGCAACTTTGAGAGCAGCTTTCTGCTTTCCTCGTTCTGCCACTGGGGTAGCTTCTTTTCATTCTCTTTTTTTTTCTTTTCTTTTCTTTTCTTTACCTTTCTTTTTTTTTTTCTTTTCTCTCCTTTTCTTTTCTCGCCTCTATATGCCGTTTATTTTCCTATTTTGCCGCTGTCTTCCTGGATCCTTTCTGCACATGCGCAGTAAGATAGACTGATCCAATGTAATGAAGACTGAAGGGGGGGGCCCGAGACAAACATAATACAATAAGCATTCTGCTGGCATTTTTGCAAAAGGATTTTAAAATAAAACATAATTAATGTGCATAAATAAATAATAACTGTATTAATCTTAAGTGTATGAGGAGTTTTATGAGGCCCCTTGGGAACTTGGGCCCTAGGCAACTGCCTAGTTTTGCCTAATGGTAAGTCCGCCCCTGACTGTACCATTACATGCCTTAAAAAGACCACAAATGATTTGGAATGTCGGTACATTTTTCCAACTGGAAATTTTGTACAAGCAGCACAAATACTACACATCTAAACCAGCGTGTCTGATCTGTGGTCGCTCACAAATAAGCGTCACATATGATCCACAGTTTAACTGCTACCCTCCCCGAAGGCCAAACAGTCAAATTGTTGCCCAAGGCTCTACTGAGACACTGGCATCCCGGGTCTGAGCCTGAGCCGAAGGGTCTGCATGACAGCTGACAGTGGAACAAATAAAGTGAGGTCCACTTATATAACCACCTGGCAGAACTCAGCAGCTGGTAAGTGGTTTCTGGGTTTACTGGTTTGCTACATGTTGGACAGCAATTTAAATGGGAATGAAATGAAAGAATAAATTGGTGAAAAAAAAGTAGCATATTAAATTTTTATTTATTTTAAATGCTGTTTAAAATATTTAATTCAATTTAATGTAATGTTACTCTAAATTTTAGTACACTGCTTTTGCTCAGAGAGCAAAGATAATAGGATGAAATGAGTGACCTGTAGACGGTGACTGCTTTACTGTAGGCATTCTGTAAAAGGATAAGAGGTCCGGCTGCTGCTCAGGAGGAACGAAGAACACCACCTGCTTGGTTTCAAGCACCTGGAAGAATCATCAGTCAGGTGGGATGCTCATCAAAAGATGATAAGCAGCACAAGGCCATCTCAGTCAGTGTTGACGGACAGAAGTGGCACTTAACGTGCTATAAAGGGATCCTTCAAGCCACTGCTAGAATTCATTGAGCCTGACGGTTTACTGTAAGTGTGTCCCGTGTCCAACCGCAGCTCCCTTGCACAGTCTGCAAAAACCTGATTGGACAGAGCTTAACTCATAAACAGCATAAAGATGTCAGTCACAGCACATAAAATATAAAAATTAAAAATGACCTGATAAAGAACAGCCCTGCTGGAGTTTCAGTACTGGCTTATTCACAATTTCAGACAGAGTGAACCAAAGCAAATAAGCCTAAAATAACAGCAGTCACTGAACATCTAGAGGCAAAGCACCACATTTTTATTTCACAGCATTAAATCAGAGAAGAAGAAAAAGAAGTACTACAAAGAACTTCTGCTGCTTTACACACTTGTATAATAAGAAAAAAAATCATCGTACAGTTCCCTGAGGTCCACTGAAATTCATCCATTTAGTTTTATTCTTCTGATGTCTGTGATCAAGATTTAACCCTGGAAAGTCCAACAATATGGGTGGGAGGTGCAGTATGTTAGATTTACCTCGAATGATCGGCAGTGGAATTAAACATCCACCTCCGTGGGCAGAGGTTACAGTATCTCATCGCATGTATCAACAGACTCATAACTCTCATCCTGTGGGAGAGCATAAAAAACACAAACATGAATCAGAAATTATGAAAAAATCCCAAACTTTTTCCTTAGGAAGTGACTTTAATGTCAGACTTTGATGGATACATTGTCAAATGTAATAATGTTTCAATTTAATTGAATTGAATTGTATAGCACCAATTCACAACAAAGTCGTCTCAAGGTGCTCTACAGACAGTCTAATTCAAAATCCACATTAGAGCAACTTCTAATGTTCACATAAGCCAGTTCATAAAAAAATAAATAAATAAATAAAAAAAAAGTCTACCCTTTGATTCAGTCCCCCATCCTGAGCAGTGGGTGACAGTGGAAAGAAAAAAATAAATGCTCATACTAATTATTAAAACAATAAATAAAAATCAGTGTGCAGAATGAACACAGCATGCACCTCTCAGTTGTGTGTACATCTTTTATAAGAATATCAATATCACATAAAAAATCTACATTTTTTTATTAGTTTCCTTCCTTTTGTAAAATGCACAAAACAGGCATTTTGTTTCAGAATTATTTCCCTCCAACAATCTTTTATTGTGAAGAATCTGCACAAGCTGTTACTAAAATGACTTCAATCCTTTAGTCAGTATCAGATGGATCATGACTGCGCAGTTGAAATGGTTTTTTTGACAACAAGATGTCAATCAAGTGGAGTCTTACCTGCCCACACACTCCAGTGGAGAAGTGTATTTATCCACTTCAACAAGGACACTTGTGTCATATGGGTGTGGAGGGCTGCTGAAGGTCAAGCCCAACAGTTATTTTATAAGATACTATTTTAGATGATAGTTTCTTGTTTCCCGGCTCTGTTTTAATGGACTGGCGACCTGTCCAAAGTGTATCCTGCCTCTCAACCAATCAGTTGAAATAGTCTCAGAGTTGTATCTTCTTCCTACTCCTTTACGTTTTTTCCATCTCCTTCACTTGAAACACTTTTTTTTTCTCATATACAATCCCAGTAGTTTCAAGCTATAGTATAAAAATCCAGCGTGCAGCTAGGGCTTTTGGGATGTACCTGCAGCCCAACACACCATGCACCAGTCTCACAAAACTTACTGAAACTGGAATGAAAACTTAATCCACAGATTCTCATTTAGAGACACAAATTTCTATTAGACAACGATTTTTTGGCAAGTTGACCTAAATATAACTGCAGTCTCCAATAAATTCATAGTGAGATGCATTTAATAGGTGAGAAATTCTAAATTAGGAGGTGGGAGGAGGTTGTTTTTGTTGTTAAAATAATTTGGCAGATGATGAATAAACAAAGATAAATGCATAATAACAATAATAATAATAATAACAATAATAATAATAACAATAATAATAATAATAATAACAACAATAATAATAATAATAAATCAAAAGGTTTAAAAAAAAATCAGCTGTTCACCTCACTGTCACTGATTGAGTATGAGTGTGGGAAAAAAAACACACTTTAAAATCAATAACTGATTGCCATCTCATGGAATTTAACTGTTTACATAATCCAAAAAGTATTATCAAATGTAAGACAAGTAGGACAGACTATAGAAATACTGGTTACTGGAAACATTCATGGATACTATTCTATTAGCTGAAAAGCAGATTGTAGCCCTCAAGCTATCGGCCAGTACTGATGTTATGCTGATACAGTGGTCCCTCGCCATGTTGCGGTCCGTCTTCTGCGGTCTCGCTGTTTCAAGGATTGTTTTTGTTTGCAGCACTGCATGTTTAAATATTCTACCATTCTATGTCCAAATTTAACCGTAGGAGTCAGCCCACTGTGCTTTGTTTTTTGTTTGAATGACGTTACAGACAAGGGTGGGGACGCAGCGGCAGCAGAGAAGCTGTAATATATTTCACGGGGTGAGTAATTATTAAGAATTTAACGTTGTTAAATATATGTAGGTTTTTGAGAGTGTATAAAGTGTGTGAGAATGTTGTTAATGTTCATTATAGTTTGGGATAGACCTATAAACACTCCAAGGAGTGATAGGCCTTAACATGCATTTGAATTGTGAAAAATTAAAGAGGTCGTCATTTTGCGGATTTCATTTATCGCGGGATGTTTACAGAACGTAACCCCCGCAATAAACGAGGGACCACTGTATATTGTATGTGTATATCCTTACTAAAAACATGTTTAGGTTTAGACCTCAAAACCAGCTTTTTTTAGAGATGTGTTAATTAGATACTCTAATAACATTTAGACTAATTAATTTTTTGGCCTGTCTAGTGATGCCATCCCACTAAAGCATATTACTTTAAAGTTGTTCTGGGTGATACTAAAAGGCCTGTCTGTACCTGATTGACTCTGGGCTGGGCCTTGAACACAACAGTTAAC
>JBAMHW010000001.1:32372478-32385883 GCA_037177495.1 Rhadinocentrus ornatus | reverse complement strand
TCCTCCAGGTTTGTTCCACTTGGTCTTGGAGAAGTGGGGAAAGAAAATGGTTCTTTGACAAGGGGTTTTGAAAAAAAAAGAACTTACCCCCCCCCCCCCCCCCACACACACACACACACATCCCAAAAAACAACAACAAACAAAAAAACAAACAAAACAAAATAAACATAAGGGTTACTGGTAACAAAATAAATACATTTAAAATAATAATGCGTATTTATGCAAATGCTGCTAATTGTGCTTAACAGTTTCTTCTGAAATATACTATAGAAAAACATACAGTTAAATATCAAGTCAACCTAATAAACAAATGCACTTTTTTACCAATGCTGAGGTAAACTCTAAATTCAGTTAGTTACATAATTACACTGTTAAAGTGAAGCTGCGTTAATCTGTAGCAGCAGCTTTTATAGCTTTCTTAAAAACTAACATTATTTGTAAGTGATTTAAAGCAAATTACTACCCCAAAATGAATAAAACATTATTTGTTGAGAGTAGCATTAGGAAGCAAAGTTAGCTGATGGCAATGCTTACAGAAAAATGTTGCAGTTTTGTATGTAGGTTGTCTAAAAAAACAGTATTGTAAGTTAGCATAACTGGGTCTTCTTCCCCAGTTAAAATTTACTTCGTCATTGTGAAAACAACAATTTATCATTTGAGTTATCCATCTAGCAGCACTAAAAAAAATGAAAAAAAATATTATGTAAGAGTTGCATTGGAGAGCAAAAATAGCAGATGACATTACTAATAAATTTGCATTAGTGTTTTTTTACCTCATATTTATTTAGCAGTGGTAAAAAGAATCCACAAATTTATTTCTAAGTTGATTTTATGGCTAATTGCTACCCCAAAAAGTAATTAAAAAAGAAGCTATATTAAGAGTAGCATTAGCAAGCAAAGCTAGCAGATGTTAACTTACAAAACGGTGTTGTAATTATGCACAAGTATCTTCTTCTCCAGTTAACTTTATGTAGCAGTTGTAATACAGAATTATATTCCTAAGTTGATTTTACATCTAATTGCTGCCCCAAAAGTGAGCAAAATAAAATAATCTGAAAGTAGCATTAGCAAGCAAAGCTAGCAGATGGCAATGCTTACAGAAAAATGTCGCACTTCCATATATGGTATAATAATAATATTCTAGCCCAGTTTAAACTAGCAATGGGAAAAAAAATACACTGGTGTTTTTTTTTTTATATCTATCTATCTATATATATATATATTATTCTTTTTCCCCACACTGTCTTTATAAAGCAGGTGAGCCAAAAAGTAAGTTAATTTAAATGATCTCACATGTTACTTTGAAAATGGGTAAACAATTCAAAATTTATCATAAAACGATGAGTATACTTCCTTCTGCAGACATTTCAACTGGTAGTTGATACAACTTTATAGTGCCCTTCAAAATAAAGTTTGATTTCAAATATTAAACATGCATCTTCCAGCCTCTTTGAGAATTGATATCACTGCATGTTATAGAAAGTTGTGTTTTAGAATTAATATGGAGTAATCTACCATTAATCATTTTCACAGGAGAGATTAGAGAACTGTTGGAAAAATGCTTCACTTTGCATGTTTAATTTCTGGGATTGCTTTTGATGTAGGCTTATAAGTTAGTAATACAAGGACATTTTCATTTAGAATAAAAATGCTCCTCTGTGTGTTTCTGATGTTTCCATTTATCCTTACAACTTTATTCCAGTTTCACTGACACTTTAAAAGATTTCACAATTTATTGTGTACAAAAACACGTCCTTTTCTCTCCCTCACACTCTTTATCCGCCATTGGCAGATGAATAATTAATTCCTCATTCATCGCAAAAGGGCAAACTTCCACTGTTGTGTAAGTACTCCTTACCCACAGACCATTGTCGCATTCATGTCTCCCATGGGAGCAATTCCAACACAATTTACTGAGCGTGAACATTACACTGTCAGATCCAGGCCAGAGCCTCTGCCTTCTCAACACAACAACTCCGGTCAAATAATGTACAGGGGAGGGAAGACATCGGGGAAGGCTTTGCTTTCAGGTAATGGCTCTTAGCAATGCCTATTCATTAAACAGAGTGTCTGCACAAAAGAGCTCAGCGTAATGCATCTGCTTTACACATCCTGCATTATTTATAAGTTCAGAACAGCTCTATGTTCAGATTTGGTTAAAAGCTTAAAGGTTGTTCAGGGACTTTATTTCAACTTTCTACTTAAAGTGTAATGGTGAATTGCTGAAAGGACACTGATTATAATGTACTATAACCATATTTTTCATATTTATATAAAAGTACTATAAATAAATAATGAGAGAGTAACAGTGAAAGAATTCTTTGCCCATCACTCATTGTGTCTCTATGTTGTGTCGACGTACTGCTGTTCAAAGGAAAATGCGGTAAAAGTTGGTTGGTTGGTTGAGATGCTTGTCTTCATGGAGAGGAAAAAGTCATGGTAACTGATCCAATTATGAGGAAATCCCAAGCTTCAGAGTGTAGCAGCAACTTTTATCAGTACACATCCCTCACTTGCATCCCACAATGCTCCAGACAGTTAGGTTTTACTTTTACGCAATGTCTCCCCTACTGATCCTCAAGAGATTTCACTGTTGCCTTGAGGGAAAAAACCCACCAAACCGTCTGCAGATGTTCACAAAGTTCCTGAAAATGATTTAAGCAATCATTTAGGTGTTCACAAACCACCATAATTAGGTCAAAATCTTTATTAGTTTTTACGAAATACAAAGCATCCTCATCAACTTTAGTTCGATTTTTAGTTTTGCTACACATTTAAACTGTTTAATTGTGTGATTAGTGACAAATCTTTCATTTGCACGCAGTCTGTGGATACCCAGTGGTGTTATAAAATGTGATGTACATTTACCCACAATGCAGTTTTACACTAAAATATTTTTTCTCGCTCTTTGTCCCGTTTCCTAAATAGATGCAGCTAAAATTTCGATTTGTCAGCACCACTGATATTTTTCACAAGGATAGTGGCATCCTTATCTCCACATGTGTTCCTATGTGAGCATTGGAAGAACATGTTAAGAGTTAGAACTATGTTGCAGAAAATCTTTGTATTAACATGTTATGTTTCACCTCATGTCATTAGAACGTAACTCAAAATATAACAACAGCTTAGTGAGATGTTGCAATCCCACAATTTACAACTATGGATTGTGACAGAACTGTGGGCTGAAAAAGTGAATAAACCCATTACACACTTTCTGCTGAGACTAGCTGACATATGAAGGATGGAAAATATACGATTGTTTATTACCCGTCTATTAGTTCATCTATTCATGTCAACTGCCTTAATGCCACTCAGTTCTAACTAAATTACGTCCACATGAAAAAAGAAAAACATTAGGCAAAGTACTTTAAAATATGCTTGTTAAATTCCTTTTTTATTTTAAAGGTCCCATGTTATACATTTTTTCAACCATTTCAAATGTGTAAGAGGTCCAACAACATTGTTTTAAAAGTGCATTACCCCAAATTCAGCCCGGGTCCTTAATTTCAGCCTTTCCAAAAGTAGCTCTAGTGAGCTGTACTGAGAATGGGCTGTTTCTGTGTCTGAACCTTTAAATTTTAATAAGTGCTGCCTGTCCACGCCCCTCTTTGGGAGAGTATCCAGCTTTCGCTGGTGCTCGTTCAGTGATTTTAAAGGGAAGGCACAGTTAAATGGGGGGTTGGGTCAATGGCAGTATCCACTACCCGGGGCAGTGGTTATTTCCCTGTGTGAGGTTACAAAGGGAAAGATCTCAGACTCACCCTTTTGAGCACATATTCGATAAACGTAGAGCAAGTAAGTGAGCAAGGAGACAGAATTTTCTAACTTTTGAGCCTCATAAACAGGCAATGAGGAAACACAAATACTATTGAACATTTTTTAACAGAGCAACAAAGTATTTATGCAATTGTAACCACTTTACATAGAAATTTTATAATATTTATGTAAAGCATCCTGCCTTCAAAGTACATCAATGCAACCTTTTATGTGGACCTAAAAATTACAATAGGGGATCAAAATTTTCTAAAACTATATAAATCCTTTGCATTGCATCTGTTATCACAAATGCTTTCAATGCAAATTATTCAAGATTTTACTAAAGTAATTGTGTTTCTGTTTCTTTTTTTTTTTTTTTTTTATTAATCCCTGTATTCTGTGAAGCAACATATTTTCAGAGCCTGTTGCCCTGTTATAAAGGGGATTAAAAGAAATAAAGATAAGATGACTCATTGGACTTTAATCATCAACCTATAGAAAAACAAATTTAAATCTTTATTACAGTTGTTAAAAAAAAGAACATACAGACAATCAAGATGACAGAGAAGAGAAAGTAATTTTGTAATTTTCTGTCTGTCTGTCTGTCTGTCTGTCTATTTATCTATCTAACTACTAAAATCTGAATTATATCTACACCCAATGATTTAATCAACTGTTTTCTTTAATAGACACGCACTCTTGCTCAACTCATTTAATCTATAAATATAAGTATTGTTTAAATATGTGGGTCTTGGGAGTAAATTTCATTTGACATAATCAATATCGCTATTTTAAATCCCCATTTTGCTTTTAAATCAAAGTGAAGCTTGTTAGATGGTGACCATGTCACGGCTGGAGTGAGGACCCAAGGAAGAGAGCAAACCGGCAATTGAAGTGTAAATACTTTGAGAGACTGGAGATGGCAGGAGGGATGGATCCGTGTCAAACAAGGCGGAGAGCGGGCAGACAGAGTTCTCGGAAGGCAGCTGTAGTTTCCAGGCGGGACACTTTCGGAGAGAAAACAGGCATGTTAGACACAAGCAGAAAGAACCAGGACAGGAATGTGTTTGCGGCCGGTGTACCACAAGGTGTAGCAACGATCCAGCAAAGACTGAAGATCAGCCTGGAGATTATATGCAGGTGAGGAGTGACAAGCTTGATCATCGCACCCCAGGCTTCGCAGAAGTTCTTTCACACCTGGGATATGAACTGGGGTTTACAGTCCGAGATGATGTCCGCCGGGATTCCATGAAGGCGAAAAACATGTTGAGTCATTATCTTGGCCGTTTCCAAAGCGGTGGGCAACTTTGGCAGTGCTACTGAATGAACCACTTTGGAAAACATGTCTATGATGGTGAAGATGGTGGTGTTACCTCCAGAAGGCGGCAAGCCAGTGATAAAATCCATGGCGATATGCGACCATGGCCTCCCTGGAACCGGAACTGGACGAAGAAGACCAGCGGGGGCCTGAGAGGATGTTTTCCCTCAAGCACAGTCGGGACAGGTATTCCCTGACGTCCTTCTCCAATGCGGGCCACCAAAAACGCCTCCGAATGAGTGATGCCATTTGTGCCATGCCAGGATGACAGTCCACTCGGGAGCGGACATTGTCAGGGACAAACAGTCTATTTGGAGGACCTGTACCTGGATTGGGATGGGTCCGTTGTGTCTCTGTGACGATCTGCTCAACTTCCCAGGTCACTAGACATGAAGCGGGCAGGCTAGGGTTTGGGTCCTCTGAGGATCTTTCGAAGCTGAACTGCCAGGAAAACACGTCTGGCTTGGTGTTCTTTGTACCTGGTCTGAAAGTGATGGCGAAGTTAAACCGACCAAAAAACAAAGCACACCTAGCCTGTCGGGGGTTTTACACTGTATGTACTCTAGGTTTCGTTGGTCAGTCAAAACGATGAAGGGCTGTTCAGCCACTAAAGCCAGTGTCGCCACTCCTCCAGGGCCAGTTTTACAGCCAACAACTCGCACTCACCCACATCGTAATTCTTCTCCGCTGGGGAGAGGTGCCGGGAGAAGGACGCACAAGGATGGAGCTCACCTGACTGAGTTGACTGCTGAGATAGGACCGCCCCAACCCCAGTATTTGAGGCATCCACCTCCACCACAAACTGACGTGACGAATCAGGTTGAGTGAGCACCGGGGCAGAGGAAAACTGGGTCTTCAGTTCCTGGAAAGCATTCTCCGTGCACTCTGACCACTGAACGGGAGCCTTGGGGGATGTCAGCTTAGTGAGGGGTGCCGCCACCTGGCTAAAGTCCCTGATGAATCTGCGGAAGAAGTTAACGAACCCTATAAAGCGTTGCAGCTGCTTTCTGGTCTGGGCCATTCCAGAACCGCTCTCACTTTTTCTGGGTCGGTCTTCATCTGCCTGCTCGGGAAAATGTACCCCAAAAAACTGATTGTGTCAGAGTGGAACTGACATTTCTCGGCTTTGTTCTTCGACTTCTCGAGTTTGTTTTTCAGTAGCCTCTGGATAACCAACCGGACATGGGTTATGTGTTCTGTTAGGTCTTTGGAATAGATGAGAATGTCATTGAGATAGACAAACACAAGCTGGTTAAGGAAATCACAGAGGACATCCTTGACCAGTGCCTGGAACACTGCCGGGGCGTTCGTGAGCCCAAATGGCATGACAAGATACTCTAAATGGCCCTGGGGGGTTTTGAATGCCGTCTTCCACACACTAATATGTGTTCCGGAGATCTAGTTTGGTGAACACAGTGGAACCTAACAGGGCATCAAAAGTTGAGTCAATAAGAGGCAAAGGATACTTGTTGTGAACAGTAACTTTATTCAAACCCCTGTAATTGATCCAGGGATGCAGGGTTTTATCCTTCCTGGTGACAAAGAAAAACCCTGCGGCTAAAGGGGAGGAAGATTGTCTTATTAAGCCGGTGTCTAGAGATTAATTTATGTATTTTTCCAGGGCCCCTCTCTCTGGTCTGGAAATGTTGTATAGTCTACAATTGGGAAATCAAGCCCCAGGTAGGATGTCGATGGCGCAATCATAGGGCCTGTGAGGTGGCAATGATGATGCCTAATGTTTGCTGAAGACCTCCGCCAGCCCATGGTTTTCGCGTGGAACTGCAAATAGCTCAGGGGCTGATCCTTTGCTATCAGGAGTCTTCGTTGATGGCATGGCGGACCACAAGCATGACTGGTGACACCTTACACTCCAGCCAGATATAGTCTCGGTTTCCCAGTTGATCTGTGGATTATGGCGAGACAGCCAGGGGTGTCCAAGAACCAGAGGGGATTCGGGTGCTGTAATCAACTTGAACTCGATTAGTTCATAATGGTTTCCAGACAGTTTTAATTTAACAGGAACAGTGGTGTGGGTTACCTGGGCAAATGTTCGGCCATCCAAGGCATTAGCAGTCACGAGATGAGGTAGCAGTACCTGAGGTATCCGGGCTTTTCTGCCAAACTGATATCCAAGAAGTTTGCTTCTGCTCGAGAATCAATCAGGGCCAGAACTGCCCTGATCGCTCAAACAGCGATTTGAGTCCTGGTTGGGATTTTAACAGTCTGACCCGCCAGGCTCGCCAGAACCCATGACTCTTACTGATGAGGACAGAAGTGTCTTGTTTCACCACAGTATAAGCACACACCCGCTTGCTTGACTTTCAGCGTGGGTTAGATTGGCCCTCCCCACCTGCATGGGCCCAACTGTGGAAATAGACGCGGAGGGAGGATCCAAGGAGGGCCGGAGTGAGGGAGCCGGGACCTCTCCTGAAGATGGGAATGAACAGGACCCTCTTCGGTCACTGCGCCTCTTCCGGAGTCGGTTGTCTAGTCTGACAGCCAAATCAATTAGCTCATCCAGGGTCTCCGGGAGGTCCCGAGTTGCCAGCTAGTCCTTCAGGGTTTCTGACAGACAGTAAAAAAAATTATCAATTTAAGTTCCATTTTGAGTCTGTGGTCAGGGTCCGGAATTCCACAGAACACTCTGCCATGCTCAGAACCCCTTGTTTCAAGGTCATGAGTTTGGCTGCCTCCCGGCCCCGAACCAGGGTGTCAAAAACCTTCTTTTGCTCTTTGGTGAATTCACTATAAGTTAGGGTGTGCAGGGGCTTGGTATCCAGATAGGCTTCTGCCCAAGCTAGAGCTCTGGAGGCAAGCAGACCTATAATGAAATAAACTTTGGATCTGTCAGTAGCGTAGGTGTATGGTTTCTGATCAAACACGAGGCAACATTGTAGGAGAAACCCTCTGCATTAACCCAAGTCCCCGGTGAATAGTTTGGGATCCATAATATGGATTTCACGGAACAGAGGTGATACGGAACCAGGCAGTGAGACTGCAGGAGCAGGGAGCTGGGATAACTGGTTAAGTATGGTTGTCATTTTATTAGTGATGTCGTGCAGCTAGGTTTGTAAAGCTTGTTGCCTATCACTTTGGTAATGGAGTACTTGAGAGTGTTGTCCAAGAAGAATTCCTTGTGAAGATAGAGCAAAGAATAACTCACTTCCGGTCTCTGGTTTCCTGGCGTCGGTGACGGATAATTCCTCTGGGTCCGTGTTTTAGGCTGGATGGTTCTGTCATGGCTGGAGTGAGGACCCAAGGAAGAGAGCGAACCGGCAGGTAAGGTGTAAATACTTTATTGAGAGACTGGAGATGGCAGGAGGGATAGATCCGTGTCAGACGCGGCAGAGAGCGGGCAGACAGAATTCTCGGAAGGCAGCTGTGGTTTCCAGGCGGGAGGTGTAGCAACGATCCAGCGAAGACTGAAGATTAGCCTGGAGCTTAAATGCAGGTGAGGAGTGATGAGCTTGATTCCTTCCAGCTGCGGTGCCTTAATCACAAGATCCGCCTCCCGTCCGCACATGGGAAAAAAGGGAGGAGGAAGCACCAGAGCGGGGAAACCCATGACAGACCATGGTAAATGTTCCCTTCTAGCTTTGTTCACATTTGTCTTATTGAACATGTGAGAAAGTACATGCAAGAACTGTGTGTGTGTGTGTCTGTGTGTGTGTGTGTACAACTTCACACACAACCTGAATTGCTTTAGATTTTATTACTAATATGCAATCTAATCCCAATGTTTAACCTTTTTCTTCTAATCATGTTTTATTGCCACAATCTGTTAAGTTTTCCAAGGGGAGCCATCTGTAATGATTCAGATCATGTGCATGAACAGCTCTTTATCTTTGTATTGTTAGTTAGCCTATAACATCAACAAGTTGAAACTATTACCAGGTTCTGCCGTTCTGTCACTGCAAGCAACTCCAGTTGATCACTTTGTTCTTCTGGCATGTCTTTGTTCCCAACATGTAGTTATATTTATGAGGAGCGCCTCTGCATTTTTTTCCTGCAACATCCTGACACATCTACAGATCTGCCTTACCACACACACGCTGTGTACATTTACTTTAAAGTTGCATACAGATTCACATACATTAAAACATACACAGAGCTGGCATCTATTTCTGTGTTCTCAGTACAGATGGGGGTGTGGGAGTGATTTAATGAGGTGTGTGTGTAAGTGTTAGAGGGCTGATAGTGGGGGTAATCATCAGCCTGCTGGTAAATTCTGTCCTCTGTAACCTCTCGCTTCCACCTAGATCATCACCTCTCAGCTTCCAGCTGAGTTTGTTCTTGTGTTTTACAGTATTAATAAAATGTCAGGAAGTGCATATTGTACACACAATGCTTGATATCCACACAGACAGATTAAGGATGAACAATGCAGAGATAATATAGATAAACAGATGCACAGTATTTGTTTTTTGTTTTTTCCAATTACTCCAGATGTTTGTATTTTGTTGCATGTGTGTTGTTCTTTGTACAGCAATCTAATTTAACATTAATAGCAGGACCCTCTTCCAGCTCGGTACCTTATTATCTGACAGCATGTTAACCACAAAACACAATGCATGCAGAGAATAAAAAATACTGCAAATGGCAACTAGCAGAGGCAAAGCTAAAATTGGGTCAAATAATTTGATTCTTTGTATGCTTGATTCATCATTTTTGAAGGATATTATTTTTTCCAGAGAAGTGTTATTTTTCAGAGGCCACATTGCCTGAGAGCTGGAAGCAGTGTTGCTGCAACAGATAATATATTAACATATGGTGAAAATATTTTCACTTGCAAGGTATGTCGGTTACTGCTGCTCTTCTGCTGAGGAAATGTAATCTGACACGTCTGTACTCAAAGGTGGCAAACAAATGTGTTTCATATCTTATCATGTTGCATGAAAAGAAAACATTTATTCGTGTGTTCATCTCCACAGGTCACCAGTGTAATCTCCAGTAGAGTTCTCTGTGAAGTGTGTTAAGAAAGAAAGTAAAAAAAAAAAAGGAACACATTTGTCAGTTTTATTAGTAAAATTGATCCAACTTAGAATAATTTTTAAGCTGTAACACAGCATAAAGAGATTTGTCATATAACAGAGTGTATTAATTCTGACTTACTAAAACCCCTTTATGGACCCAGTTTGACCTGCTAACCTTTATGAACCTATTGAGATTTTAGAAAATATTGCTTACCAGGGGGTCAGAGTATTTTCTTGTTTTGGAATAAAGAAACAAACTGCAACAGAAACTGTTTCTTGGGCTTATGATGTGAAATTGAAGGTCTTCCTCTTATTTGTATCTTGTAACAACTTAAACTGAGAGGAAACCCTGGGCAAGACCCAGGACACGTTGGAGGGACTACATCTCAAGGCTGACCTGGGAATGCCTCGGGATGGACTGGAAACATGCTGTAAAACAAATGTGCTGTGGTGAAGAAAATGTAAATAACTGACACAAAAATGATGCATTGAAATAAATCCACAAACTAATGTTTGCTAAAACCACTATAATTATTTAAAGTTTGAGTTTTTTAACATGGCAAAAAATCCAACCGTGCCTTGTATCTATTCTGAATACCTGTTTTAGCTTAGCTTCCCTGGTCAGAAATCCTTCCTCATTCTCCAAATTAAGAGCCCACTGACTGCTGTCTAGAACAACCCTACCCATTTAAAAAAAAAAAAAAAAAAAAAAAAAGAATAAAATATAAATGTAATATCCTGCCCATCACAACTCTCATTTAAATTTCCATTACATTTAAACAGCAATGTTGTTACATCTGTCCATTATTGCAAAACATGAAAGTTGATTTTTGGGGTGCCGGAGATACCTATGCAATTCTCCCACTTTAGAGGTAAAATAAGATTTTGAAGAGGCGCAAAAACTGAAATTGCAGAGGGACATTAAATGGGTGTCAGACTTTAGTACTATAACATTTCAATTGGAATCTGACTGCAATGTTTTATCTGCAAATCATGTATATACCATAATGGGAATATGATATTGTTTAGGTAAACATTGGATTATGGCTGTGCATGAACTTGTACTCATGATGTAGGGTAATTCTGGGCAACACCACTTACATTGGAAAAGGATAAAAATACAAATTTAGTTCTCAAATGGCAAATATTGCTCTAGTACACTTAATTGCTCTAAGCAAATGGAGCTTCATTGTTTGACTCTGGACATCCCTCCCACACTATAGCATTGCATTGCAAACATGTACTGTTGACACCCACACTGAGCTTTTACTGTGAGCATCATAAACATGGGTATAGCCCAAACTATTTTCCATAGGATGGGGAGGTAAAATAAAAAATAAAAACTTCCTTAATCATATGTTGCAAATCTGAGTTTGTCATAATTGTAAGTGATTTACAGAAAATGCAAGGTCACATTTAATGTTACATACCATTATCCCCTTACTAACAAAGCCTCTAAACAGAAAGATAAAACACTTGTAGAAAAACCATGTGTCTTCACACAAATCATTGCAATTGAACCCCTCAGCAGCTTAATTTCTGTCCTCTGGGAATTTGGTGGACAATGAAATTAAGCTTCACACATGAGAAATATGTCTTCTTAGCTGTGTAACAGTATAAGCTTGCCAAGCTCAAACACAGGCTGGTGATATATGTTGACTCAGAGCTCAGAGTACTTAGTCAAGTATAAAGACTGTTTCTGAAGGAAGGTGTGGTGCTGAGAAGTAAAATATTAGTCTAGGACTTGCCTCGAGAAACCGTAGTTCAGGCTGCTGCACTCCAATCCAGACACGGATCTACTGCACACCCTGGAAGTCTAATAATGTGAGTAATGGAACATGTCACATTGCCGCACATCATGTTTCATTATGCCTTGCTAAATTACAGATCACTTTTTGACAGGTTCTCATTCATGCATTAGGCAGCAGATGTTTCATAGAAAATTTATAAGAAATTTAGGTCTATCAATCTTAAGTGTTGTGATATGAAGAAATATGACACCAAGCAAATAAAGCACAAGGATTTCATCCTTCTCTTTGTTCTCTTTAGCAGCAGGTATCCCTGACCTGGGGCTGTGTTTGTTTGTGTCGCTGTCCTGTCCTCTTACCCCCCAACTAGCTGGTCTTCTCCTGTTTAAAGGTTTTGTTTTTTTTTACTCTCCATTGTCATTGTGTTTGGGCAATTATTTAATCTCTTTGATAATACCAACTGGTTTTGTACCTGACTAGTCACCTTTAAAAGAGATATATCTAGTAAGATTGTGCTTCTGTAGAATAAACAAAGCTAAACATGTGGTAAGTATCCCATAATAATGTGCCACAATCCCCTGGAATATTCTCCTGTTGGCAGTTCCTCTTGTTTTGTGTTATCTTGATGGATGGGATAATTGCACTCTCTCACATTATCCATCCATTCACCCATTTTCTCTACCCCTTATTCCAATTCAGGGTGAAGGGAAAGCTGGAGCCTATCCTAACAATTAGCAAGCGAGAGGCAGAGTACACCCTGGGCTGGTCGTCTGTCCATCACAGGGCCAGCACAGAGAGACAGGGAGATTTTAGAGTGACCAATTAATCTAACATGCATGTATTTGGACTGTGGGAGGAAGCTGGAGTACCCGGAGAGAACCCACACATGTGATGGTTGGCACTGCTGCCTGACAGCAAGCTGGTCATTGGTCCGAACCTCGGATGGATGGGGTCTAAAAAGGGGTCTTTCTGTGCAGAGTTTGCATGTTCTCCCTGTGTATCTGTGGGTTTCTCTCACACTAATAAGGAAAAAACAACACATGTTTACACTTTATTCAATTTCCATAAAGTGGAAGATTCACATGAAACCACTTGGTATACTGATTACCATTTTGGTAACATTTTGCAGTCTGATGGCATCTCATTCATCATTCTAGAGGTTGTTGAAGGTCAAACCAGCTTGGTTAATATGGTCTCTTTAGTCTGATCTTCATTCAACAGAAGCATGATTCATAAAAGTTACACCTTGTTGTAAAGGTCCAACCAGGTTTAATACATCACTATGTTTGGTTATTCAATGAGAAAAATAATCATACAAACACAAATGTCCTTACTTTTTGTGTTTAATTCAGATTGAAAGCTGAAATAAATTTCTGATTCATGTATTAATCAACATTTTCAGATCTTGCTCATGTTATCTGAGTATAACTGGTTCGGTTCTGCACCGCAGACCATGAAAGAAGCTAATCGTACTCAAGTATTCAGACTGAGTGGCACATGTTGATGTTAATTTAACAAGTGACTGCTGGATTATTCATTTATTTTATTTTATTTTATTTTATTTTATTTTATTTTATTTTATTTTATTTTATTTTATTTTATTTTATTTT
>JBAMHW010000001.1:32350305-32372378 GCA_037177495.1 Rhadinocentrus ornatus | reverse complement strand
TTATTTTATTTTATTTTATTTTATTTTATTTTATTTTATTTTATTTTATTTTATTTTATTTTATTTTATTTTATACACCCGGAAGTTACATAAGATCTCATGCCACCAATTTCTACAGATTTGCTGTCAGTGTTGGACTAGTAAGCAGAGACAAGACTCAGGGGCAAAGTGGTGGATGATAGTAACTAAATAATTTAGAGCTAGGAAGTGGCCCCCGGATCAGACATTACACACATTGTCCCAGGCTCCAAACTGTCATAGGGATGCCAAATTTCTTGTTATGTCTCTCTTGGGACACCTGAACTTAATGCAGTGAAATCTCCTAAAGCACAGTCAAAGTTTTTCTTTTTTTTTTTCTTCTGGAGTAACAAGGTATTATTGCCTCAGCTTCTCTTGTTGAAAATATTGTGAACTAGCCTCAGGAGTCGAGAGGGTGACATTGTAAAATAAGCAGAGAACAAGTAAGTTCAGCTGAAACAGACTTACTGCCAGGACCAATCAATGCTGGATAAGAGAGAGCAGAATTCAGACAGAAAAAATCAGCAGAGGTAAAACGAATTTGATGTGCAGGTTTGCAGCACTTTGGTAGATAATTCTCTCTGATTGGCAGATGAAGGCACTGTGAGGTCTTTCATCTGTTTTAACATTGGATCATGTCAGCATACACTACAATGTGTGGTCGGTTTTGAGTGCACTAATCACAATACTAAAGGTACTGTCAGAAAAGCAGGTTATTTATGTTTTTAACAAGATGTTGATAATTAAATACTACAAGCTAATGTTGATGAAGTGCAATCAATAGATCACCATGTATCACAGTCACATGTCCGATTACGCTCCTTATTTCACATAAATTACATCATTTAAAATTAAAAGGTCATTGGGAGAAAATGGTGTCAGGTTGAATTCTGCAACTGCATTGGATTAAATATAAATAAATGATTATTCAACATAAAAAAAAACACATCCTGCTTACCATATTAAGAATGTCATAATCAATTTATCATTTTAATTAGCATCTCTGATGTGGAAATTAAGGAAAATGTGTTCTATGATCCCAAAATGCTTTGATTTCAACACTTTTAAAGCTCCTCTCTGAGTGATCTCATGAAGAGAATCTGTATTTGCTATAAATCTGTCTTTGAGGTTTAACAAGGGGTTGAAAATTCCCAACATGTTTATAAAGAGATTGTACAAGATGACAAATAAAACGTAAACACGGTCCAACAGCACTGATGCTGTCAAAAGAAAAATAATCATTACACAGTTTCAACATTGTGAAAGATGGTAGAACTAAGATTACATTAATCATGCAATTAGATTTGAGATTTGCAATACAAGTAGGAGCAAAATAAGGGTTATTTAAAGGTTGAATTAGGGGTTATATTACAAAAGATTCACTGGGTAAAATTTTATTTGCACTTACTTTCTCCTGATATTTTTAGTGTCCAGTGACTCTCCAGCAATGCCATTTCTCAGTCCCACACAACTAATGCCAAATATCACATGGTAATTATGACTCTTTTAGTTTGAATTAAATGGTATAGAGCATTCAAGACATGTAGTGAGAGAGAGATAATGACAATACAAATGTAGTAATTCAGCGGCGTAATAGATGCACTGTGTCAGTTATATACAATTAAAAACCCCAACATGTCTTAGTCACTGACTCTGCTTTGGATGATGGTGGGTACACGCATAAGGATTTTCTAAAATCTGTTAGATACCCCACACATGATGGGAAAAATCAGTCATTGAACAGTTTTGATTGTGATGTCCTCCAAAAACCTCAGCACAGAACAACACACATATAACGATTCTGTCCCACAGCTGATCTAGAATCTAGTCCTCCGAGCCAGAAATAATGTGTGATCAAACATGATCTAACAAAAACAAAGAAGAAGAGACATAGCAACAAAACCCAGCATAAAAAGGACAAGATGAGAAAATGATAGTGGTCTTGGGACTATTATTAACAGAAAAGCCCTGAGCTAAAAAAAGAAAAGACTTTGGACAATAGCCTGGAGACAGCGTGAACACCTGTCACCTGCTTCCACTGATCTACGAGGATGAGTGCCTGCTTGACTCCTTCCCCAGTCAGCTCGCTCTCTTGATTGGCTACGTTCTGTTCCACATCACAATCCACAGAGGTACAAGTCAGGACTTTCCCCACATACATGAAGGTTTTGGTCGTAAATATTGAACTTGTTTAAAACTTGCAATAGTCGGGAAAATTCACTCTCAACACACCTCAGACCGCAGAATAATCTTATAGGAAAATCTTATAAGTTTTAAGATAATCAGGCGTTTACCATCTTTGGTCGGGAAGAGAGAAAACAATCTTTATGTAAGTGCCCCACTTCAGATAAATTCAAAGTCTGTCACTTTTGGTCACTTGAAAGAAATTTGTCAAATATATTTCTTTAAAGGAAACATAATTATATAACAAAATAAATAAATAAATAAAAATAAAACACTTGCCACTGGTTTAAGAATATCAGTTTGTGAGTGTGAGGCCTGTTAGGCCCATCATTCATCAAGCCAATATCTGGCTCTTGGGCATTTGTGGAACGTCGGGGAATGTCTGTATTCCCTTTTTTTGTCACTATTGTCAGACTGTCAAACCATAATCTGACTTGTAAAATCAACAATATGTCTGTCAGTAAGGCCGGCCTGAGCCTTTTTGGGGGTCCAAGCAGAATTTGATTTGGGGGGTCCCCCTAGACCACCTTAATGCTGCTAGATTATTTCATATACTGCAAATATAACAAACCCATTCATTTGCATTATTTGTGTCTGGCTTCTACTGGTGTAACTTTTGTTATGGTTTCATCCTTAATGGGCTGGTAAATTCATAAAATGGTCTAGCACTTTTTAATATGCAATGTGATGTACAGTATGTGTGGGACAAACTGAATTTCTTTTGAAAGTAGGAGAGAACATCAGCAGGCCCAAATTTGGATCAGCGGTACAAAAGTGTACAAAAACACTATCTTCCACTACCAAATGGCTCAAAACTGTAACCAACGTATCCTTGATTTACCATAATTAAAATACTATAAAATTGTGTCTTTGTGTGTGTATTACAATTTTTATTTGAACTATTCAATTAATAAAGGGGCCTAATTCAAGGCCAATTCAATCCTTATAGATCGGAGCCACCCCTTGGCTCACGAGTTCCTGCTGCTTCTGTCAGGGAGAAGGTACATCCTGCCAATACACAGGACTAACAGACACAAGTATTATTAACAAGACACTGTATTTTCTGTTATTTATTTATTGTTCTTCTAGTTTTTATTGTTGTTTCTGTGTGATTGTTCACTGACTGATATTTCTACTGCTTGCTGCATAGCAAATTGTCCCACAGGGATAATAAAGACTCACTGAACCTTAAACTAATACTGTTTTTTAAATAAATAAATAAACAAAAAAAAACAAACAATAAATGCCACCAGAGAGGCCCCAAGCGGCCACTTAGTCTTTGTCCACACAGCACTGAAGCCGGTTCAGGTGTGAAAATGGTGGCGAAAACTAGGAGCAAAGGTGTCACCATGCCCACGAACACACTGCAGTACATATACAAGGCTGTGGGGGGCGCTATGATTATTCAAGAAAAACACTCCAAAGCTAGAACAAGACGTAGTTCATGTATAGATAAAGGCTCACAGCGTTTTGCAGGAAGTTTACATTGGAAAAAGAGAAGAGAAGATTGCTGAGGATTCACTGCTAGGCAACAGAAAAACGTTTGTTTGAACTGATGAAGAAGTCGAGCTTCTTCGAGTAATGCTGGACTACAAAGCCAAAAAAAAAAGAAGAGGAAGTCGTGGACTGGGAATCGTCGCCTGTTCATCACAAATTGATGTCATAGTTGTGCGGCTACACTGCCCTCATGGAACACAGATGGTAGAGTTCTCATACCTATTCACCTTGGCTCCCTTGCTTCAGACATGATCGGTTTTCATGGAGGCTAATCCCTTGTTTGGGATTAGTTTTGCGGTTTTATTGCAATTTGGCCCCTTAGTTCACTTATGCCTAGGGCCGTCTCTGTAAGAGTGCATGGTGCTTCTCTGTCTAAGGGTTTGGTCTTTTTTTGTGATGTTTTGTTTATTCACACACTGGCAACGTGAGGGGTCTCTGCAGGTGGCGTCTCATCAGTGCTGGTTCTTTTTATAGTGTGGCTGCAAACTTAAAGTTGAGCTCACAATAGAATAATCCAGCTTATTTATCTCTACCAATTTTCACATCATGCTGCATTTGCTGTACCTCAGAAACTTTGATTAATCTTTAAGTTTGATAAAGAATAAAAAATCTAACATGTTCCTGACTAGCATCAGTTGTACTGTTGGCTTTTTTTTTCTTAGTCAAAAATGAGAAATTTTTATTGCCTAGTTATTGAATGCTTCATTAAAAATCATGTATGACTGCACCAGCGAAACCAACCATTAATCAAACAAGCTTGTTAACCTTAGTGAAACACAATCCATGTAACAACAGCTCCTTATAATATCATCTAAAAAATGCCGACAGAATAAACTAGAGTTGTGTTGTGTTGGCTGGCCGTTACCTCAGTTTAACAACCTGGGCTGAGATCAGGTGTCTTTGTGTGGAATAACCATAAGCCATATCACTCTTAATCATTAATTAATTACTTTTATTTTAGTTAGATTGTACAGTTATTGTTTTCTATTTTTCCTCTTCTCCACTTCTCCTCAGTTCTTTCTCTTCTTCTTTTGTTGCCCCGGTTAGATCCAGCATTACTATGTAATTCAGCAATAAATAAATTAGTAAAGAAAGAATAACACCTAGAGAAGTCTTATACCTGCAAAGTCTCATTTCTTTTATATCCATAAAGCTCCCCCTTGGCAAAGCAACACAGCAGCCAGACCATCACTCTGTATACCGTGTGCCATGATGCTGGAGAGGACAAGTTAAAAATATTGATAAGATTAAAAACACCTGCGCCACTTTTCCACATTATTTGTGAAAAAAAAGGAAAAAAAAGAGAGAGAAAAAAACAAGAAACAAAACTGTGCCTAAAGGAATGATCATTATCAGCTGTTGGCAGAATAGCAGATAAGGGGAAATGTGAGTATTTGAGAATCAAATTGCCAGGTTTGGTTTGTATGGTGGCACAAAGCTGCACCACTCATGAAGGAGCTTTGCACCCCATGAAAGAGGAGGTAGAGAAAGTCACTCCAATCCACCTTGCTGCTATGAGAAGGGTACTTTGGTGTGGTATTTTAATGTGTGCTAAGATTTCAGTAACTGGCATGTCTTCTGTAAAGATTAGCTGCATTCACATGGAGCACTTTGAAACTGATCAAACAGAATAAAAATGCATCTGATCCAATCGGCTTCGATTGGAAAGAAATGTCAATCAGATTGAAAGGGGTGATTTAAACAGTTTCACAATTGTATCAGCAGGAAAAAATAACCATAACTACACTTACTCTGATTGTTGTTGTGGTGGATGTTATTTCTGTGCATGCTTGAACCACGTGGGGGTTGCATGATGTAATGGGTTTCAGGGAAAGCAGAATACTACTACAGTACTTAGAAACTGAAAGAGTGAAGGATTATTGAGCATTTCAATGGGCATAAGGTACGAAATAAAAGAAAAGCCTTCTGCCGAACTAGAAAGCACTGTGCACGTCAAAAGCGTTACGATCATTTTAAATCTGTCCAACATGTAAATCCAGCAGATCGGATCACTTTATCCAGTGTCTATGTAAACATGTCAGCTGGAATCTGATCAGACTGATTTGATTCGGATAGATGAAACATTTGTACATGTAACCATCGCTACTGAGGGAATTTTTTTAAAAATCAGAAATGTTCATGTGAACTATGCAAGCACCCGGACTCTCCAATAAAACATTACAGTAAATACAATCGTCAATTAACTTTTCAAGAAACTTTTAGATATTGTCTTCTAAACATTAATTTAAAATCAAAGCTAAAATTTGTCTATACGCAAGTGCGATCCTGCACAGCTCTTTCATATGTGTAATTGATGAATCCACAACTCATTAGCTTTTAAATCATTACTGTTTTGTGGGTGAGGTACTGTGTTATTTAGACTCCACATCATAAAATACAACAGTTCATTGCAGTTCAACTTTAATAATTGTGTTTAGAGAGTTTAAAGCATTTTTGCACTTGCAAATAGGTTAAATATCCTAAAAAGCGAGACGTTTAGCAACAACACCACCTGATGTGCATCTCATCTCAGTTTACAGGGTGCAGTGGGCCAGTGAATAATTGAAACTGTGGATGTACAGCCACAAAGTGTAGCACTGGGCTGGCTGTGATAGAGCCTGGCTGAACAAACTGAGAACAGCAGGAGTGTTTTAGCAGCCTGGCTGAAGCTCTGTGATGCCACCTCTAGTCTGGCAGGGACAGATCGCTGTGTAACGAGCCTCATTAGAACACAACCCCTTCACCACATCAAAGGCTTCCCTTTCTGAACCAGGAGTGGGATCACAATCCTTGGGATATTTCAGCACCTACTCCATCCCTAAACTTCACATCTCCCTCTGTGAAAGCAGGAAGAGACAAAGTCAAAGTTTTGGGGTCAGTTTTAGATCTCTCCTGCTGAGAAGCAGAGGCGGCACTGATTAATACTGAATTATGATAATGATCTGGAAGGTGGGGAAAGGGCAGGTGAGGCTTCTTATTATCTCCTCTGCTTAGGTAATGATGCATCCAGACTCTGCTGCTCTGACATTGGAAAGGGACAGACACTTACTTTTCCCATTTTGTCAAGTCAGCAGGCCCCAAATAAGAAGGATGTTTTTTCTTTTCTTTCTTTTTTATTTTCCTGCGACAATGCCATCACCCCTTTCCTTTTTGGTCAGAGCATTCATGCTGGATTGTAAATGTCTCAGGGAGTAGAGAGTGACCTCGTTTCCACCTGATTGCCCACAAACACTTGCACACATACGCACCTCTCCTCGATTTTTACATTACTTTAGCTGGAGCTCAGTGTATGCAGACATTGCCAGACACCACCCTTCCCTCCCTGTCTGCGTTTTCCTCTTTCCAGCGTAAAGTCAGATTTCTGTTATGCTCTCACATCTCCTTTTATCTTCCTCTGTCAGTTTTCAGCCACCGGTTTTATGCTTCCCAAAGATTTTGTCCTTCCGTAGTGAATATAAGATTTCAGGCTGACATACTGACCAATAAGTGTCTAAAAATGTCCTGAAAACTCTTTTTCAGGCTTTTTTGATACAGTGAAACTTTCCTTTTAAAGAAATCCTACACTCCAGCCGTCCTCACAGTAGCATCTACCATACAGACAGTGTAGGTGCTGCTGGACACAATCAGTTAATTGGCTCAAATTCAGCTGATTATTGTCTCTCTAAAACATAGAAGGCTTTATAATTTTCCCTTTCAAGCTGGGACTTGGTTGTGCATTGGTGTTTGAAAGTTCAGAGGCAGCGTGAAGGGAGAAGATTATCTGCAGCTGATGCAACAGTCAGTCAACAAGGGAGTTATTAACAGGTGAATAGCCCTGCCTCAATCTGTGCTTATACAATTTTAGCTAGCATTGCAGAATTTACCACTAACTAATGATGCTGGCTTGATTTGTGTAAGCACACATCAACGTGGGACTGAGTCGCCTCTGTTCAGCATAATGTGAATTTCGAGAAGGAATCATGGTGGATTAACAGTCATCAGAATCAGACAAACTTTATTGATCCCAGACTGGGAAACTGCAGTGTTACAGCAGCATTATAGAAATAGGAAGACAATGAGTCAAATTAAATTACATGATGCAACAATACAGAACACGGAACAAATATTCAGGTCAAAAATAGAAAAGAGAAGAAATATGAAAGAAAAAAATATGTAAATGCTATTTATAATATACAAATAAATATTCAGATTTTAAGAAAATAGAAAAAAGAATAAAGAAAAATATGGCATTCAAGATCTAAAACTAAACAAATTAGTCTATTTTGACCACTTAATCCCAACTCATCATATTGTGATGTTTAGGCAGTGTTTTTAAAGCACTGAGTTTCCGTTTAGCATCATTATACAGCTTACTGGGTGGTGATCTGTATCTGGCTAAATTGACATTTGGAATAGTTGGTGGAATAATATGGAATAAGAAATTAACAAAAAAAAAATGTTGAGATTTTTTTCTGGTTGGGTTAAGGCAAACAGATAATCTGTTAGGCTACATGGCTTACAAGTAAGGCTAATGCAAACTTTTTGCAAAATGGTACAATAATCTCTTTAGCAACAAGCTTTTGGTCTCTTTTGGAAACCAGAAAGTTACAAAAATAACTCTAAACGGCTATGAAAGTAGCTGAAGATTGCTTCCCCACATTCAACTAGCATAGTCTGAATACACTCATAGAAACCTTAAATCACTTTACGTGTATTTTGTGTAAATTCTCCATGTTTCTATAAATTACATGTAGATCAAGGTAAAAGTTCAGAACAGATTTCTCTTCAATATCGTATATGAAGTATAAAAAAGTTTCCTAAAATTTGCAACATAACTTTGATTTATGTTATGTTGCATGAGACATTACAATTAAATATAATCTTTAACAGTTCCAAAAACCAGGGTTAAATAGGAAGTTGAAATTTAGCTTTTAGTTTTCAACATAGTTTAAAAAAAGTGTTTTTTGAACATTTAAGCTTGTAAAGCTGTTTGAGTTGTCACCCAAAACAAAATTGGAAACCTGTACGTTTTAAATATAGGCTGAATAATTCCCAAATAAAAAAATAATACCAGAATATTTTTTATTACGTTTAATTGTCTGTGTGTAAAATATATGATTACAGGCTCTGCAGTAATCCAGACTATTCTGTAAACTTGTCATGACAGATGTGTTTTCAAATATTTCACGCCTCATGTCATATCTCATGTCATTGATGTGGCTTTGTGATGGTGAGTGCTTGTGGGTGCAGCGTGGGAGAGGGTGTGAGCGGGGGGTTGTGGTTGGAGTGGGTGGAGGGTGGTCAGGGACCCCTGGTTCACGCGGGTGTGATTAGTTTTTTTTTGTTTTACATGTGGTAGTGGGAGCTCTCAAGCTTGGTACTGTATACTGTCATACGATAAAAAGGGGTTTAAGGGCTTTTTGAGAGTGCTTTGTGAATAAATTTAGGATTGCATGGCAGCAGCGTCCCCTTACAGCTGTTGGTAATGAACAGAACTGTAAATGCATGGTGGAAAAAGTGAGCTGTGATCCCCTATCTGTGACATTTCATTAAAACCTCAAGAAATTGTGTCAGCTGAGAGAACAGGATAAACAGTACGTCTCTTTTATTCGAATGTTAAGTGAAACTAGTAAATGTAGTTATGTAAAAATAAATTTCAAAATGCAGTATTTTCCTTTAAAAATTAGTATAAATGATTAAGGCTGCATTTGATTACAGAACACGAGTGATTGTACTTGTACGATTGCTTTAGTCGGACACAACACAAGGAATTTTCAGCATACTTGAAATCGACTTTGGTGTGCTCGTCTGGTTTGTCATTTTGCTGCAGACATGACAACTGTCAGAATTGTCATGTCAAGATTTGAAACGAGGAGGTTGTGGGAAATTCACACATTCCTAAGGAATCTGTCATGCTTAGCACCGATTTTAGAAATAGCAGTAATATATCATCTGACTAAAGTGCTGGAGGAGCAGATGGCCTTTTTCATGAATCACCTTTCCAACATATTTGCAACCAGATGGTTCTGTGGTCCTGAAGAATCCACAACACAAATGAAAAAGCCCATCTATAAATGTATTTTGCATAAACAACTTAAAGTTTTGCTTTTAGTAATAAAGCAATAGGCGGCAATCTATCTATATAGCAAAATATCCATATGGATATATTTATATAGGAAATACAATGCATCTACAATTCATCATTACTGGACCTGGCTTCATAGTTGGTTTCTTATAAATAAAATTTTATAAATATAAATATATTTTATAACATAAAATAAATAGCTAAATAATAATAATTTTTTTTTTTTTTTTTTGTCATTTCTCGGATCAGTTATTAACATTGAGGATCAAAACATTTTCTAAAAGTTGAGAGAGGCTTCTGGATCTGTAAAGTCATGAAAATAGTGGAGTGCCTTAAAGGCTAAATTATTACGCATTTTTCAGTAAAATTAATTTAAAATGGTTTTTTTTGCTCTACCTTATGACCATAGTTTGTTTTGCGAGGGATAAAAGAAGCTTCCCTAAAAAAAATCTGTCCTCTACATCAACAATGTCTTTGTCAAGCTTTTCTCCTTTCAAAATAGTTACGTGACAGAATAACTTCGGTGCACTGTGTAGCTCTTTCCTACTTCCTGGTTCCTTAACCAATCATATGCGACTCCCCAAGTTGCCAAACAACAGTGCAGCATTTGGTATTTTATGTCGGCAAAAGAGCAGTAATGATGTTTTTCGCCAAGTGAATAGTGTTTGTCCTTATAAACTTATGAAATTACTATCAAATAATTTATTATGTGAGACCAAGGGAAAAGAAGCTGCTGCGTGGCACTTGATTATTGTAGCTTTTGTTTACATTCTATTTTATGCTAATGTAAATTAGCACGTGAAATTAGCGCTAGCATTGAAAAGCATAGCAACTTACCATGTCTGAATCATCTTCGCTCGTCATCTTGGAGTTTGCTGGTGCAATGTTCTCTGTCCTTTATAGACTTTAAATAAAAGAGTTGTCCTCTCACTAACTGGCAACCTGCGCTAAACTCTTCTAGGGGGGGCAGGGGGTGTTCTATTTCAACTGCGGTTCTGATTTGAAACACTAGGTGGCAATGCTACTTATTTTGCCTTTAAATGTGCAAGGGTGCTAATGATCTGCCAGGGGGAACTCCTGCTGTTTTACAAAGTAGTTTGATCAAATTGAAGGAAAATGACTTCTCCCTTTAATTTAAATATTCTTTAATCACTTTATGGTCTAAATTAAAATTTTGTTTCATTACAGGATGACAGGTTTGCTTGAGTTTAGGACAATTTCACACTAATGTGTTAAATGTAGCTCGCAGCTCGCAGTTTAAGGTTAAGTATAAGTAAACAAAATATGACAACAAAAAAAATTACAAAATGATAGTTTGCCATGACATCACTGCACCAAAGTTCATCTTTTGCTTAAATTTGTGAAGTGGAGAAAAAAACAAGAACTAAGGACTGCACATAAGTTTATATTATAGCTCCCTTATTCTGAAAAACATTAGTTTTAGGAACAAGAAAGAAATCTTTGTATTTACAAATTACCATAAAGTATGCCTTATTTATTTATTTTTCATGTCACTCAGAAATACTTTCAAATAACTGCATCTCAATAATTCATCTTGTTTTATGTAGTTTCCTCCAGACATAAGACCAACATCTGCTTAGTTTAAACTGAAAAAGAAATCTCCCTTTAAAGCCCGACCCAAGAAAAAATGGAGAGAATAGTCTTTGTTGTTTTTATCTGGTCTTTTTTTGGCCTTGGATGAACAAACAACTAATCTTAAAGCTAGAAACTTAAAGGCGGCCTTGGCCGGGGGTGGGGAGGTTCTTCTGGGTGGCTCAGTAAGCCGAATGCAAATTGTGTAAATTATTCATGTCAGTAACTTTAAATAAGAAAAGGCAGACGATGAGACATTAATAGCCCCCCTTGAGACCACGCCCCAATGAAAATTTTCATAGGCTGGAAGTTTTAGTGTTAATAAATTAAAAGATTTAATTAACCAAATATATTTTGCATATTTACTGTTTATTACTGTGTTAAATTTCAATTATTCTATCCACCAGGGGACAGAAGACAAGTATCAGAATGTGTACAACAGGATTTTGAGCAGTCTTTACAATAAAGTGATGCAAAAGGTCTGACATTAAAGGCATTATAGGGGTATATACAGAAATAGGGCTGGCAAACAATATATACTAGGTTCAGGTGAAACTGGTGCTAAAATAGATGCTAACAGAAAGAAGCAATGAAATTATAAATATTAGGGGTTTGATAAAAGCACTATGAGATGGTTTAGTTAGCTTTTGTCAAGAAAGAACTACATAGACATGTAATTTGATTAATTCAGATGTAAAATAGGACTTACTGCAGCTTTTATTTCAACTGTGATAACGAAACTTTCCCAACACCCACTTTCCATGACCTACAGTATAAAAATATAACCAAGGACATCTCTGTCTGAAAGTCCATTAGTTGTCATCCTCTTCTCTCCTGGCAGTTTATCCCCAAGAGCAGTGCTTCAGGACCAAGATAATGTATAGCAGACAAGCCTCAATGTTCCTTCCTTGAATTAGTGCTGCAGCATTACAGAAACAGTATTATTTTTTAAATGGATAAAAAAAAACCTGTAGTTAAGGACATATCTGAAAACATTTTAGCCTCTCTGAACAGTGTCTATTAATAAAGGTGATGCAGTAAAAAAAATTAAATAAAAAAAAATTACTACTACACTAAGTCTAAACTTTGTAGTCATTATCTGATCTTATTACGTATGCGTATCGTTGAGAAAGGACTGAATGTTTCCCTGTTTGGGCCATATACTCCCAAGCAGGAGCAGTCCTATTTCAATCTCCTAAACATTTTAGGAGTGTTACAACCCCTCTTCAAACCTAGGGGAATAGGGGTCACTAACAAAACTAGCCGGACCAACTTAAAGATATAACAATGCTTTATTAACAACAAAAACCTGGATTCAACAACAGTTATTCTCTATAAAATAAACAAAAGGTGTCCAAAGGTCGGTTATATCAGTCCGGTAAAAAAAAAGAAAGAAAACAATTTAACAAAAGGTGTTCTTAATTCAAGGTAACGATAATTAGCAATGTAACAATTAACACTTTAACAATTTACAATTAACTTAAAAAATTCCTTTCACTTATTTCTAAAAAAAAAATCACTTAACTTTACAAACCTAAAACTTAGAATTCAAGCAATCTCCTAAAGAGCCAAATTAAATTCTACCAAAATACAAACCAAAATAGCTACTCAAAACCGGTGAGAGCGTTTCTTTTCAATTCCAACTTAAACCAACACAATCGGGTACACAATCCTACTATCAGGGAAAATCTGAATGCTCCAAACTACAATGGGTTATTCACAGTCCAGTGTTTCACAAAAAATCTCAGCTGGGAAGCTTTGGGTCACATGGATCATAGCTGCCCCGTTTGCTGTAGCTTCCTTCTTCTTAAAGGGATCTTCTCATTGGCTCAGAGTCAGGAAGCGCAAACAGAGCAGCGTCCAATCGCCGAAGAGCAGAGGTTGGTCCTAATTGGAGGTAGACAGCAGCCATTCCCCGGAGGAGATAGAGGGCGGTCTCTGTCCGGTTGGCAGCCAATGGCCAAGTTGCAACCGCACATCAGTCTTTGCATAATCACAAAACCCAGGCAGTAGGCCTGGGTATCTGACAGGGAGAACACGTAAAAACCATACTATTTAAATTTAAAATACAATACCTTGTTACAGAGAAACAAACAAATTTTCAGTTTTAATTAGTTTTTAATGGAATTCTAAGTTTCCAACTATTTGCAAGGTTTGGCATAGTTTGTAACTTCACCAAACAAATAATCAACCATCAATCATTTCAGTGCAGGTTTAAACCAGACAACCCCCCAAAAAAACAAAAAAAAACTTATTTTTAGCAAATAATTGTTTCTCGCATTTTTAAGTTGTTTTGCACTAACCAAATGCCTCCAGTACCGTTTCCTACTCGCCATGTGTGCAGAGGTAGGAGGCATGTGCATTAGATAAGCTATTGATAATCTAGTGTCAAACTGGTCCTTGCTGGCCGCTGGTCCTTGCTATCCTGCAGGTTTTTGATGTTTCCCTGCTCCAAAACACCTGATTCAAATCAAATGGATCCAACAGCTTATTGTCAACTTCTTCCCAAAAGTGGCCTGACTAAATAAATAAATCATGGTGCATTACATCGGTGTGACTAATTGGTTTGCCTGGGACTGACACCTGTGCACAGACAAAATCATTTGTGCTCGTCACTTGTCACTAATAAAGGCGATTGGTCAAAATAACGACGATATTTCTTTTTTAAGGATCAACGAGAGCAAAGCGCACAGAGGCGGAACAGCTGAGATGCAGAGAAACGTGGTGGCATAATAGACTCGGAATAATAAGATGAAAGAGGGAAGACGATGAGGATGCGGAGAGGCTGGTGTGTTACAAGCTGCAAACTTTTATCTAAGCACAATATGATGAGCTCTAGTCTTTTTATCTTCCTGTAATAATGACCCTGGTACTATTTGTTGTCTAACTTCATTGTATCATTAATGTTTCCGTGGTTTGTTGCTGTACTGTTACATCTCTCATCAGCCCAAACATAAAAACATTAAAAGTTGGACCAAACTTACCTCCACAGGTGGGCTGCTGCATGGAAAGGTTGTGAACCCCTCTTAAGGTTAGACAGTCTCTTATCTGTCTAACTTGAGTTAACTTTTTTATTTTCTAAGGTTAGTTGAATCACACCAGGTGAATCTGCTGTTGACCTCTTCTTGTGAATATTTATGTTGATGTCGGTCTAAATATATTATTGTGTGTACTTGCATGTGTGCATATATGTGCAGTATATGAATTAAGGCAGCATGGGTGAATGTACGACTCCCGGCCTGACTTTTTGTCCCAGTCTGGCCCTGCACTCAGCCAAGCCCATCTTCAGTTATTTTTTAACACGTCCGTCAATCGTGGATATATCCAACCCTTCCTTCAGAAACAGTGGGTCAATGATGACATGCTAAATTAGCCGGAGCTAGCGTTACTCTTCTTTTTGTTTTAAACAAAAACTTAATGACCAATCACAAGGAGACCCGTGTTTGCCTGCACACATACAGTATTTCAAGTGTTACCAAATCCAAGGAAGTCAACACAGATGGTGGTGACAGGTATTCGAGTAGCACAGTTACAGGTAAAAACCACTACCCGTAAAATTATTGGTAAGAGACAAAAAAAAACAACGAAAACCTTTGGTGTCTAATGAAAACAAATTAAGCTAAACTGCTGTTTTTCAATGGACATATCTTAAATTAAAGTGGAGGTATGTTGGAATGAAGTGTTTTTGACTATTAAATTGCAGAAAGAGTAAATATATTTGTAGACCAACACCATCTTTCTAGAAGAATAACCTTATACCAAGTGGAAAGCATGACGGTGGAAATGTTATAGTCAGTTGCTTCACAACCTCAGTAGCTAGTAGCGTGGATGCTCTGATTTAACTCAGACACCCCCTTCAAATTAAATAGTGCTTATGGGAAATGTGGAAATGTGAGGCCCAAAAATTAAGGCTGCACTGAAGACTAACACATTCAGTATCAAAGAAAGAAAAATTTAATGTCTTTGTACTATAATGGATCAAAATGACTTTCCCCCCAAAAAATTTAAAGAAATAGAGGCCACCCTTGATTCCCCACAACTATTATCAGTCATTGCTGTTTAGGAGATGCTCTGAATGAATTGTCTACCCATCAAAATTTGGCTCATACCAATGACATTCACATCCTGATTTTGGCCAGTTATTCCTGCTTGTGTGCTTTCAACACATTGGTTACAAGAAGTCTTCACTTGCTACCTAATCGCATCTTTTAGCAGGTGTCATTGTAATGAGATAATCAATGTTATCCACTTTTCCTGTCATGGATTCCTGTTGAAATTCTGCTGTTGGCTAAGAAATTAATTCTTCCCAAGGATAAGAAAACAGGTTAAAAATGGGGGTGAATGTGAAGAGATTGTTCATTCCAGGACCCCTGACTTCCTGAGTCATTTGATGAGTTTGTACTTTCTTGCCACTTCAAGGCATCTTAGCCTGCATCAGTAAAGTCACTTTATCCTTTCAAGCTGTATTATTTGGACTGTTTTAATATTAGCTAAGAATATTGTACAGAAATAGCACATTTCCCTTGTTTGTTTAATGCAGTTGCTGTTTTTTAAAAAAAAGTCTTTGTTGGAAGTTCTGTTTAAATTTCCCTGAATTCAATACATGTAACCCTTCACCACCTGTTGTCAACCACAGGTATGTTACAGGTACTTGGTATAAAAAGAGCATCCAAAAGAAGCCATTCTGAAGAGCAGTACTAGATTGAGAATGTTTTGGTAGAAGGTACACTAGCATAATTATATTTCTTCAGTTGATATTTTTCCAGGTATACAGACTAGCAAGTCCTAGTATAGTCAAAGCCTAAATGACACTGTGTCACCCTGTAATGTGTACTAATACAGAATATTGTGTAGCAATGAAAAGCAGATTTAAAATTATAAGAAAGTAAACTTGCTGGCTGGGTGAGAGAGGAAACAGGAAGTGGTAACATCATAATTAGTGCTGGAGGCTGGAGGGTGTTGGGGGACAGCTGAGTATCAGGGAAAAACACAAGTGACTTGAGAAATAAAAAAAAATAAAAAACAAACTCAGATGTAGACTTCCTTAAGTCACATCTTAGTTTTACACTGGCTTCTCTGAAAGAGTGAAGATAATTTATCTATCACCTGCAAGGTTATGGTTACTTTCATCACCCCTTGGCATTTTTCAGCTAAACCCAGTGCATGTGCATTCCTGCTGAGCGCCATCCTCCCACCCAGATCAACAATCATCAAGCCTAAACCATTTCCTGGCTTTTAAATAAGTGCCACCAAGTTTGGGGTTTAAATACCTGATTGATTCAGAAGGTTAGGCTAAAAGAAGTGCACCTGGATTTTACCCTTCTTTGTTCTGGATTACTCCTTTATTAGAGCCTTCCATCGGGACCACTTTGACAAGCCTGGTAGTTCGACTGAAGGCTCTCATTAAAGGCAGGGCTCCCGTCTTGGTTAAGCCTCTCATTTTTCCCTTGTTTTCTTCCCTCCCCCTTGTTTCTTTCTCTCTTCACCTGTTTATATGTATCAGGGCACTCATTCCCAATCTGGCTCCAGAGACAAATCCACATCCTCATCTGTCACGCATCAGCTAATCACCACACAGCAGTACATGTTCCCAAGTCTCCTCCCAGTCCCTGGCATATGGTGAGGTCAGCGACCGATATATTCATGTTCTGCTTTTCTTGTTTATCTTCTTGTTCAGGTGATGTTTGTTGAATTTAATCGTGTTATCTTGTACCTCAGGTCTCAGAGCAGATGAAACAACCCATCCTGGATCACTTTTCCCAGCCACACCCACCTGAGCCAGCAGACATACAAACTCAGCACAACCCCCACCCCCCCAGACAAGGCCGCCTTATTGCATGGGCTTACCTGGACTGAAGCCCAGGGGCCCACAAAGTTTAGGGGTCAGATGGCACTTTAGCAGTGACCCGGGCCTCTGAGGAAGTGACTTTGACCAGCCTAAAGTCTGCTTACTGGGAAAAAATGGGACCGACAGCTTGTCAAAATAAAAATGCTGATATGTCTGTGTCGGAGCGCACATAGAAACAAAACAGACATTTTTTTTTTCAAAAACATATTTCAGCCGCAAACTGAGTAACGACGAGTGTGTAAAAAGAGAATAACTTTGTTACTCACCATCAAATATTTGGTAACAACAAAGAAAAGTCAACGTTTGTTAGTGGGGGTTACTCTGACTGAAAACATGCAGGTGATCATTTAGCAGAACATGAAGGCAGTGACATCCACAGAACTGCCACGATTGCTTATATCAATCAAGCAACTGACTGTGGGACAGTGGACTCTGAACTTGATAGCCTCTGCTGGTTTCTAGTTGTTGTGGCTGTGTATTGTTTGAAAAGTAATGTTTGTTAAGTTATTATTCAGTTACATCATATGGAAGGTTGACATTTAGGCCATGGTCTGCCTGTGGTGCTATGTGTTTGTTGAGTTTGTGTTTACAGGTGAATGGGTTCATAGGGTTTAAAGTCTGATCTGTTGCTGCTATTATTTATTAATTAATTATTATATTTATTAGCGTTCATTATGTTATTTATATGTCAATAAATCTAAAAAAAACACACAAAAAAACAGTGTATACTATTTTCTATAATGAGACTAAATCCAGAGGATGTGACAGGGCTTACAAAACTTCTCAGCCCAGGGGGCCTAACAGTAGGTTAAGGCGACCCTGCCCCCAGCCTAATTCAAGTCTGCCTTTAGCCTACTTCATCTTCTGTCAGTGTTACGGTAAGCACAGAGAAACTGTCTTTGTTTCCTGTTTTTGGTCTTACAAAAATAAACAGAAGACTTCTGTTGAATGCACAGACAGGTTGTTCGGCAGACTTTGCAAAGTTATCAAACAAAGAGGAAATTAAAGCAAATACATAATATAGAGCAGTGGAGGTAGGCTTTCACCCTTTTCCTGTTCCTCAGTTTGATTTTATTTATTTGTTTTGTTTGGGAGTATTTTCATTTGATTTCTCCCAGCAAGCCACTTTCACTCTTAACTGCTCAATGACATGGCCTAAGTTTGATGGTTTTTTTAAAGATATTGATAATATTGTTCACTTTATCTTTTTATCTTACTTATTTTATTTTTATTTGTTATTTGAACATTTTTTTTAAGGTGATGTTTCTTTTGTGTCTCAGCGGTTTACCACTGTGGGCTGGTCGCAGACTTTTCACATTAGTGCCAACTCCTAATGCCTGTGCTAATTTCGTACCAACCACCCATGTTTACAACAACAAATGCAAAAGTTTGCACAGATTAATCTGTACTGTCAAGTGTGAAAATGGAGGACTTACATGAAACCATGTAGGCTATACGAAATCAGTTTGATCTTTAACATTGGTTAGTGATGAGCTTTGGAAACATGATAGTAATTTAGGCTAATGATACGAATAAACTTTCACCTTTGTTACTTTATCCAGACATAAGCTGCATCCCAATTCAGGTTCTACATACCTCGAAGTGCAGATTTGTCGGCTACATACATCACAGTGGTGCGACAAGCACTGTCCCATTTATAAGAACAACAAAAACAAAACTCTTCATTTTACTAAACCTGCTCTCTCCTGATTACATCAAACCACCGCTGCAGCAGGACCAGACATGGAGGAAGAAGCATTGGACTGCAAGCCTCTAAATGTGGTTTAGAACCAGCGAGCAAGAACTTTGAATGAAAAGACGCGATAATGCATTAACGTGCCTACTTTTTATTATGAAAATTGTTGTGATCATGGTTTATGTTCTTGGTTTTGTCACGTTTAGTTCTGTTTCCTGTTTTGTTTTGGTAACTCCTTCCCTTGTGTGTTCTGTGTTGCTTTCTATTTCCTGCTCATTGGTTCACCTGGTCTGATTAACTCATTCACCTCACCTGCGCCTTGTTTAGGTTTTCAGTTCCTCCTTTGCCATTTCATTGCTTTCTCTTTGCTTCTCTCTCTGTTTCTGTCATTGTCCAGGCCATGTCAGCGTTTTTTGCCTCAGGGGTTTTCTGGTATTTAAGTTAAGTTTATCCATATTAAAACCTTTTGCTTGCACCGGTCTGCCTTCTGTCTCTTCAAGCCTGCACTTGGGTCCTCACATCCACGGTTTTATTACAGAAAATACAATACTAGGGCTGTTCAGGTGCATTGTTTGAACCTGTGGCCTTCCCTAAATTTACTGGGGGTGAAACTTTCCCAGTTGGTGTTGTTGGTTAATAGTTTAGACTCACCCACTCCCTCTTGCCCCGGGATTTGATAGGAAAATTTCAAAGATTAGTTTTTAAACTTTTGTCCAATTGTCTCAACTAAGTATCAAAGGTTTGACAACCTGAAGCTGCTTAACTTGGCATTCAGGAGAAAAAATTATTTATACTTCCAATCATTAAGATGCCTTGATAAATAAAGAGAGCTCCAATGCAATGGAACACCTTTTGAAAAGCATCTTATCATTAAGCTAACTATTAGCCACCTGTCTTAAGTTACCCTGCCATCTGCCGCGTAAAACACATGGATCAAAACATGTTAACCTGTTGATGCAAAACATCTGGCTTGATCGCACAAAGCCACATTAACATGAGGTAAAACTAGCAAAAGAACTTCAAAAACAGCCTGTAAACAGTAATTATACTAAAGGAAACAATCTAATACAGCTCTGCAGAAGACTGTGGCAGAATCTTAACAGATAAAATGATTTGAGTTATTAAAGTAAAGCTGCATCTCAACATTATTGTCTGCACCAAGGCCAAAGCCTAGTGGATAAATACAAAACACAAAGTTAAACTTCATCATAGGTGACTTTACTGAGTGCAAAGTCATCTATTAAACCCTTCACATTCAGACTAGCGCTTAATTTTTTTCTGTATTTTCAATAGCTGTTTTAAGTTAATTCCTTCTGAAACTTGCTTTGTGTTTGTACATGTTAGTCAGTTTCCATCTTGCTGTCTGTTGTGGGAATTTTTTTTTTCTCGTCTAATTACCATGACCCAGGATTACACTCAGTCTCATTTTTTAACTTCAAATCTTCCACTAATCACCATTAAAACCTCATTTATAACATATTAACGAGTTAAAAGAGATATTCTGACATTAGTCAGAAGCTGACACATTTTCTGAGGTCTTAATGAAAAGTCTGTTATGCTTTGCTTAAAATTCCACAGTAAGACATTACAACAGCTCCTTGTTCCACCATGAATTTTAAAGCACATTCACACACACACTTATCTATTTTATGGTATACTCAAGCCACACCACCCCTTTCTCTGACAGGGGTCAACCTCTTCGGAGATCACTAGTACTTAGTTATCCTTGAAGCAAATAATTATAATGACAGATCATACAGCAAACAGTTTTTCACCAGCGTTAACAAGTTCATTCTAATGGGACGGCCGCTGTTGGTGTTTCAATGATATGAAATCAGATTTTCCAAGTTCTGGAAATATAATTTTATCTTCAAGTCAGTTGGAGATTTTTCCTTTTACTTAAAAATCAACATTTTGGCCGCTCGATTCCTTTATTGCATCTTGAAGATGATTTTTACTGTTGGGTACGTGTCCATCTGCATACCTCTGTGCCTTCTGATTTAAGGATTCTAGGTGATTTTTCATGGGTCCTCCCAAAAAACTAACAATGCAGAGTCCACAGAGCTGATGGCTAAATTGGCTAAAAGCTAACTCAAGTTGGGGAAGGCAGAACTCTGACTGACATCAATTTCATAACGGAGGGTAAAGCGGCAAAAATGTCACCCTCCTGAGCACAACACATAACCGTTTTTTCTGTCAATGATCCATACTTTAATGCACTCAGTTATACTGGGTGTAGTTTCTACAAATGACCGTATTCCCATGTGAGAGCAAAAACCATCAGGATATACAAAACCAAGAGGCACCTGTCTTATATTGCTTACTCTAAAACTGCCCACATGGAGCAGTAGTTGCATGTTTGTGGGAGCTGTTGTATTTTACACCCCTCAGTCCTTCCTACAAGAGATGAGTAGAGGGGTGGATGGGAGGAGACTGGAGACAAGGTGACAGGTATTTAACAAAATGAGATTTGCAAATGGATCATCAAAACCTTGTTTTGTGGGAGGCTACAACTTTATTTAATTATTTCTGTCAGATGAACCTTAAATATGAGCGACAGTCCTTTAATGAAGTCAATTTATATTCATAAATATTTTGTCATATTTTTAATTCAATAACATTTTGTATGTATTCAGTCTGCTCAAGGCCTCATGCCTGGACCCCTCTCAGCCAATTCGTGTGAGCGTTAGGCGCATAAAGATTCTATGCATGTAAACAGATCAAAATAGTCTAAAGTAACCCTCTCCTCAATAAAACTGTCCCTTGAATTGAATTATAAGCTAAACTAAACTCCACCTGGAGTCAGACTGGGTTATGCAGAGTCTTTAAGAACACGCAATATAGGTGCATTCCGACAGAGAAGTTCGAACTGCCCTTGTTCTATGAACGGCCCTTCCACCGGGGGAAGTTGGGGGCGGTAGCGGGACCGATGTGATGCAACCGTCTGTGTTACGACCCCTTCTTTGAAACTAGGGGTTTAGGGGTCGAACAAAACGAGCCGGATAACTGTTGTAGAAAAACCAAATAAAACTTTATTACACTACCGGGTTCAAACAATCTTAAATAACAAAAGGTGTCCTATATTCGGTTTTCATTCGGCACAACAAAAGAAAATCCAAATGTAACAAAAGGTGTCCTCTACAGAGGTAATATTTAACAACAATCTTAACAAT
>JBAMHW010000001.1:32316757-32328539 GCA_037177495.1 Rhadinocentrus ornatus | reverse complement strand
ATATTAATAATAATAATGTTATTATTATTATTATTATTATTATAGGCAGCTTTTGATTCACTAAGTGTGTTTTTTTTTTTGTCAAAAGTAAAAAAACATCCAAATGATGGTCCCTGTTCCTTACCTCGGTAGAAGCTGCCAACTCTGCGAGGCATGGACTCTGTGAAGATCATCCGGTTTTCTTTGGAGGAACCTCCATCCTCAACGTGAGGGTCATGATACATACCAACCTAAGAATTACACACACAGTGAAGAAAAACAAACACACATGGACACAGAACCACACACACAAACAAAAATACCTCAGCATCTTGAGATTAGTAGATGAAAATCTCCTTTATCTCTATATAGCTAAGACATTCTTTACCAGCATTCGTCACAAGACAGTCAAGACACTGTTAGAGCTTTTCAGTGAAGTTACATATATAACAGCGACAACATGCAGTGAAGCTGTTGACCTGACTATAAACAGAAAAACTACGGAAACCAGAAGTCAGAAACGCTACTCTCTGTGTCGGGTGGGTTGGAAGTAGGGAGGAATCAGGGGGTCGGACCTCATTTTTAGAGCGCTGTGTATGAAAAGGAGCAGTGTTGTCCCTCGTAGAGTCTTTGATGGGGGCACAAGGGTGGCTCATGTCTTTAGGGGACTGCTCATTCTGTTGGGAAGACGGACAGGCGCAGGTCAAAGCAGACTAGAGAAGCAGCATGAAGCAGTGGCAATGAATGTGGGACAGTGACTTTCCCAATACACACATTAGCTCATGAAATGCCCACACTCAGTCTCACAGACACATTTTGGTTACACATAGGCCATTGCAACAAAGAAAAAAACAACAACCCCAAAACTCAAAACAAACAAACACACAAACAGAAAAACAAAACAAAAGAAACATTTGGTACTTTTTCTTTGAATAATATGTTGAGGAGTGAGCTCTGGCACATTTCAGCTAAATGTACTGATGCTCATAATGATTTTTTCCCACAAGCTTGTCAAATCTGACAGTAAACTGTCAAAATTGTTATTGCAGGCAGTTTCACTCAGTGTTTGTGCAACAACAGGCCTTTTTTAACCGTTATAGTTTTTAAGATTTTGGACAAATTATTGTCCAAAATCTTAAAAACTGTAATGCTTGACAAGGGACCAAAAAATGGTTCATAATCTTTTTAATAAAATTATTTAACTCTAAAGATAATCTTAGCAAGGAAAAAGCTTTTGCTACAAAATAAAAGAACATTAGAGAAATATGAAAGTTAGCCAATGACTGACTAAAGTGCTCCAGAAATGTGCCAAATGACAAAGTGGTTTAGCCACTTTCAAGCCTCCTGAGAATTATGCAGCTATGTAAAGTTCTAGTAGCCACCATATTGTGTTCATGTGCATTCTGCAGCCAAATGGGCTGGAAGTTTCTGCCACAAAGTGAGATAGTAGCCTAACTGTGTGGGGAATGTGCATCATATATAAAATATAGTATTTAGTTGTAAACAGTGTTTTTATTCCCATGCAGTTCTTTATTTCCTAAATCTAAAACTAAAAAGTGACTTTAGAAAAGTAAAAAATAAATAAATAAATAAATAAATAAATAAATAAATAAATAAATAAATAAATAAATAAATGAATGAATGAATGAATGAATGAATGAATGAATGAATGAATGAATGAATGAATGAATAAATAAATAAATAAATAAATAAATAAATAAATAAATAAATAAATAAATAAATAAATAAAAAAAATGGGTAACATGATGTTTTAAGAGTTTTTGCAGTTTGTTTCAGGCAAGAGGAGCAGCAAAAAGAAAGCCATTTTTTTCCCATCTCAGTTCATACTCTTGGGACTGAAAACAATAAAAACTGCTCTAAACAAAGACTGTTAGACCCTGATTTCTTCAGATACAGAAAGGTTGAGAGTTAGGAATTAAGTAGACCTAGAAAACCTTTGTAAATAAAGATATGCCAATGTCTTAGCCTTGGTATGGAGAATAAGGATCATTCATCATGTTGGTACAATACACAGATGAGAAAGTGATCTAAAATTGGTGATGCACCTTACAGCCCAGCGATACACAGGCTCTACAGCGCATAGTCTCTGAGACGAGCAATACATGTACAAATTATCACCATAATCTAAGCGTAAAGGTGGCAGCAACAAGCCTTTTTTTAGATTTAAAGACGGGCAATTAACAGTTAAAATTAAAATTACAATTACAGTAAAGGAAAATAACGATCTAGCTTCCGTTTGCTTAAAGGTGCAGTGCGTAGGAATTACTGACATCTAGTGGTAAAGGTGGACATAGACATGACCATGCCAAACACATGGTTGCTGTCGGTGACCGAAATTCTTCCAGACATTAAACACGTTTTAATCGATGAGTGGAGCCAGAGAATAAAAATAAAGGTTATATTCAGACTTACAAACTCCATTTAAAATATTGATTACATTGACCTGTGCACGTTATTTATTCAGCAGTCTGAAGTTCTGAAGCCAAACATGGATTTGGTATGGACACAATTTATATCAAGAATCATAACAATCACGTCTCCCGTTACCAACATCATGAGTTAATCCATAAATAAAAAGGTCTTCCCAACGTCTTAAAATGTTCAGTAACCACACCAATTCATACATCTGGAGGCTCTACAGGAATCTGTAACTAGAGACCTTATTGGTCTACAGTCATGGTGTTGCATTATGTTGTTTTATTTGGCTGGAAGTGGCCTGTGAATGGAGAGAAGATTGAAATGGTTGTCTTGACAACACAGATTTCATGTCAGCACATCAAATATGAAGCTACTCAGCCTAGCATTAATGGGTTAAACAGAACCAAACTCTTTTGATTTTGTAGGGGATAAAGAAGCAAAATACTAATCAATGACCTTTGGAAGACATTTTGGAGAAAACCAGGCATTTGTAGAACCTAAAATTGAAGAAAAAATATCTATTAGACACAAAAAAACTACATAAATAAACAAGCAAACCAACACAAACAATGTGGGTGGATGGTCTGGTAGTTGACTCGATAGTCCTCATTCATTAGAGACCACCTCTAGACTACAATGTGATGGGGCCAGTGCTCATACAAGCAAGGACATCTGCAAGTCCAGAAATTTTTTGGATTGCATTTAAATAGTAGTTATACAATGTAACACAACAGCTTCCTTGTGTCTCTTATCGTGGATTACGCAATACAACAGAACAAACTATGAGCTGAGCAACTGTAATTACCTTCAAGGAATACGAGGAGCCAATTTTCTGTTACAGAATCACCAATTGTGCGTAGTTACACAATGCACTAGATAATGACAGAGAGAGGATAAAGCAACAAAGATCTCAGAAACATGTAGAGCTTCGATTTGCTCTTAGGCTCAGACAATTTGGTGTTTTGGGGAATCCTATTACTTTAAAACAATAACACACATTACAATACACATGATTTATTACTAATAATTTACTTTATTTGTTTACTTGGATGGGGCAGTGCATATTAGTGAATGTGCAATGTATTGTCATAAATATGTCGGGTTTAGCAAGATGCTCATTTCCATCTGCAGTCCCACAAGAAACACCACAAAAAATGACCTCGACAAAATAACAACAACAGAGTCACACCACACACAATACAATGAGAGTGACATTAAACAGTAACAATAAAACAAAGACAGTATTGGTTGGATTAAACCTGCTTTTAGGTGCTAGCTTGTACTTCAAGTGCTTTTACGACAGTGCCTATCATAAAGTGGTGTTATGGAAAAAAGAGGGAAAAAGTACCTTTTTTAAAGCTTCTATTTTAGTGCTGATTACTCATTAGCCATGTTTCAAGCTGTATTTTAAAGGAAATGTAGGTGGAATAACCTTTGATGGCCACAGGCAAAGTGTTCAAGTTCATAGGTCCTTTAACAGAAATAACTTTTTGTGCAAATGCTGTCTCTGAACTGTACTTCACAGTCCCCCCTGGAAGCTGACCTGGTACTGCTCATACCATTTTTCTGTTTGATAAAATCCTCCAGGAGTTGTGGGGCCTTTGCATTCCTTGTGTTTTTTATACGGGTAAAAGTTATTTTTAATCGGTTTTAAAAAGCGGTATTTGTGATACGACGAGGTTTCCTTTGTTGCTGTTAGACAAGTTTTAGTGCAGTAACACCAGAAAACGACCACGTTGTAAAGCAATATTTAACGTGGGGTAAAATCATACAATGGAGATTTGTTGCAATATAAGGCTTCCTTTGCTTAAAGTTTTTTAAGTAGAATTTTATTGTATGGACTAAATTTTTTAAAGTGCTTTTCAAAAGTGAGTTTAAAGTCTAGCAAAAAGGTATTTAAACCGAGTAACTACCACTAATTCCTCCCCCTCCATAAAATACTACAGCTTTAATTAATGTGTTGCTTTTTTACTTTTTCCAGAGAGCTTCTGGCAAAAAGATCAATATCCAAAAAATTGAAACTGGCTTGATGCTGAGCCAGCGGAGATCTGGATTAGCACTTTTCATTCAGTTTTTTTAAAACTTATTAACTGAACCACACAGCCCAGTTTAAAAGTTCGAATTTTAGAAATTCCACACAAACTTATTTTCTTTATGGAAACAATCATAATAGCAATAAAAATGATTATTTATTTAATTTTAAAGTCATAAACTCAGCTGATAATTACACGAATGCATGTATAAGGCAGGATTCAGACGGGCATGACACTCTAACAGTGGTTCCCAAACTTTTTTTGCTTGGCCCCCTTTTTTATTGACAACAATAATGTCAAGCCCCCCTGATGTACCCCAAAGCTTAAAAAGAAACGTACAAAGAAATGTGCCACGAAATAGTTTATTGGCTGCTTCTTTGTTAACTACAGGGAAAACCATGTCAGTGGCAGAAGGAATGATTAACTCATCTGCTGTAGTGTGAGATTTTTGAACCAGGAAACTCTGCAAACTACTTTCAAAAAGACAGATGCTGCTTTAGTAAAACAACTCTGCTATATATGATAGGTGAGTAGTTTATCTCTAAAGTCATCAACAGTCTTTTTTATGTGTTCAGGATGACAAGTCCCCAAGTAGCGTTATTACTTGTTTGGCTTCATTATGTCAGATGCTAATATTTTGAGACATACAACACGCTGTGGTCTGTCTTCATTACCCACCACTGACCATTACCATTACTAGACAATTACCTGGTCAGGCCCCAGGGAAGCAAGATACATCTCTTCATATTTTCTTATCTTGTTTTTTTGGGTAGTTGAAATCTCTGCTCTTGATTCATCATTGTTTGTCCATTGTTACTTTAACAAATTTGTCCATGTTTTGTTAGCAGTGCAAAACTATAAGTTTTATTTAGCCTTGCTGCGCCCCCCTGTCATGGCTATGGACCCCCCAGCTTGGGAACCACTGCTCTAACATTTGTCAGTAGGTGTTTCCTGATGTTTGGAATTGTAGCAACAATCAGACGAGATCAGATACATTATTTTTTGGGTAATTTGATGGACTCATCCTCCACTGTAACTGGAATTGTTTTTTCCTGTTGTCAATTGCTCACCACAAGCTACACCAGAGCAGCAAAACAACGAATCCAAGATTTAGTTCAGCAACTGAAGACATCTCCTCACTCAATGAGAATTCACACAAACATTCATGTGTCTGTGCAGTGCAGGTGCATACATGCATGCCTACGATATGTTCTGCTAAGGATACTGTTTCATTATATTCATCCTCGTTAAGCTACATGCCGCTGCCAAGATATTGGTGTTTAGCGAATCAGGCTAAACAGCAGACTTCTCTTGTGTCTATAAACAGTTGTGTCGTTTCGCTGTTATGCTTCCATTTCTCAAGTGTCGGTTACACAAAACTTGTTACTTGTTGTGTAGTTGACCTACAGGTTTGATACAGACTGCTTTAATGCTGTAGTGTCTTTATCTAATCCAGTTGTACGGAAACCTTCCCACCATGGACTTAAGGCTAAGGATATTTGATCAGAAAGCAGGGTTGTTTTCTTCATTTTCTTCAGTTAGAGCAAGTTATAGAAAAGTAGCAGATTCCCACATTACCAAATAACTTTGACATCTCATCTATCTATAAGTATGATGTTCTTCATGATGTTTCCACGGTGCAATTCTGTTTGGTTTACAGCAAATCTAATGCTACTCCTAAATTCGGACCAACTTCCAACACATCAGTCATCAGGCTGTGTGAAAATTCAAACGAGCCTTAATGTTGGATTCACAGTGGTATATGCTTCATTGCTTTTTCTGTCAATAACAAAGACTCAAATGTGGGAGAAAGTTACAAAAACATGGGATTGAAAGTCATGTTTTTCTTTAGTGCCTGAGAACCACAAATGTGTCTCTTGCAGATGGGGCAGTACCCATCGTCATGGCAAGGTTAAAACAGAGACATTTGTAGCAAAGCACTTTTCTATTGACGTGGTTTCTGTCCAAAGATTTTCAGATCTTGGGGAAAGAGTGAGCACCTGAAGGAAAAGGAAAGGGCTGACCACTACTTGGAAGGTTACAAATCTGTTGCTCTAAGTCTTCTCTGCTTTTTTGGATCTGTGGAATCCCAGAGTCTAGGTATTTAACCCACTTCTAAGCTGATGTATTTCAGTTAACTTCTCCCTTAACTTTTCTAATATTTCTTTTGATTTGCAATGTTGTGCTGATGAGAATTCCTAACCGTTGAAGTAATGGGCAGACTGAACAGAGTGGGTTATAAACTGAGAACTGAGCGAAGGTTAAACTAAAATAAGACAGGAAATATGGACTTTATATACCGGTACTACAAAGACTCATAAAGATGCACCATCAGATCTGGCAGGACCTTTATGAGTCTTCCATCACTGCTAGTACTTGCTGTCAGTTTTGTGTTTGTACCTTTAAATAGCTTTCCCAGTACAGCATGCTGTAGAAGTGTAATCCATGGTATGTTGGTAAACTGTGATATAGTTTAGAGCAGTGCTTGCTTGCTTTGGAGGTTATCCTCCTTTAACACACATGAATGAAATGAATGGCTTGTTAAAAGGCTTGCAAAGAAGAACTTAAGGAAGTTCATTAATCTGAATAATGGGTGTTGGAGTGGGAACACGTCTAAGACATGCAGGGTAGTAAGTCCTGAGGACCTGGACCGAGAAACACTGATTTAGAGTATGGTAAAACATTCAACAGGACACAATGTGCACAATCTCCAACAACCTGTGATGCTTGTCAGAACCACAAAATGCATTAAAACTCAGAAGGCATCATGAACTAACTGTAAGGACCGCTTACAATGTCAGATTTCTCCTGCTGTTTTGCATGTAATGCATTTATAAGTGTTTTCTAGCAAGAACTGATTGTGTGCGAAAGCATTATTCACTCTGAAGAAGCAATTCGTTTGGAGAGGAAATGCAATGTTCTGTTCGCACTGCTGCTTTCTCTGGTGTACAAAAGATCTGAGGGCATGTCGTCTTTTTAAGTTGCTCAGTTTGGAGGCATGGCGGTGCACTTCTTCAACTTAATTAGACCTCAAGAACTTTGTGCTGTGCTCATGCAGCCCTTCATCATCAGCAAGACACTTTGAAGGCTGTACAGTTACTTTGGGTGTTTCTGGTTAATTCTGGAGGAGCAGTTGAGCTGATGAAGAAGTGCAAGGTGGTGGATGGCACTATAAAATGATGTTTTGAGATACAGGAAAATAACTGATTGAGATGGAGTGTTGTTGTTTGGTTGCACCCCAGAGACACAGAAAAATGGCACTCTGGATGCTACAGAGAAAGTAAATGAAGCCTTTTGTAAAGCATTGATGATTTTTAAGGATCAGTGATTGCTCAGAGAAGTTGCACAGAGCAAGAATAAAATCTTTGATTATTTTCATTTTATTGAAGGGGAAGAGCAGTTGTCTTTCAACCGGAAGGTTGGTGGATCGATTCCAGGCTTTGCCTGACTACATGTTGAAGTGTCCTTGGGCAAGCCCCCTAACCCTAGGTTGCCTTCCGATGTGCTTTTTGGGGTATGAATGTGTGTGTGAATGGGTCAATGTGACAAGTAGTGTTAAGTGTTTTAAATGGTCAAGCTGACTGGAAAAGTGCTATATAAGTACAAGTCCATTTACCATTTATATTGCAAAGACAAGGACAAATGGAATTTCAGAATGGGCTCAAGGGATTGGGAGGAATCCAGCGACCCAGTCATGTTTTTAAAGTACATTGAATGACACTTGAAGAAAATAAATCTCAGTGTGCTTTTATATCTGTTTAGCTTTTAAAAATGAAACTTCATGCCAGATTAGGTCAGAAAAAACTATGACAGGTTGTCACTATCAGCCAGCCCTCAACCCAAGCCGTAGACATAAGACCCTTCAACCTGAGCTTTTAGAGTTACATTAAAGAAGATTAAATATGACAAATTATTTCAAGAATGGTTTTAAAGTAAGCAAAATCTACACCATGACAGTACATGTGCATTGAAATGCACCACGTTGAAGTCATTTACAATGTGCTAAAAATAAAAAAAATAGCTTTTGATGGAATGGATAAATAACCAGTAAATACCTAAGATAAGTGTAATTATATGATAAGTAAATGTAACAAATTTCTCTTTGGTAAGGTTGAATTAGAGATTAAATTAAATTCTGTTGCCTTTGAATTTATTAAGCTTCATATATCTTTTTTTTGTATTATTTAGTTATACTTAACATATCTTGCTGCATTCTGAGTGTTGCTGGTTCATGAATGTGTTTTGCCACTTGGACTTAATGTGATAAGTAAAAAAACAAAACAAATGCATTTAATTTGACTAAAAATAATAAAATTAAACATCGAAAGACATGGGGAAAAGGTTGCAGGGGTTTTAACTCCTAAAAATGCAGCAGTCGCCCATTATGCAGCATTTGCAGTCACCTGCTAATGGCTCAAGTGTTCACTTGACTGAGTGCCATCAATTTCTGCTGTTAAAGTTTTGTCATAGTTTATTGGTTTTGACATTTTATTATAATTATTTCTAGTAGAATCTGAATAAATATGCTAAGGAAAAGTGAAAAATGGCCTAGTTTCTTGGGGAAAAAAATTGGTCATTATACATAATATTACACAACCAACAGAAAGGCAAAAGACTGAAGCCGTTATGTTAAAATTTCTGAGATGCAAACACACAGTTGATGATCTGATTACTTTACATATAGATGAGGCAAAATACAAGGTTGTTCATTACCAGTTAATTCATGTACATATTTAGTATAACTGTAATAGAGAAGGTGTTGTTCTAAAGCATAACAATATTCTGTCATTTGGAGGTAAATGCAGGGAGCAGCACATACAAGTTGTTAGAAAACTGCTTACCTTTGCCCTCTGACTCAGCTCCACACAGCTGATTTTTTAAAATGAAAGTTTCTGCCTTTTTAAAAGTGACAGAAAATCAAAGAGATCTGAAACAGATAGAACTGAACATGTTGCGATACAGAATTTCTTTTTTAATGAGATCAAGAGCTTTTGACTTTTCATCATTATCAAAGAGATTAGAGAGTTCAGAATTGAACATTTATAGGATAAGTCAGCCGTGGAATTCACTTTTCCTTGAACATTTTCATTTGTCTATCAACATACACACCTTAGGGGGTATTTCCATAAACTTGACAGTGTTATGACAGAGAAAAAGAAGGAGCCAGACATGCAGAAACTATCTTACAACCAAACTCACACACTGTGGAATCGGTGAAAAACTACCAGGGTGGCCATTGTTCACACGCTTACATTCTCACATCATTAAATGACTGTTTTAGGCCCAAAGTGAGGACAATGCTTGCTTGACAACTTGATATTCAGAAAATTTGCATTTTTGCTCACCCCAAAAATTTAGGCTATGAAAAAAATCTATTTGGTTTATTTCAATTATTTTTAACAGTGGAAACCTGTTTAAAATCCTCTTTAAAATCCCAGACATAAAACCTGTAACTTACTGTATTTACTGGCTCTGTAATTGTATGGTGCAGACGATGGAAACCTAGAGAGTCTGTGGAGTCAGAAGGACACATAATGCGTGAGTGGTCTGCAGGGACAGCCTGAGCATTTATGGGGCCCTAACCAGAAATAAATTTGGAGGACACCCGAACTCCTCAGCACCACTGGTACTCAACTATTACTGGAGGGTGATCATGTAATACACTGTGAATGCAACACACCCTTTTTTTTTGCATCATATGTAGATGACTTACATCATACAGGTATGGTTTTTAATTTTACTGAGGTAGAAATGTCAAGAAAAGGGTCTGGTATAAATTTGTACTTTTAATATTTAGAGTGAACTTTTATTTGAAAGTAAAATAAAACATCTGCAGACAAGAACTTTACAATAAACAAGTTAACCAGATAAATTTTTGTACAACATCCAACCCTCCACTACAAAATAGCTAAAAAACAACAGCTGCTTAGTCCTTGACTTTTGTCCTTGGTGACCCTCAGAGATTTTAGAGCATTAAGTAGTACCAAAAATAATGCAAAAAGAAAAAGAAGTAATATCATATATACATATTTATATAAAATCAAGAAATCTTGACATTTCAACAGCACTTGGGGGACGTTTGATGTGTAGAGGGCCCCAAGAAAGCACTTAGTTTATGCCTCTAATGCTTCTTGTGTCATTCCTAAAAAAAATTTTTTAAGGCGTCAACAACATCAACATAATGCTGGCTTACCTTGTCCTGTTCATTTTCATTCAGTGATCCCACTGGTGCAAAATGACATGTTTTACATTTGTAAAAATATTGCAGTGTGAAAATCTGCTAACATAGGTTGAATTGAAGGGTGGTTCTGTTACAACGCAGTCACTTTCCCTATTCTGTCGATGGCAGCACATTGCAAAAAAAGCACTGGCGCTAACAATGCTAACATGTCTTTTTACATGTTTGCATATGCAGTCATAGGCCGACCATTTTGGCTGAGATATTGGCCAAGCCAACACAAATGTCAGTGTGTGTGTTCACTTTTTTGTGGGGTTGATAAACCTGTTCTCTATTTCCTCCTCAGTGATTTGCTGAACTCACCTGGGGAAATGGAGCCAACAGAGGGCAGTGTCCTCGCGGCCACCGCTAATGCCAGCATGGCACTGCTGCAATTTCTTTTTGTCTAGTTGCGTATTAGTTGAGATGGGAGCTTTGGCTTTGTTAGAGGAGCAGCCCATATCCTACGGCACATTGTGTTGCTGGTTTGCAGTCTGCTCCTATCTTTGGTTTTGGTCCCTTTTGCCTTATAATTTTGGTTAGATTAAAGTTCTTTTGAAATGTTGCTGCTCAGTGGTTTTATGTCATAGTTCCTTTATTTGGGCCTTACATATCCAGGACCATAACACTGAGGAATGGAGATTTCAGGAGCATTATTGAGTACATTACATGAATACATGTCCTCAAATGCCACTGTCACCTGTTTTGAAATAGACCCAGTATAAATAGTCTGTAGGATAGTTTGAATACAAAATGTTTTTTATCAAAGAATGTTAACAGGATTTATGCAAATTACTTTTTACATTTAATTCTAATTCTATTGTCAAAGAGATTGAACATCACAAATCATCCTTGTCAAAAAAAACAAAAAACATCTGTTTTTGTTTGTACTCAACCTAATATCTAAAAACCATATTCACTTGTATTACCAGTATGCCAAAACTTCCCCTTCTTAATGTTAGCTATTTGAGATGAAAAAAAAAAAAATAGGAGATAAACAATGTTTGTGACCATGTTTGTGTGATTGCATTTGGACTGTGGGCTTGAACGCCTGGTGAATGCATGTTTTACTGTTTACCAAAGTTTTGGTACAAGTTTTACCAAAATTTATATA
>JBAMHW010000001.1:32293465-32316657 GCA_037177495.1 Rhadinocentrus ornatus | reverse complement strand
ATTGTGTACAAGATGTTGGCGAATGAGCAACAACGTTTATATATATATGTATCTAGATTATTAAGCATCAAAGTGGCACAGAAGTATAAATAAGGAACTGGCTGTTCCTCACAGTACTGGGCAGCTTACAGGTATATAAGATCCAACCACAGAGACTTAATACAATTCCAAACAGTAACCAGCACAATATACAATTTTTCATGTTCATAACAAACCTGATTGTGTGAAACTCAGTGAGGAACAGAAGGAGCCACATTAGATGTTGGAGATGCAGCTGCATGGGAGGGAAATGTACAACAGTAGTCCAAACAGCATTTAGATCCTTCTGTTTGTTTTTGTAAGCTAAGCTTTGTGCTATGGTTATGGGCAGGTTTAGTTTCTAATAATGCATGAAACACTCTTGTCTTTGCATTCACAGATTACATCTGGCAGTGATTCACATCAAGTAGAAAACATATCTGTATTTTTATTATTATTATTATTATAAAAAATTTTGTTGGTTGTTGAAAATAAAAGAAAATAGCACTGAAATACTGTCTGCTTGAATATAATCATCTGAGTGTGGCAGCTGTTTTATAATAATATTATACCGAAAAACACAAAAAGAGTTGCAAAGCCATGATTGTACTTCCCTTAACTGAATACTGGGGGTTGCATTTGCTCCATTTGCTTCATTGTTTGGTCATTTATGGGCCTGACAGTCTGTCCCTCCAGCAGTAGCCTCCATCAGCTACGATCTTAACACTGTGAAACCAAAGGATGACGACATTTCTGTACATCCACTCAGCAGACTCATAAGAAATATGACTTTATTAAAGTTAACTAAGCAACAGAAATATCATTCACACACCCACACACCCCATAAGTATAGATTCATCAGTTTAACCACTCATATCTACCCAGGAGTCCTTTTCTCCCAAATGACTACTTTTATTTTCTTAACTTGGAATATATCAGGTCCAAACCGTGAAGTTCCTCTACTGTAATGTGATTGGTTGTAAAATAGCAAAGCTCAAAAATCCAATTAAAGTAAAAAAAAAAAACATGACATTTTATGGTTGGGAGGGGCACCTTAGATATGATTGTTTCATTAACCTTTACTTGTGATGAAGAGTTTCAAATTCATCTTTACATTGTGTAATTCACTCAAAGGATTAAAAGATGACATTTCCAACACAAACATTACAATAAGCAAGTATTTGCTTTGTTAAGATATTGTAGAGTGAACGTATCCCCACCAGAGTTTGAAGGCATGCTGTTTTTCTACGTTGTAATCAAACCGTCTCAGAATGTGAATCCTGCCTTGTAGTCTGGAGCAAGTGAACTCCCAAGATTTTCTGCCCTGAACAAATGATGGAATGTGGATTAGCAGTCATTAAAAGAATGAGACTATGGTTAATTTCCAGTTAGTCTTCATGATATAAGGTGTATCCCAACTCAGGGTCTGCACACTTCGAAGAGCGGATTCATTGACTACATACGTCATTGTGACTCGCCAAGCACCGTCTCAATTTGAAGGAGCCTCCAGAATCCAAACTACAAAGCTGGACTTCGTTTGGCCTCAAATGAAGGCTGATGGTGATGCATCCTTCCTGGCCTCTTTTCTCTCAGAATTCATTGTGTTCAAGATGTTGGCGAATGAGCAACCAAGTTTAGAAGAATACTTTTTTTAAAAAATACACTTTAGTAGAAACGTTACAAAACCAAGTACATTAAAAACATTATTACTCGGTTAGTGTTAACTTTCACTAAAGTGTCCTATAATATGCAAACTTAGTCATTTCAGAGGTTTAAGTGATTAAACGTCCTATATTGCTGCTATGGGAAGTTCTTGTTGACTGGGTAGGCTGTCCGATTTCAGGAACGTTAAATGGACTTCGAAGTGTAGAGACCACATAGGGACACTGAGTAGCCTATGTACACTTCGAAGTGTGCAGACGCTGAATTGGGACACACCTATAGATTTCTACAAGCTACTTACAGGTTTATGATTTTGGTTTTACCTGTATTTTGGCCTTTTTTGTTGTGGACTGAAATTCTGCTGCTCTTTTGTGACACTGTACTGTCTCTTCAAGTTTTATATTGCAGCTTTTCAAAAAAAAATTCCAGTTTATTCAAGTTTCATGTGTTTCCCATTAAGGTAGCCAGTGTACCTCTATCACAATCCACGGTTAGGAGGGGTATGACTCAAACGCTGTACTTAGAGGCGGGAGGTAAGCAGAAGTACTTACTGTAATTGGGACTTAATTTCTGTAAACATGGCAGAATGTACTGCTAAGGCAGGTAACTCCAGACACTAAAAGAAACCATTGACTAACTAATTGATTACCACAGTGACAAATAACTCATCTGGCATTGCAGAAAAGAAACCATGCAGACCATATCCTGAGAAAGCTAATGACCAAATGCAGAGCAGGCGTGAGGAACAGAAACAGGTGTAGCACCAACCAAAATGAACAAAAGAACAGACTTTACAGCATATAACAGGAAGTGACTATCTGAGCGCAGAATGTGAAAATTAGACTAAACCTAAATGAACACCAAACTCAAATCTCACAGACCATGGCAGAACCGCTCCACAAAGTCCAAATAAAGTCCAAATCAGGTTGGACAGGTGGAGGGGGTGTGGAGGAGGGATGAGACCAATTCAAAGACAAGGATCAGAGCCAATCAGGCAGAACAGTTCTGGAGGGCAACCTGAGACATGCAGACAGGGAGGGTTGCTCTAAGGGCGGTCTGAATGATGAAGCTTTCAGGTGGCTGTTAAGGACTCAGGCAGAATGTGCAAGAACCGGTATATGAACTAAAATTACACCACACATAGCAGCCTATTCTCATTTTCTTCAACTCAAAGCTGGGCTTTTTGTTTTTTTTTTAGAGGAATGAACTTAGACTACAAAAGAAAGTGACCAACTATAAGGATCAAAGGCTCACTATACTACCTGTAGCTGTTTTACATGTATGTGAACTATGTGACATTACGTGTTTTAACGTTAAAAAACACTTTTTCATTTCTTCCCTTCCCTCCTGTACTGTTGATGTAGATGTTGTCATTTGTTTGTAGACCAGTACATTACTGGAGGGCAGCTCCTTAGTGAACAGCCCTGATAAAGACCTATAGTTGGCCGGACTCTACGGTCAGTTTTTTAGCCATAAAGGCTTTAAAACATTTTTGTATATACACTATAATTTGTCATTATTATTATTTTTTGTGTTTTTTTGCAGCTTTTTTTTTCAAAGTATCAAAACACCTGAAGTACAGGATTCTCAGAAGGACCCAGAACTGCACCTAAATCCACTGTTTTCTACAACCTATTCATTTCCAGGAGACCAAATTCGGCATATTAATTAAAGATACTGGCATTACTGAAATATTCTTTTTTTCTTTAGTACACTTACAAACTGGTTTCATGATAACAAGTTGGCAGCAGCTCATGCTTCAATGGATGCTCACCAAAAGTCAGACATTTTTAGAGGGAGCTGTAAAATTATGAAGCAGTTGAACTTTAATCATGAATAAACATTAACCAACAAGATAAAGGTGCTTCCTGAGGGAAATGGGGCCTGAAATCCCTGAAAGATTACATACTTTCACAGCTTTTTTTTCTTGTTTTCTTTGTGGTGTTGCTGATGTCTTTTCCCATCAGATGGTAAAAATGATGTAACTGCCAGCCAAGAGATGCTAGACACGGAGATCCTCTGTGTATAGAAGTTAAAGAAACTGCATACTATTGTGGGTTCATCCCTTTGTGTTTAATTAAAGTTATAAAAAGCTAGTTTTAAGAATTGGTGTTTGTGTAGAAAATGTGTTGTTAAACATCTAAACCAAATACTATCTTAAAAATTAGCGTTATTGGAGGTCCCTTCATGCTGGAAGACCACGCTGTAAAAAAACAACACACAGTGGGAAAAGAAAACAGTATTATTCCAGTAATATAGTATTCCAAGGCTCCAGAAAAATAAATTTTCACTTTATTTCTGTAACCTAAATGGTATTTTCCTTTATTTATAAAAATACAGAAAAAAAACATGTAAAAACATACAGAAAAACTGTAAGATTACGTTTTTATTTTATTTTTTTTTATTTATTTTTTTTACAGTGTACCAAATCTGAGGTTGGAGCCATAAGATATTTCCAGACTCCAGTAAATTTTATATTGTTTTTTTTAATGTGTTCCCTCCTTTTTTTTCCCTGAAAGAAGTGCAAATGATGGCAATTCAACTGTATATAAAGATATTTTGCTCCTTATGTATTTCCAGACATGAAAATAACCTTTTGTGATGTACAATCAAAATAAATGGTTATTATATTAAATTAATTAGATGCGTAAAGCAGCTTAGTTTCCATTTAGTGATGAAATTCTAATGTGTTTTTCTGAAAAGCTGCATAAAAAAATTATCAGACACATTTACTTTATAGGCTACACAGTTAGTTATTTATTTTCATTTTTTATTTAATTCAGTATAAGAAGTAGTTGTCTTTACCTGAAACAAATCTTTAGGAATGATGTAAAAAAGAAACAACCATTGATGAGAGAAGATGGAGAAAGTGTTTTGTGAGTTTATATGAACCGAACAAGGTTTACCATTCTGATGTGCTACCAAAATGACAAATTATGTGTTATGCGTCCCAACATGACCAAGATTACAGGCAGCATATGAACGACAAGAAGAAACTAACAACTTCAAAAAAGGCAGCTGATACAGATAAACAAATCTGGGGGGAGACAATCCTCCTGACTTTGTCTACCCAGCAGAATATCACCACATATCAATACTAGCAAAAAATAAGATTCTTTATTGCCATTGGATATTACAACACAACAGAATGAGATTGACAGCAGTCCTTCACTTTACAGCATCACTAGTAACATGATCAATAAGTTACGGTATCAGCTGTAACTTCTAATTAATAATAGGTTAAATAATTGTAATACAAATGTGTTATTTCCCTCTAAATGCTTGTTGCCCATGAAAAGAGGGAAACAACAACTGCACTGGACATCCAAAGAGAGCTTCTGTCTCTACGGAATAAATCTCATCTCTGGGAATATCTGGATGACTATATCTGAAAAGATGATGGTGTGCATGTGAATCTGTTCTTTGCTGACTGGATATAACTAGTGATTCAAGTCCTTTCAGTCTCTATAAATCTTTAATATACAAAATTGTTTCCATGTCCCCTCATGCCCTTTCCTTTCCAAAATAAGCAAAACCATCTCAACCAATCGCGTAAACTTTTAATCTTTTCCTTTCTTTCTTTATTTTTTCTAACTTGTCTTGTCCAAGATCATCACATGAGAATTATGGTCTGGCTGCTGTGTTGTGCAAAACAAAAACCTTCAAGAAAAAAAGCTAAAAATTAATTAGAGCCTAAAAAGACACACAAGCTGGAAAAGCTCATGAATCATTACAAACAACATCAGCAATGTTAAGATAACTGCAGTTATTGGTGATTAAACCTGCAGGACAACACAGTGACTGTGTCAGCATGCAGGTTAGAAAACCTGGGGGCAAAATATCAGGAATGAATAGTAATCAGTGGTGAGTGTGATCATGCAAATATGACCGGGCCCCTGAGAGGCTGACCAGATGGCCCCAAAGACCCACGGGACCAGTTGCCATCCCATAGTTGTCTTCATAAAGTAAAACAGAACACTGAGGAATGGACCAAATAAGTCCCCATGTCCATATATATTTGGTCCAAAAGCCTAAAAATCAAAACCTCTACTGGTTTTCAACATTTTCCTCGTGCGGTTTTTACTCAGAGGTACTGGTCTCAGAATATTCCCTATGAAATACAGAAACTGTCCTATATTGGGGGACCTTAATTTAATTTTAAAGAAAAAAACAAAAAAAAAACAACAACTCACTGACAACCAAGGGTCCATCAGGCATGGAGAAATACAATAGACAGGCTGTTGGCTAACAGATGTGGGTGGTGGTTTGCATGATTTAAATCAGGTTTGAACTTCCTTACTGTAGTTTTCACATTCTTTTTGTGTTAACGTGTGATTACTCACAAAAAATGTATAAACAATGTATACATTTACCAGGCATGACGCTTGGATTCTCGCTATTCCTGCCATCATTTAGTGTAGGCAAAAAAGATGGAGTGCTTTCTCAGTTCTTGATAACTAAAACTGTTTGAATTAATGATTCCCTGCCATCAATTCTTTGGCTTTGAATTTCTTGGTAAGGGACTAAACTCTCAGTGTTACACTATTTTTTAACTAGGAAATTGTATTCAATAGGGGAACAAATTAATTTAGATTTATTCACTTATATGGCAAGTGGCATCATGTAATCTCTCTTCAAAGCTGCCTGTAGGAAATTTTAGTGACTCATGCACCTCTGGTTCATGTTCTAAAGATATAAAATAAACATCAATGGGCCATCAACTCATATACCAACATCAGTTCAATGATAATGGCTCTCATTAACTGTTTACTTCAATTTTCCTTTACAGCAAGATAGCTGCAATATAATTGCTGATATATAAGATACATTTCTTAGTTTCTAAATAATTATCACTTTTTTTCCAGTCTTGTAAAACACCACTGCTGCTGTGTGTTCCAGCTATCTTTAGGCTACACGTGTTTTGTAGTTGCAATCACTGTTGATTGCACACAGCTTCTGCAGGTGTCAGTATGACTGTAGCCAGTAGGAGGGACTTGATGCTCCAACTTCTCATTTTGTGTCTGCTCTCCAGCCAGTCGTCCTGGTCCTGCTCGGTGAGAGGCGACGACGGCATCAGCAGCCCTGCATTCCGGGGAACACCATGTATCTTAGGCTGACGGCACGAGTGGAAGCTCTCATCATTACGTTTTCCTATCTTTGATTTTGATTTTCCTCTTTTATTTTATTTTATCTATTTATTTATTTTTTATTTCTGTTGCGTCTTGTCTTCCTTTCCCACCACCCCCACCACCTCCTCCTTTTTTTTCACCCAATCTCTGACGCGCAAGGACACTACAGCATCCATCCACGGCAGAAACGCTCACACAGAGCATCCTCTGTACAGACGCACCAGCCATCCTCCTCCTTCTTTTTTCTTCCTCCCACTCTCCTCTCCTCTTCTCTCGTTCTGTTCGAACCCAGAGGACATCGGGACCCCCTTTCTATCCCCCCTCCCCACTTTGCCCGGAGACATGGATCTATGGTTTCTTTCGATCCGGATTTGCTGGTGGAGGGTTTTGTTTCTGATGAGTGTTTTCCAGGACTATCTGAGCTCCATGCTGGACTGCCCGCTGATCTGCAGCTGCTCTCAAACAGAGATCTTTTGCAATAAGTCCGACAGCGGCAGATTTTTCCCATTACTCGTCCTGCAAGATGGGAGCAATGGGACCAACGTTGATATAGCGGAGTTATTCAAAAACATCACCTCCGTGTAAGTAGATGCGGATTATGCTGTGCGCTTTTGAATCATTCATTGATCTCATCCCCCGTATGTTGCTTTCTGTGCACTGATCCGACTTGTTGTTTCTTCTGTTTTTATTCAGAGACTTTTCACACTTATGACAGTCGCCAAAGCGGCATTTTATGACATGCCCACCTTCTAATAACCGGTGTTGAATCTTAATGTGCGCATTCTGCTTTCTGTGCACAATAACCTCAATCATTTGCTGCCCCGCAACAATTAACTTCATCTTGAACCACGGCAGTGACTGTGTGCCCTTTTTTTCCCATTCCCATTTTCCTTGTGTGTCCCCATGAAGTTGCTCCTCCGCAGCATCAGCACCGCAGGCCTACATGGCCAACAGAGTCATGTTGCAGAGGAAATCTCACATCACCCCATTCACTTGATTCCCGTCCTCGTGTACTGCAAGTGTTCCGACAGGCAGTGCTAAATGAAACAGGAACAAATGGTGCAGTAAGGTCAACCAGTAACATGTCAGCACGCATCCCGTTAGAGCGACGCGACCCTGCAAACTTTATCATGTCCAGATGACGCGAGGGAGGAAGAGAGGGGGACGCGTGAACATCACTTGTGGATTTTTCCCCCTTTCTAAAGAGAACTGTAGGCTTGTTTTTGTTTTTTTGTATTTTTTTTTTACATTAAGATTTATTATTTTAAATGGCTTTACTTAAAACAGAAGAGCTGTGATGACGGCAGACTATCCAACCGCCCCTCCCTCCCCTTCATCCGCACACCCACACACCCCCAGAAGTAGCTACATTTTCATTCTGCATCCTCCCTCCCTCCTCTCTCCTCTTTCTTTCTCTGGCATCGATCCTTCCTGCCAACATCAAAGCTTTCTTTCTTGAAAAGTCAGGGGAGGAAGGGGGCCTAAAAAAAGAGAAGAAGCAGGAGAAAAAGAGCTTAGGCCTTAAAATAATACTCCTGGTGTCGATGAGGCTGATTTGCATATAGAGTAAACATCCCTGTTAACGCAGTGGAATCCCCTGCGCGGCTTCTTCCGCGTCGTCTTACGCCACAAAGGACTTTTCGTCCCATCAGTTCATATCCCGTTTTTTCTTTATCCGTACGAGGCAGTCACCAACTTATTTTGTGACACGGTTCATCGCTTCCCTGGACCACTAGAGGGTAGCCTGGTACCCTTTATATATTCTTGGAAATTAGTCCGCCATAACCCAGAAGTCATTTACGTGACTGTTTTATCAGAGTGATTTTTTCCTTGTTGTTTCTTTATCAGTTAAATGGGGAAACTCAGCTCCATTACAATAAAAAGATTCATTCTTATGTTATTATTATTAATAGGTATGAGCATAGGTTGACCATTATATTCAGATTAATACATAAACACCAGCTTCATTCACTTATTTAACATCCTGGATTTCCCTGTCCATATTCTCTTTATTGTGGGAACAAAATCACCTGATCGCCTTGTTTGCCTTTCAGAAAACCTAATGCAACTGATCCAGAGCTAATTGTGTATTCTACACCAGCACCCCCCCCCCTCTCTCTCTTTCTTTGCCTTTGCTGCTCAGCATGGACAGCAACATCCACCCAGCACAACCAGCAGCTCACTGACAGCTTAAGGAGAAAATGGTCCAACTTCACATCAGCTAACTCTTCAAATTTTCCCATTTAATTTTAGCTACAAAAAGAAGCATTTAATCACATGCTGCATCTGCACCTTTTTCTCACCAAAAAAGGAATAGAGCAAATTTTTGCTTGATGCTAATTCATTGTGAGCCAGATAGGCATGCTCTTTGAAAATGATTACTGGTATCCATAGTAATATGAAGTAGTGAGGAACTCAGCCCGCATTCAATACACCACAAGTGGTCCTTGATCCTCTCTCTTTGTAAGTAGGAAGATGCGTGTGTTTTGTTGGACAAGAAGTCCATTTATATTCATCTGAAGTAAAACATCAATAGATTGGGCAAATTCATAGATAGAAAGGTAATGCGAGGGCTCCTTGCAAGAGCAAGGAAGGAGGAAGAGGAGGGGTGAGTGGTATTGGGCAGCCAAAAGAAAACTGCCAAGTCCAGATAGTAGTTTTCCAGTTCCCTCAAAGTGGAGATTCATCACAGGAAGCATCACTGCATGAATTGGAGAAGATAAGGCCTTGCTGTGATACTTGAAGGGGGGGTGAATCTGAGAGGAGCGGAAACATTTTACTTGTTGAGTAAGTGCGGCTGCGGATCTAATCAGACTTTCCGCTTCTGGAGATTTTGTTTGGCTTCATTTTCTTTTGTTTTTGTTTCTTTGTCTTCCTCCTTTGTTGTGCCGTGCCGAATCGGGTTTGCGAGAACAGGCTGAAGTATCATGGTGATCTGAAACTAGAGACAAGAAAATTGCCCCCTGCAGCCTTCTCCATCTCTTGATCCTTTCATTTAACAATGCTTCCATGCAGTTAGAGTCTTTACTCCAACGGTTGCAATGCTTTGAACTAGGGATGCCACATTTTCCACTGCAGACCTTTTAACTGGCAATTGCTGGTTTAAAGCAGATGTCAGTCCACTGTCTACTGGTTTACTGGCCCAGCTTATGGGGACACTTCCTGTTAGGACACATTAAGATATTCGCTGTAAAAAGGGTCTGCAGTAAAAAATCCGTTTGTGACAGATTCTTCACATAATCTCAGAGCAAATCTTCTGTAGCCACACAACGTTTCAATGTATTAAAATGGAGGCTGCTGAGCTGCAAGGTAATAGCATATGATTTATTATATTGGTTCAATAAATATTAACTAAAAAACAGATTTAAAACTGAGACCATTTTTAACTAAATGTTCAGGTTCAAAGCTAGTTGCAGTGAAACATTAGGGGAGAGAAAAACATTTTCTCAAATCTGTTGCAGCACTTTGGTGATTATATTGTGGCCATTTGAGGGAATTTCACGTTCATCACATCACAAACAGGGATTTCTAGTTCTATTTACAGATTCCCTGTCAGATAATTTCAAACCAGGAAATAAAAATAAAATTAATAAACTATAGATATGTCATTATGTTTGGGTTCATGTTATGAACTCATTCACAGTGTGTGTGTGTGCTGGAGGTTTCTAATTTCCACACTGTTATAAGCTGCAATTTAACCCTTGAAAGACCAACGTTAGTTCTAGTTTAGTCAAGGATTGGGATTAAACCTCCGGGGTGCGTTTCAAAAGGAGATCTTCTGATTCAGGATCTTAAAAGTGCATTTTTTGTACATGTTCCACACCCATCTACTCATACTCCCAAAGTCTTTAACAGTGTTATTTCATGTCCAATGTCAGATTTAAATAGGTTATTTTTTAACACACATTCTCTTAAAACCAACTTTTTTTTCGAGATGAGCAGTTTCTTATAAAACTATCATGGTTTCATCTTCCTTAATGTTGACTTTTCTCTTCACAGATTGATGTAGATTGTAAAACTACCATCTGCTTATCTGCAAACACAATGTGACTTCCACACTCTAAAACGGTTTGCGGTTTATCTTCGTTGCCAGAAATCCTAATCATCCTGTTTACAAAAAGCTTTTCTTCTCATTTTTAAGAGCTTTAGCTCCACTTTCAGTTGCTTCATAGGTTGTATTTATCATGATTAATATGATTGCAGTAGACATCACCTTGTGAGGAATGAAGCTACATCAAGTCGTCCAGGCATCCCTGCATTGTTCAGCTGACTCCCTGTTTTACCAGCGACTACTTACATCTTCTTGTAAAGCTCTGTTCCTTTTTTTAGATGTTGGACCAAGAAAGCTCTTTTTTAAATTATCGATCTTCAGACACCTTTGAGTTTAAAGTTTATGTGAAACCAGCTTGCTGATGCTTGCCAAAAAAAAAAAAGGAGCCATACAGCCAGGAATGTTTCAGAGGTCTGCTTAGGTGGGTGTGTGGGCTGCAAATGTCCCCCGGTTCAGACACCGAGTATTTACTGCATTACATAAACTCAGAGTTTTCTCTGCCTTCTAAAACTCAGGCAGCCCACGTACGTATGTGTGTGTGTGTGTGTGTGTGTGTGTGTAAGGCTAGTAGTAACTTCAGATTCAAATATCAGTGGTTGTTCCTGAATGGGAATCGATACTTGAACTTTTAGTAGAATTTCACTGAATTTGTTATGAAATGTGAAGTGATTGTTTAGAGCAGCACTTAAACTCACAATGAAAACGATCTTGTCCTCTTGTGGAAAGAAATACCTTAGCAGTTTAGTCTAGAATTTCCATCAAGTTGGGGGGCAAAAGCATACAGGATTCAAATCTGAGCAGTGTAGGTGAGGATCGCTTGAAAACCGATTGTGTTGGTTTAGCACTAAAAACTGCTGTTCACACAGTCCAACTCCATCATAAGTAAGCTGAAATGTGTTCTGTCCATTTAATGATTTGATGCAAGGAAACATGCTCAGAAAGTTTGGATTTTAACGAGTGGGAATGCAGTGCTGTGAAGTTTCTGTTTGGAGACAGAGTTTGTCTTTCAGTGGGAATATTTCTGCTTTGCACCAAATAAATTAGGAAAAAAAAGATATTTTTCTTGCTCGACTCTCTACAAAGGAACATTTTGACAATATAATGTCATTTCATGTTTCACACATGAGTTTAGGAGACCTGTGCAGTACTCACAATCAAAATGTTTCCTAAAAACTCAACATTTTGACCTTTTCCACCCTCTTTAGGGGATTAATTGGTGTCATGCCGCTAAAAATAACTGAAAACGATCCCGTTCCCCACACAAATAAATGTAACGTTTTGTTAAATCGTTAGATTAAAACTAAAAACTACTTTTTATTTCTCTATTTTATATATATCAGGATTTACAGGTTTTTGTGCGATAAATCAGCATGTCAACATCCCTTTTTTCCATGCTTGTTTCATTGTGATGGGATTTACTTTGCATTTAGCTATTGTTTAATTGGCCACAAAGGTTTAGGTGGAGCTTGTAGTCTGAAAAGATTTTTGGTCTGAGACTCGTCCTGCACAATTTTCTACAGCCACAGTTTTTCTTTTTCCTCAAACTTCCCTTACTTTTTCAGCTGCATATGAATAGGGTTGGACATTAAAAGTACACAGAATATAGGTACATGCTACAAGTAAAATATATTGTTAGACGGACACATTACTTTCTTAAAATATTATAATTTACAGTACTGCATATTGGAAATATGGTCAAATGTATGCATTACGTGTTTTCTGGTGTGTCTTGATGCCAAAATGCAACCATATTCTTGCAGGAACTACCACAGAGGTAATTTCCAGCTCGTTGTGCTTTTCTGTTTGACTGAAGTCAGATTATATTAATGTGATTTTGCTTAGGGTGAAGACTTGGGTTTTGCCCGAACCATGACTACTGACTAAAAATGCCAGGAAAGGGTAGAAAGGGATACTTTTTTATGCCTGTCTACTCCTCCTGAGCCACACCCACTTTCATTGTTGTGAGAAACCCAACAAATCCCTTTGAGCCATGCTCTGGCTGACAACGGGCCTCAGGCCTCCACTCATAAATAAGCAACTTTTCTTTGGAAAAAAGGGGCATGTCAGTATTAATGTATGTTCATTTAGATGCTTATAGTTTGAAAAAAAATGAGACATAACTAAAAATTTGAAGCACATTTCTTCACCCTCTCAAACGTAATCTAGATTATGGGTAAAAACATACTTGCTGACTAAACTGCATGACACTCTGAAAAATGATTCAATTCTTCTCTTTTCTGGAAGATAACAGATGACTTCCAGGGTTTTCCAGGCCCAATGAGCTGAAACCCATTCATAAGGGTTTATACATCCCTTATAATGGGATATGAGATGGGTGTACACAGATATGAACCCCCCCACCCTCCTTCACACCTTCACTCAGACACTCTGCAGATCTATTTATTTGCATCCCCACCACTTCTCCTTTGTTGTTTACCCATTTCTTTGTCTTTGTTCTCAGATTCCTGCTGTGCGGTTGTGATGTCTGCATTCATGATGCTCTGCTCACCTGAATCTGTTTGCCATCTTGATTTAGTTTCTTTATCATCCTCATATCTCACTTTGTGGTTTGGTTTTTTCTTTCTGACACCATAGGGGTGAGATGTTTTTACAAGCCTGCTGGGGCTTTTTTGTTTAATGTGCAGTTTTTAGTGCATTTATTTAATTTGAAAGCCTAAATAAAGAACTAAACCTCAGTTGTTTGCATCAGCCTTGTGTATCTGCTTTATGTCTATGTGCAAAGAGAGCCATTACAGCAATCTCTTCTTAGTGTTCAGCACCATCTTTGGAAACTAGTGAACTGACTGACTTTTCATATAGTATTCACTTTGATAATACAAACTGGTGTATTGCTGCTGATCTATAAGAATCCAATTGAAAAATATTTTCTTTCAAGCTTTGAAAAAGCTACAAATTCTGTTGCTATAGGTGCTTTTCTTCTGCATCAAGAAAAGTTAAACACAGAGCTCTGTTTTACCATTTAGAAGTTGCAAAGAATGGTTGGTAATAAGCAGCAGGATATTTGATTTAAGAGGCTGCAATCTGCCCACTCAGCTACTAAAATAACTCCAATATTTTAAATCCAATAGCTGCAGTGGCTGTTTCACTCAGTGGAAGCACTGCATCTGCAGGATAAATGCTGCAAAGACTGCATTTGTTTGTCTGACTGTTACAAGAAGAGAGCTTCTCAGATTCATTAATGAATTATTGGCCTGTCTTGAAATCTTAGTTCATAAAATATCTTGAGATGAAACTGCTTGCCGGTGGGGATCAATTCCAACTAGCTTCAAAAACCTTGCTGCGTCTTTAGTCCCCCACTGCGTCGGCATCATCACGGCTAATGTCGTTAAACCACTCAGGACAGAGCCGCTGACATGCTGCCAGTTGGTCCCCACCACAGAGACCCCCCGTTGACTGCACATTGTGATGCTCACCTCAGGCAGAGTGTGACGGCCTCCTCTGTTAAAGGCACATCATCAAGTTTGCATGAGCCTGTCTTTGTGGAAAGTAGGTCATGGCTGCCATCTGAGAATTAGGAGGAGAGAACGCCGCCTTCGTTCAGATCCTCCGCATGCAGAGATGCTGCTAAAAGTCCCGACCATGTAGCTGACCCAGCTTCTCCCACACCCCCACCACCTCAAACGCTGCATCTGCTGCCGGCCCTTGCTACCATAAAAGATGCATTCTAATGAAGCATCTTCCCACCCCCTCTAACAATCAGAAGATGCATTGATGATCAGGGGGTGAAAATACTGAAGGCTCTGCTGTTTCTGCCAGGACTAGAAAAACCCAATACCACCTTGCAGCAGCATAGCAGAGCCTTGCTGTTAACATTTGGTTGAGCATCTGCTTTTATATAACAGATAATGCGTCATTGTGTTGCTGTGTGCAACTGTTTAACATGAACAAGTTTAAAGATTAAAGAAGCCAGAAAAATTCATGTACCTAGCTATATAAATGACGACATTAGAAATATAAAATCAACCAAGTGAAATGTTTACCCAGTAAATCCTAAATCAATTTACATCTATTTACATGCACTGCTTTTTGCAGGATTTTTTATTTTAGATTTGTCATTTTCATGTCTTATCAGGTAAAATGAGCTTTACTGAAGCTTTATGACAGTTAAGCATATTTAAACATAATATCTGCAGGCTTAAGTGAAGCCACGCTGAAAGCAGTGCTACAGCTAATTCCTTCTTCTGCATGATATTGACGGATCGCTCATAGAGTGAGCATGATGATGGTTGTGGTGGAAATTTTTTTTTTATCTTGATTTCTCTCACTTTCCTCTAATGTGCAAAAGTTTGTGCCTCCTCACATTGCTTTATATGTGCCCCTGTAGTTCTCCAGCTTCTTTTAAGGTTTTTCTTTGGCTGCTTTCTCGATCATTTTCAGCCCAGTCCTTGGCCTTTTCAGATAATTTTTTTTTTGTTTGTTAAGCCACCTATGAATTATTCACTAGCACTGAAATTAAGGTTCGGTTTGTTTGAATAACATTTGACTATTTTGCAAAATACTTAAATAAAATGAAGCAAAATCAAGTTTAAAAAGAAGTTTTTTGCTGCTTTTTATAAGAGACCACCAAGAACACAGATCTTAGAAGAAGTTCCAGAGAGCAGCGATTGTCTTTAATCCATGTTTGCTGCACGACAAAGCAGGCCCTGATCACATGACCTCAGCAACCTGCTGGGGACGAATGGCGGCGCAAGTTCTCTGATGTAAACTTGTGATCTATGTGTTAAAGTCGAAATTTTAAAATGAACTCTGAAGAGGATGGGGAGCCATCGCAGATGAGTTAACGACAGGAAGACGTGAGGATACTCTGGGAGCTGTGCAGCAGCAAGGTGGTGAAACCATATACTGACTTTGAAACCCATTACAATTGTGCAAACTCTGTTTTTGTCTTATATGCTGCATTTCCATTTATATTTGCTGGTGTTTCAGTAAAACTCTGCATGTTTTCTTGTTTTCCTGCTTTTATATAAAGAATGGAGGGCTGGCTGAAGACTTCTGTACAACAGTGCATCTCCCTCTCTCGGCTAGTTTGTCTCTATCGCTTTCTGTTCCTCACTCGAAGGCACCATTAATTTCCTCAGAGATAACCTCCTCCCAGGTGAGGACGTTTGTCTGACCCTTGCAGCGTCCATCACTGTGTGTCCACTCCCTCCATTAGTGGGAGTCTTTCTTCTTTCTCCCTCAGCTTCTAACGAGACGCCTGCTTATTATTCATGTGGGATGTTTAGCGTTTCAAAAAACATCAATCATCATGTATTATCAAGTAGGATGAGTCACCCCCCCCCCAAAAAAAAAACAAAAAAAAAACACACACAGACACACACACACACACACCATCCTCCATGTCACTTATGACTGGCAGAGCTGTGTGAATAATGCAGCTGTCTGGGTTCTCACTGAGCTTCAGCCATGTTGGTCTACACCACGTTGATGGATGCTATTCACTGCTATTCCCTTTTCTCTTATGTGACAAAAAGGCACCTTTTGGGGAGTGTTTTTACAAAGTTCTGCTTCTTTGCACGTATTTCATATTCAGTCATTTGCAGCACTGCATCGTTTTTGTGACCACTTCCATCAAATTCCTTCTTTGTTGTGTGTGTGTGTGTGTTTGTGTATGTGTGTGTGCGTGAATCTGGAGCTCATCCCAACTGGACTCTGATGAATTTTTAAAAAACATTTCAATTATTTCTAAAACCATGGCCTTTTGGTTTCCTCCGAATAGGCAAAAAGCTTTTCATTCATGAGTTGAAACTCTTGCTTTGTGTTTTTTATGTTCTGACAAAGCAACTAGTGCATTAACCAGAGAAGAAGACTGCCCTTTCCTGCCCACGTCCGTCCATCAGTTTCCCATACATACTGGTCCAATGCTGATGTTCGGGTGATAAACACTCATCATGAACTAATGGCTCTGCTATCCTGGCTGTTATGCTTTGACCGCCAGTGTCATCAGCAGTGCGAGTGGGTGAAAGTACTGCTGAACAAATGTACCCTTGCATTTTTCAGAAAGCAAAGAGGTTCATACAATTCTCTATTTAAGCCCTGAGAAACACAGCAGTGTGAATTTATCGATTACATAGGATGCTTGGATATCTGTATTTCCTCGGTTCTGTGAAGTATCGCCGTATATCGTATTATATTAAAATACAACTGGCAGGCCACTCCGCTGAGCTCCGCTCAACTCAGCTCAGTGAGAACTGAGGATTCTGTTGCAGTGCAGAAGTCAAGAGCACCAGCAGGATTTTTTTTTTTCAAGACTTGATGAGGCTTTGTGTGCAAGCAGATGAGAACATATTAAAAGTAAATGATCCACTGGGACTCAGCTCTCCTTCCTACTGGCTCCATGTTGCTGCAATGACCTTGCTACTCAAATCAGAGTGTCACAGTCACTCTCCATCTTCCCTTTTATACCGTCTTGTTTTACAAAAGGCCTGACATCAGCCTCTCTTCCTGCTTAGTCAAACCCTTGTTTCTTACATATTTCCTTAAACTTTAAAAAGCCTTTATATGTCTCTCCTGTCTTGCACTTGCAGATCTAATATGTTAAAAAAGAACCAGGTATCTTTATTTATGCTAACCCAAACTAGCCAGGTTTATCATTTAGAGTGATATCAATCTTAATTTATTTCCACTTCAAAAAGCCAACAAGCTCAATTTCTGTTACAGTACTGGCAAATGAATGTCTTTTTTCAGGATAAGTTGTAGCTTTCTGTCCTGAAATGCCTCTTGAGCTTCTTCGTTTTACACATATTTCCTCGCAGGCTTTGTGATGTGGTGATGAGCAGCGTGAAGTAGCTTTTGTTGAAGTTTCTCTGTTTATATGAGATTAAATAATTCTAAAATTGGAAAATAATAAAAAATGGAAGAGTATTTATTCAGTCCTTTGTTATTTGCTTAGTAATGTAGGAATCCCAGTTATTCGGTTGCATGAAAACACATGAAATAAGTGCGGAGAATTGGGAGATTTAAGATGGTTTTAAGATCTATATTTTTCCAAGTACCGCTACATTTGAGGGTTTAAAACTATTATCATACAATTTTTTTATTTCAGAAGAAATACTGATTGGTGTATTGCAGTGCATTGTTAGCTAGCCATTGACAGACACGATTTTGACCAATTTTGACCTCAGACAGACACATTCAGGACACTGGAGATTTCTTGAAATTGCATCAGCCCATATTTCATGCACTTCATGAAATGCAGAGGCTGGTGTATAATTTATTAATAACACAAGGCCCCCACATTATACAAGTCAATGTCAATGGAATCAACAGCACTATAACAACAACCAAGAGTGCATACATTACTACCAGGAGTGGCACCTTTGGGAGTCAAACTAACTTTGAGTTTCGGCTCAAGCCTCCATGTGGAAAACTGATGTCTCTTTGTTGACGAGACTTTGATGGAGAAAGCGGTGGCATGTCAGTCAGGAGAAGTGACTCGGGCTGGCAGCTTGTCTGTGTTTGACACTGTGAACTGCAGAGAGTTTGAATTTCCAGAGGAAGCCATCACATGTCAAGCATCACTAATGTGTTTATTGTTACTGGAAAGATCCACTTATTCCCCTCCAGTTCAATCTCATATGAGGCAGAGGCAGAATGTCTCGATTCTACAGATTCTTGCATTTTTTAAGTTATAATAATTTTGGGGTTTCATCGCTTAGCTTAATTTGTTCAATATACATATACTGGATTAGCATGTTGAAAAAAAGAATAAGGTTAAACATGTAGAAAACGATACAAGATGGCTACCATGTTTGTGTCTGTTTTGTTTTTCTGTCTCTTTTTTGTGTACGTTAGTACTTATTGGCTTTTATTTGTTATTTCTAGTGTCTGATGACTTTGCACCCCTTGAAGTTAGTTAGTTAGTTAGTTCTAGTATTTTTGTGACTATTCTTTTATTTATTTTCTTTCTTGTTTTAATTCTTTTTGCATCTCCTTGTAGTTTTTGTGACTTCGTTGCATCGTTTCGCGGCCGTTGTAGGTCTGTAGTTGCTTTTGTTTTATTTGTTTCTGTTCATGGCCATTTTGCATCTCTTTGTAGTTTTTAGTGTTCTTTTGAAGCCATTTTGTTTCTGCTGGTGGTTCCTGAGCTTATCTCGGCCGCCAGTTTGCACTTGCTTTCTGATCATTTAATTGATCTTCGAACAAAAAAGTTAACTGTGGCTTCAGATACTTGCTGAGGGCCGGAGGTTCACTGACACTTTCTTTTGACAGGTAGGCTTGTCCAGTAATCCATCTGTTAGTATCTCTTTGTGGCTGCTCGATAGTAGCTGTAAAACACAGACTGAAAAGTAACATCTAGCTGCCAAGTTTTCATGTCAACAGGTAGATTGATGAAGCGTGTTCTTAGACAGCCACGTCTGCCTGCTTGGATTAGGATCACGCTCCCTGATCCCCATTTTGATAAAAACTGAGTGTGTATGTGTATGAGATGGACTTAGAAAGCAGTAGTGTGTATGTGTGTGAGAGAAGCTGTAACTGAGATGGATGTAGGAAAAAAACAAACAAAAAAAACCAAAAAAAACAGAACAAGTCAAATATGCTGCAGCCTTGATTGCCGTCTCCCTCGTATGTCCATCCTCTTGCTGGAGGTAATTGGTTGACACTGTGGGGTTGTATGAGGTCTGATGTCTGATTGGGCTGGGTGTTATCACATTTCACATTCCAGCCAAAAAACAAGAAGCCAAATTTAGCAGAAATTGAACAAAAGCCATCTACAGACTCATCAATGAGCTTTGATTTTACTAAAACTGAGAAGAAAGAATTGTTGACATATTAATTTAGTTTTTAACATGTCAGCCACATGCAGTCTAACTTTTGAAGTATTATTAAATCAGCGGGTACATAACTATTTCCTATCCTTTCCAGAGATAAATAAATTCAGTGTACATGCACACACAAAAGCTTAAAAATAATTATCTTTAATGCATTCTGATTCGATTTAAACAAAATTTGAATTAGTAGCTTAAGTTATATAAGGAACTCAGCTAAAGGTCTTGGAACATTGGACATAAAAAATAAACAGTTGGTTGAACATCTGCAACTAATAATAAACATATACGGGTGAAAAAAAGAAGAGCACCCAAAATAGATAGAGCCACTCAGGAGACTGTAACAGATTATAAAAGTCAAAGAAAATTTGCTTGGATGTTTAGACTTTGATAATCTTCTGTTTATAATATAGGGCTGGGTATCATCACTTATTTCCTGAATCGATTTCAATGATTCACAATAACCAATGTTGATTCAAATTTGATTAAATCTGATTTAATTTGATATCGATTCATTTACAGTTGATTATTTAACACCACATATTTTTTTTTATATTAAAGACATTTATCATAGACGTTTATTAAAGATAATTATTTTAAAATTAAACACGACAAGTGGATACTTGACAATCAAAATCTGTAATAATATAATTAGACACATCTTTATTTCTGAAGTACTATAACAATACAGTGTTTCCCCAGATTCAGAGCCAGAAATGCTGTGATAGACACAGGACAGAAAAAAGAAGTTAAACTTTTTAAATGTTCTGATGAAATTATTTCCTTCAGTGGAGTTGCTCTAAATATTCTTAAAGTTCAGATCTCAGATAATGTGTATTGTTTACAGATTAATGTAATCCACATTGGTTAAAAAAAACCTTCAGAACTTGACATTATCTCAGCAAGAGAAGCTGCTTTTGGACAAGTCAAGACAGGAAACCAGTTGTGTGTGTATATATGTTAAGATATCTGCCAAGCCTCAGCATGTCACGCAGGAGTGGGAACACGTTACCGGAAATGAGGACATAAAAAAAAAAAAAAAAATCAATCTCCAAGTTTTATGAATGGTTATTTAATTTGAATCGATTAAAATCAATTAATCAATTTTTTTTTACTCAGCCCTAATATAATATTATTATGTTATTATCAAACCGTCCAAACTATATATATATATATATATATATATATATATAAAAACAACAATATAAAATCAAAAACAATCTATCTGTTTCAGGGAGAGCCATGGTTGTGTCTTTATAATCATGCCAAACCACCTTCTGCCTACATTATGTCAGCACAGCTCCAGTCTGCATAAAAGTGTTTGTGACATCATCTTCTTGTGTTTTTTGTCTTGTTCTTTATTTTAAAATTAGACGTTGGTGGTGAATTTTGCATGTGCACCGCAACTTTGCATGTAATGTGCACGTGCATATGTATGAGTGCACATAGCGTGGTCTTGAATATGGTTACTAATAAAAAACTACTGTATGCAGCTTGTTCAGAAACAGCGACAGAGAGTTCTTTAACCACAAAAAGAAGCACATCAGGTGGTTGTTGTGTGGACGCTCACAGCACACAACAGACAAACAATGCTGCTGTCCACGGTGCTGAAGGAAACAGAACAGATCATCCGCGTCGATTGGAAGATTTTTAGGGCTCCCCCTTAAAGTATCAACTAAATGTCTTTAGGGGAGCTCCTCTGCCTTTCAGCGGAGCCAAGCTCCCCTTAGCTCCCCTGTAATTCAAACTCGAATCATTTGTTTTGGGACCATAATTAACTAAATTACCATAAAGCTGTGTCTAAAAAAGACATAACAGGAAAGGTCATTAAAAAAATGTGTACACAGGAAATTATCAGTTGCTCTTAACTTTTATACAAACAGATTTAACTTTATTTTCCGCAGATAGGTCGGCATTAGAAGGCTAATAAATGTTTTAATGTTGAATGTACAGCTTTTTTGAAGGCCCAGCTGTTTAGCGAATATTGACTTTAACAAGTGTTTTTATAAAATTTGCTTTCTGTTAAAGTCTTTGCACCACTGAATGAATCTCTTTGAGGTGAAGTTTTAAAAGAATGAAACCTCCCTCTACCAAATGTCTATTCTTCTTTTCTTTCTGGTAGTACGTGGCATTGTTTTACCTTCTCCTCCGACACCTTTAACCCCCTCAAAGAGGAGAGCACCTTCAGTCCCTGTCAGCTCTGTAAACAAACACCTATGTTCCTGCAGAAAAATATCACCATGGCTAAATTTAATTCCAGCTGTGAGCGCCACTCTTTTGCTGCAGGTGTGAATTCCTCCTGTCAGAGTTCTCCGTCAACATGGAAATGCTAATTTACCCGGAGCACTAATTAACACGACGACTCAGGTGGAGAAGTGTCACACACATGATTCAGGTTAACCTTTTGCTTTGATTTCCCTCAAACTTGATTCCTGGTATTTGCAAGTAAACAACCGTGTTTGCTCCTGGGTCTAAATTTTCTTTGCTTCAACTTAAAATTCTTCTATAGATGCTTGTTAGATTCCTGTGTGGTTACTGCATTGCTGTGACTCTTTCTAATACTCTCACTCACTGACTGATGGGAACGATGTTTATGTGAAAATATTACTCTGCATCAAATGAAGCGATTATAAAGTCATGAATTTTTGCTGTGAGTTAGTTAAAAGTCTGGACAGGCTTGTCTCCACTCGCTTATAGGTAGCTTTTTGATAGATGTGCAAGGGATGAACAAGAATGTATGACCTGAAATTGATTAAAATCTTGAAAGAAGTCTAAAATATAAAGGAGCGAGGCCTTTCGCTTTGCCATGCTATATACAGAGAAGCTATTTGTCCCTTTACTGATCTCTTATCAATGATACTGTCACACAAAGACTTACAGGAAACTTAAAATCCCTGAAAATCTTATAGAGAAGTTGTGAGAGATATAAGATGAGGCAGTAGTGGTCGTAATGGCATCCATTTGACAAAACCATCAATTGTTGTGTGTCACAGTGTCACAGCCATTATTGGATCTGGTGCCCAACATCTTTCAGTTTAGACTCTTTTTTCAGACTGATGTTTTGAAGTCTGAACCAGACTGAAAGAGACATTAAATCAATTCCAAAGAATTCTATCCTCTACAAGGTTTCCCCCCCTCATACTTCTCTACAGTCTTCACCCTAAAAGATAAAACTTTAGAAGGACGACTGAGGGAAATGACTGAAGATGAGTTACAGAGGAGAAGGAGGAAGAAAAAGAATAAGATCTAGAAAGTGAGCAAATGTGTGATGTCCAGGAACATTTGTAATCTGTGTTTGATCGGCTCATCCTGCAGCCCACATGTTTGGATAATTGTCTTTCTTCAGAAAAAAGGAGAAGAATGTAAAGCAGGAGTTAAATATGTTTTGCTTACAGTGGCATGAAGAATACCATACCACGACAAGCCGTACAATGCTAATGTGAAATAATTAATGTGGATATTCATACAGAAATACAGTATTTATTTATTTGTGTGTGTGTGTGTGTGTGTGGGGGGGGGGGGGGGGGGTCAGTCCAAACACAA
>JBAMHW010000001.1:32280827-32293365 GCA_037177495.1 Rhadinocentrus ornatus | reverse complement strand
CCCCCCCCCCCCCCCCCCCCCCCCCCCCCCCCCCCCCCCCCTCTTTCAGTTTAAATATAAAAGGTTGAATATAACAATTTATTGTCAGTAGTTAGTATTAACCATTAGTTTAAAGTTGAAGCTGTACAGCTGCGTTGCATTTGGCTCAGTGGCAATACAGCCATTATCATTATGTCTTCAAGAAAATGAAAGAGTCTTTAGCCATTATCCTTGTTGGGGTTTCAAGTTCAGATGAAAAGCTTTGGTTTACTACTAGATATCCATTTCATGCTGCTGCAGAAGTGTGTTAATGCTGTGTGACTTTTTACCAGCTCATAGTTCATTTATACGACACTCCAGTTGATTTATTTCTCCGACAAAGTGAAGAGGAAAATGTTAGTGTTACAGTCGGCTCGAGGAACATGAATAACCTTGGTAAGATTTACAAAAAAAAATTAAATTGATCAAAAGCACATATGGGTGGCTGCCCTTCTTTCAAGCTCAGGTCCTCTACCCGAGACCTGGGAGCTGGATGGAGCTCTGATGATGTCCATCTGGGGATTTGCTAGAGTCACTCTCCTAATGTGGAGGTCTGAGCGCTTCAACGACCGCTGGCACCATGTTGCCTTCACTCCACACATCTTTCCAACTTCCATCTTCAGTTCATGTTTTTCTAGCTTCTGAAGTTTCTCCTACTTGATGTTGACATTGCTCTAGATCTTCTAATCAAACCCTCTTCTGTAGCATATCGAACACCATAAGGTCCGGCTAGCCATACCAATATATATTTTGTTTTTTAATCTTTCCTTTAATTCAGTTTTCATTTCAAAACATTAAGTGGAAAGCCTAACTACAAACTAAACCCTCTTCTCAGTAGCTAAAACATTGTATGTCTGAGTATAAACCTGCAGTTGTAGTTTTATACTTTATGCAGAGAAAACTATAAAACAAGCATAATTTGCCTGCTAACAAAATCAGCAAGTAGCCGTGCTTGACAGGCAGCACAACTAGACAGCACTCAGAAGTAAAACAAATAAAGATGTGGGGAAAAGAAAAAAAAGGAGATGAAAACTAAACAGAGAGCAGAGAAAAGAAAGGACCTTTAAATGTCACATTTTGCCATAAACTATAAATTGGAAGATAGAGACAGACTGTGATGGAGTGCAGTGAAGTGCATCTCAACCCAAACCAAGTAATTACAGCTTTTTTCCCCCTCAGCTGATGGGACTGCCGGGATAAGGAAGGTAAAGCACTGTTTGTAGCTTTTAAATTCCTAAATGCCCAGAATTTACCAAAAGTAGGTGTTTTCAATCAAGAACAAAGCTTTAGGCACCTCACAAGCTGGCTAATGTTTTGGACAAAACAACTGAGTTGCAACAAAACTGTGACTGTGTTCCTTCCTGTTTGTTCAGCTTATTTAAATTAAATAAGCTTAGCTGGGGATAGTCTTAAAGATTAAGAAAATCCAAAACTCTGCATATTAAATGCATTTAAATTGTATTTAAATGCTTTGTGGATGACCCTGTAACTAAGTTAGTGGAGATAAACGTCAAACAAACATGTGTGAAAGGCAGGAACGTCTAACAAGCTTAATTTCAGGTCATGATAGTGATAATAGAAGCTCTTTTGCTGCGTAATTTCATAATAGAGATTCTTATCAGATACTATTTAAGATGATTATACTATTTATACCTGCTCGATTAGGTACATCCTTGAGACTCCTTTTCAGGTCTATGACCTGATCTCAGCTTTACAAGGAGAATTTGTATGAAGAGAATATACAAATATACAGTGAAACTGCTGCAGTATGTAGGCGGTACCATAAATCACTGGGTAATTACCAGAGGCAGAATTTCCAGTTGGGTAACTGCAGCAAATGTTAATTCAGCTGTGCTTCTAATGGAGTTTTCTTGAAAGACTTCTAACAAGATGGACAGAAATCAAAGACAGCCCATTGAGGGTGAATTTAAATTGTAATCGAGATGTGAAGTATTTACAGAGCGGAGTCATCGATCAGAACTGGTGTGCAAAGCATCCGGCAAGTCTCTTCAGGTTTGAAAAGGTCACAAAGTTCTCTTAAAGGTTATCTCAGCGTGCTGGCAGGCACTTCACTCCCCAGCCTCCCAGGCCAAAGCTTCACTCATATTTCACTCTAATACTGAATTTCAAACTTCTCCCCTCCACAAAGACTGAATAACTTCAAAAAGAGGATGAACTCTGAGCTAGACTAGTCAAATAAATCAAGTCGCGGTACAGAAACGGAGCAGTTCATCACTGGGAGGGCCGAGGAGCTTTCCAATCAGCTCTCTAATATCACTGTGATCCTATTCCTTTTCTTACCTAATTGAATTCTTCAGGAGAGAAGCCCCTTACATGCAGATTTATCATATCCTGAAATTGGAGGAGACTAGCTCCATGAAGGATATGTGTCTAAAAATGTAACCCTTCTGCTGCTGTAATGCTGGGTGCCATCTCTCTGCCAGGACTGGAAAAATCCCACAAAGGACCACTGGCCTTCAGAGGGTGTTTTTAATTCAGTGTGGCCCCTAGGTGAAGGGGATCAGCAGCAGAAGGTGCTCACAGCCCACGCTAAATATGCTGCCCGTCATGTGCAGTGTGACCAGCATTCTTAACAGATGGCATCATAATCTATAATCAAAGCCCCTTAAATGCAGCTCAGTGCACAATATGTCTGCATCTGAATAAAAAATCTGCAGTGTTTCTTTCAGTGTTAGCTAATAATTCTTTTCTTCTTCTTGTAATAAAAGTCCATTAAAGTCATTAAAGAACCGAGGGAACCATTAAAAGCAATTTCATCTAAAAAGAAGGACACAGTCTTCTTTGATAAATGTTCACCTGCCAGTTTACTAGTTTAACCTATTCAGTGGCTTGTTAACAGAAATAGCTAATCAGCCAATCATATGGCAGCAGATCAAAGCATTTAGATATGTAGACATGGTCAAGATAGCTTGCTGAAGTTCAAACCGCTTACCGAGAATGGTCTAAAAAGACAAACATATCCATGAGTTGTCTAGTAAATATGTTGTTGATGTCAGAGGAGAATGGGCAGACTGGTGTGAGGAGAAAGAAAGACAACAGTAACTTAAATAAGAACTGAGGTATACAGATTACTGTCTCTGACCATGAGGATGTTTTACACTGGAGTGGTGGTAACATCACCCAGTGGTACAGGAACAGTACTGGTCATGACCGGAGGGCCCTGCAGAGGGTGCTGAAGTCAGCAGCGTGTACCATGGGTACAACACTCCCTACCCTCATCTTCATGAGGAGAGCAACAGCCAACAGGATCATGAGAGACCTTCATCATCCAAACAACGATCTGTTGAATCGGCGCATAAGGCTCATTAAGGCGAAGCCAGAGAGACTCTGGAGGAGCTTCTTCCGTCAGAACTTGGAACTCTACCCTGCAGTGACACTGGCCAGTATATGCAGGGCTTAATTTGAGCCGGATCCAGCCGGAACGTGTTCCGGCATCTCCGACGTTGGATCCGGAACCTATTTTATTGGATCCGCCACCCGCTGTGTCACTATATAAAAATAAATGTTTGTGTCGTGTTTAGAATATTTTTCTGTTTTGTTACTCTATATTCGCCGTTGAGGTTACTCAAAAAAATCTTGTGTTTGCATAACTTATATGTTTTCTAAGGTGAACTTTAGGCTCCAGAAACGGAAGGAGGGAGAGGATCAGGTTACACTGGCACCAGTGATTATGAGACTGCAGTTAGCTTTCACTCAGACGGAAAACCCTTATAGTCCGAAGAATACTCTTGCTATTTATTAAAGAAATATTACGGCTTAGTTTTTATTTTGTTTTATCTTCTTATATTTTGCACCCAAACGCTGATGTGGTGGTCATGTTGTTATTTTTTTGTCAGGCCAGCGTTCGGAAATTAAAATAAATATTGTCCTGTTATGCATACAGTGATGTTTGGATTTACTTAAAGGGGTTAGTACCTTGGCCGTGTTTGTGTGTGTGTATTACGTTACTTCGAGCCCCCCTTTTAAGTCGCCGGACAACATGAAAGCATGGATCCATCCCTCCTTGTACTTGTACTTGTAACAGTTCAGGCTGCTGGTGGTGTAATGGTGTGGGGGATATTTTCTTGGCACACTTTGGGATTAGTACTAATTGAATCCATCCCTTTATGATCACAGTGTAGCATCTTCTGATGGCTACTTCTTGCAGAATAATGCACCATGTCACAAAGCTCAGATCACCTCAAACTGCTTTCTTGAACATGGGAATGACTTCACAATTACACACAAACTGTGTGATGCTTTCATGGTAATATGGAGCAAAATCTCTGAGGAATGTCTCCAACACCTTGTTGAGTTTACGCTGCCAGTCAGGGTGTACCTAAGAAAAGACCAGTGGAGTGCAGATAAGTAGGAAAACAAAATTATTAAATCCTACAGAGGTTGGAGCAAATCTTCCCATGCTAGGCTGACACCATAATGAAACTATTTTAGAAGTCTACTTTGTGACACCTTAATCCTTCTATAAATGGTCTCCTTCTAGCCTTTCTGTACTCTATAACTATCTATAGCTCGATGTGTCCTTTCCTGTCCTCCCTACATATTAAACACTTCCTGTCTTTACTTATATCTTAGCCTATATTCTATGTCCTAATGTATACCCTGTCTTGTTTCCTCCTCTATCTTGTCCTATACTGTTCTACTCAGTCCAATAATGTAATCCATGTTATCCTGTCAAAGTATGTGTCCTATCTCATATTCCAGTCTTTATCTCCTGCCATATTTTATCTGTCCTGTCATGCTCCATGCTATCTTGTCCCTTTTTATTTCATTTTATCCTGCAATTTACTACTTTTCTCCACCACACTGAGTCCACAGGAAAGTAAAAGCTGTCATGTCCACAGTTCTCTAAGGCTGTCTTAGGTGTGCAGGTTTATGCATGTTTATATACATGCGTGTGTGCATGTGTGTATGTCCAGATAGATGCACAGAGCTAAAGGTCGTGCGCATTTACTTATAGTGGGGCATTTCTGGCAGAAATCCAGCCCTATAAGATCCCTTTTTAGATTAAACATTGTCATGCTCAGCAGGACAGTGAAGCTCCAAGAAGAGCACCACTGTCCTGGAAAAGTATAACCACTGACAGAAAAAGAGAAGAAAAAGATCATGGAGGAGAAGATCTGCTCTCCATGAATCAGTCTTTATTTGTTTTTTTACGTCCTGAATGATTCAGCTTTATAAAACCTACCTTTGTCTACAACCAGCGTGAATGGTTTTGTGCTTTTAAATGTCATGTTACTCTTTGATAACTAATTTTTTATTCCTCTTTGAGTGTTTTGTTCATTAATTACCGTAGAGGATTCTTTCAATCTTTCATTCTCTAACATTTTCTAACATCAGAGTTCCTTAAAAGTAGCTGTGCTGTGTTTTCTGTCACACCAGTAGGAAACACTCCTCAAAATTAAACCAATTTCACTGAATAGTTGATGTATAAGTTTTTAAAAACCATGATGTTGAATGTTATCTGTTACTCTGTTAGTACTCTTGGTAAAACTGAATTTAACAGCAGTGTTTATTTAAAACATTTCTATTTTGTTTGGGTGTAAACTCATTTCTGCAATGGCAATATCTTGTCATGGTTTAGGTTTTGAGTTCTGTTAGTCTTAGTTCTGTCTTTCTGGTTTTATTTTGTTGAGTTGATTCCTTCACATTCTGTTTGTTGTACTTCCTGCTCCCGGCTTCATGGTCAGTCTCACGCCTGCTTCTTGTTTGTAATTAGTTCCCTCGGGATTTAAGCTCCCGGTTTTCTTTTGCACTGTGCCAGTTCATTGTGTGTTAGTTAGTTATCTTTCTGTCAATCATTGTCACAAACAAAGGCAAGTCATCGCCATACATTTATCTTTTATACATGTACAGAGCATTTTATTGAGTGAGATTTTTTCATTTATCCCACCAAACGACCAGACCAGCTGTCTCAATGGATTCCCATTATATAAGTCACATTTTTCCTCAAGAGATTTTTGGGTCTTAAGCTAAATTTATCCTAAAGATCAATGTACAGTGATACCTCAAGATATGAGTGCATTGACATACAAATTTTTTGAGATAAGAGCTGTGATTCGACCAAACTTCTGCCTTGAGATACGATCAATGGGGGATACAAGCATTCGAGCTGACGCCGCCGAACAAAGACCCACAACAACGTGTGCTCTGTTTCCCCCGCCTCAGCTTCCTGCGTCTCACTCGGTTAATGTTTGTGTAGCTCGCTTTGTTGAAGCTGTGCTCGTGTTTTGTGCTTTTATTTTGCGTACAGCACAACTTTTTCGCAATTAAAACCATAAGTCCTAAGAAAGTGAGTGTAAAGGACAGTGCTGTGAAGAAGAAGAAGATGATGTCTATTGAATTCAAGACACATTAGAGACAAAACACATAAACAAAACAACTGGAGTGGAATTTTGCGAACTGGAACGAATTCTTGGGATTTTAATTCATTTAAATGGGGAAAATTGCTTTGAGATACGAGCAAATTGAGATACGAGCAAGGTCACAAAACGAATTAAACTCGTATCCCGAGATATTACTGTATTGGTTTTCATTTTGAAAATAATTGTACAATTTGACATTTTTATCATAAAATTATCTTATTTAAAATGTGTATGTGCCCTGCTGCTGAGTATGTGTATGTATACTGTATATTTCTTTTGATAAATTGGACGGCACTCAGGCCTTTACATAGCTACATCTTGTTATACTGTCTAGTTATTCTATTATCTTTATATGTTCTGCATATTGTTGCTTTTATTTAGATATGATAGATTCTATGGATGCACCTTAATTCTGTTGTACTTCTGTGAAATGAAAAAAAGGCTTTTCATTCTATGTAAAGCATATTGTTTAATCAGTTTTAGGGATAACTTTCCAGTTGAAACTAGCTCGGGTGGTGATGGAAACAGGAGTCAAAGTAGAATAATTAAGATTTAATGTTAGGGATTGAGCCAATACACCAGAAGGACACAGGGGATTAGACAACTATAGCTCCCAGCTAATTAATAAGAGATGAAAAGAAAAATGATAATAACTTTCGGGCCCATAAAAGATATCAACAAAACTCTTAAACACTAACTGACCGACCAAAGTGTGGTCAGATGCGCTCTTGGCTGGCGATGAGAACTTCCAGTGACATAAAAGGTGGAGTCAGGGTTTGTATTACAAGGGAGCTAAAGGGAGTTTTTCACCCATGAAAAACAGGTGAGCTCCCCTGAAAACAGAGCTCTAAAAAATAGTCCCCTTTCAAGTAATATTTTATTTTCCTTTCCACACATTTCCTGATGTCTCTTAACTGAAAAGAATAGCATTAATTTATCCGTGTTGTGTGTTTATTCATTCATTACATGAAATATCCCGAGCATATGTCTTTACTATTTGAGACAATTTTGCATTGGTTCCTTCTGTACACATCTATGCGTGGCGGCACTCCACTCAGATTATTGGATTTATGTAGTCACCCATACCACTCATTTGTGGTGTATAATTGAATAGACAAGAGTTTGTTACTGTGGAAAACTGTAATAAAAACAGTTTTACAGCCGAGACTGCTGTGACCTCTACTGACTTACGGGTAGGCCAATAAACAGGACTGACCTTAATCCTATCTAACAATGGTGTAGTTTATGATTTTTATAATGATGTGAGAGTCTTTCAATAAGACCGACTCACTACAGGAGCTGCTGTTTCAGCTCCACGCCCAAATCGTGAACACTTAATTTGCTTGCTTTGTGTGGTTGTTAAAAATTTTCTGACCCTTATTCAAAGATGATTTCAATAGTGTGATATTAATGTTGTTATCCCTGTAAATGTTTCTGACTGTATCAGCTGTATGCTACATTGTAGCTAAGTGTTTTTTGACTGCATTGTGCAGCACTAATATATGTGTGTGCATATGACTTTAAAAGTCATGAAGGAGACCTGAAAAAAAAGCTCCCCCGAAAGCCCCTGTGTAATTCTCTCACCTGCTAATTGCTGGGATAGGCTGCAGCTCCCCGGCCACCCTGAATTGGAAAAGTATAGAAAATGGATGAAACAAGAGTTGAAATATTCTTTTGCATGGCACAGTGAGGTTCGCAGCAAGAACTGAGGCACTTTCCAAACCAGTCACATGGTGAGGCTTCAGTGACGTCAGTCCTCTGAAATGATACAAGCCTTGATAAGCACTACACAGAAATATTTCCTGGATTACTCGACACGGTATCAAGCCTTTAGATCAAATCACTACACGTGAATATGAAATGTTATGAAAAAGATTATACACAAACTCTTTTTCTAACAGCTTTTACTTCTAACTTTAATCAAATGAAGAGACTAGTCTGGCCTTTGGGCAATAGCACTTGCTAATGCTAATGTAGCTTGTTTGACTTTCATGAAATGGTCCACAAATAATTTAAAGCTGTCTTAAATGAAAAAGCAGACTGACTCTTCAGATGTTAACTTTTAAGAATTTATGAATGTGGTGCTTAAAGGACACTAGTGTACTGTAGGAATGGTCTGTAAATGGGATGTAGGAAATTTAATGGTGAGATGTTAACTGTTACTTGACACTGTTAATGTACTGTGTTTATTTTCCGGTGCAGATGAAGGTGTGCAGTGTTGAAAGCCACAGCCGCTGATGCGTAGATCCACTGCCTTCTGAGCTACCGCTGAGTAATTCCAGTGTGGAGCTGAATCTGGAAAGGATCATAGCCCAATGACACTTGGCAAAATGACTTGCTAATTATAGTCATTTTCATTTTGGGCAGAAAAGCTTGGACTTAGTCATGTGCGAAGTGTTGATACTTTTCAGAGCACGGACAATTTTTTTTTTTTCACAGCAATGCTCCCACGACGTTTAGCCCTGCCAAATCCCTGCTGTGGATTGGCTGAGCCAGTAGCGAGCGCTGACACTCAGAGGCTTAGGTAGTTTCTACCCAAGGCTGGATCGGCAAACTGGTGACACAGAACAGTCTGGGGGCAGCCGTGAAACGGCATCCTGACTGGGAATATTAGCGGTGTTAAAACACTCTGAGCTGATGGCTCTGGCATGGCTCCAGAAGAACACAGCTCACACAGACTGAACAAGTAAACTGAAATGGTAACTAACTGACAGTCATTTTCACCCACCACCGAGCTGCTCTTAAAGTTAATGTTAGACTCTAACATTTATCACTAAATGTCATTATTTTCCATTAGATTGTTTTGACACATCAGTTGTGAAAGTTTAGCCAATGATGATTATAAAAATGAATATCTTAATATTTACCAGATCATACCTAGGGTGCATCCACAACCCAAAACACATATGGAATTTGCTTTTAAAATGAACATTTTACTAAATTGAATTGCTATTTTTTTAGGTTTAACATAGAAACTATTAGAGATCACATGCAGCAGGAATAGTACTCAGTATATTAAAAGAGAGATGATAAATAGAGAACATTAATAGAATATAAACTTGTGAAAGTAAATGTGAGAAATGAAAAATATTGTCTATTGTAATTTTAAGTGTGATCCAGTGTGACTGACGGCTAAGAGGCATTAAAACCTCCGAGAATGTATAAGTAGCCATAATTTACTGAATGCTATAATCAATACACGTACATCCACACAGCCTTTATAGTTATTTTTGAAAAATAATGTGCAGGTCTATGGAGACTGGCACTTAAGAGAAGCAAGTGCTTCGGTGATCAGCCTATAATTCAGGTCATATTTCCCACTAGAAGATCATTCCTTGGGAATTCTTTGATAACTAAAGCAATCAATTGAAATTTCGTAGAGCTTTTTTTTTCAGTTTGCTTTCAGCTCCCTTTGATAGACCTCTCTGTCTGTCTCCCATCTCTGCCTTTTCCCATGGATTTTTAATTGCAGTTGCTGGGAAAACTGGGCTGCATCCATAGTGCTAAATCAACCATTTCTCTTAGATGGGAATATTTTTTAATATCACTATTATTTGGTTAATTTTGCCCTTCTTTATTAATATCAGTGTCAGTGCTGTTGATTTAAGATATATTCTCACAATTTGCAGGGTTTTCATATTATACATAGTAAAACTGCAGATCGTTGTTACCTTGACTTTTTTTCTTTTTTCCAGATTTTCTATATTCAAATAAAATGTTTCATTTTTGTATTTCCATTGTATTTTCCATTGTTAGCTTGTTAAGATGCTCCAATTCTCTGTCAATTAAGCAACCAATATGAATACATAAAGTTTACTTAATCAACCTAGTCTCAAGGCAACACATGAAATAGTTACTAAATCAAATGATTCACGTCCACAAACGTATATAGAGGTTTTTGCCTCACTGTTCTTCTTGTACTTTTAGTCACTGATTTATACAGTTTGAACTGATAGAAAAGGCTCAGTTAAGATTAGGGTATGAGAAAACATACTGTAATAACATGAATGTATTAGTGTACAAGTCCCAGCCCCTTGGCAGGTGAATCATGTGCTAAGTAGAGGTGGCAGTAGAAAACATGAAAACATTTTGTGATAATCAGTACAAATGCAAAGTTTCTGATTTTTCCAACATTTCATGTTTTGCCATAAGACTCAACACAAATCACAGCAGATTTTAAGTGGCTGTGGTCAGGACCACTGTTAGGAATGGTTGCAACCACTCTCTGAGAATGGTTTATAAAACATCTATCATGATCAGAATGTCAGCAGCCACTTTAATGTTGGCCGGTTCGGGTCCTAGACACTATAGGACTGGCCCTGACTACTCTGTCTGTGGTTGCATCCACTGACAGATTGGTCAGTAGCCGCGACTTTTCAGTCGTGCTCAGCGTGCTTTTTTCTTAGACAACTCAATAAAATAAAATAAAATCTGTATTTTAAGGATATGGAATATTGGCCAATAAGTAAAATCAATGGATTATCAGCTTTTCTGTGCAGACCATGCACAGCCAATGTGTGAAAAGGGCTATTGTACAGACAATAGTTTAATTTTCTTACTTATTTGGAGACAATTCATTAAAACATTTCAGGGTTTAGCTGAAGGCCAGTACTGCCCTCATTGCATTAACAACAAGCCTGTTTGGAGGAAAAAAGGTGAAAAAGGTCCACCATACGCCTCAATCGGCTTTGTATATTAATACTGTTGTTTGAGACCATTTTATAATTGAGATTCTGACCAACAGATGGAAGGTGGATATAATTTCATAGTCTCATACATTAGGTAGGAAGCCGGTGCATCTGTCTGCTTGTGCATATGATTACATTTGCATAGAGGTAACAGGAGTGGGTTTGTCTCAGTGAACAAACCCAGAGTGTTATACTTGATTCCAATTTACAGGCTATGAATGCCAAATGCCCCTCATGCTTGGTTTGGAGAATGACTTATTTCTAGACTACCGGCTCCAGCAAATGTTGAGAGGAAATGGCTTCTTTTCTTCTATTATGCATCATAGTCTCTTCCTCTGTGTCCTTTTTTTGTGCTTTTTGACTTGACAATGCAGCTCACAAACAGGCATTAAAATAACATAAAAAAAGAAAAGAAGGAAAAACAGGTTATCTGATTGATGTTCGGCTTGTGTTTTAATCTAGAAGAGTGCTACTTCACCACCGCGTCCCCACTCTGAAGTGTTTGGACTGTAGAGTAGTGCTGCTTTGCCTTTATGAAAACAGAGAGGGAGACAGAATATAGATCAATATCCCAGGAACACACCAGAGTCATTCTATTTTATTAAACATTTTCCCATTAAAGCTGTGGCTCCAGCATTGTAGATCATCCCAACAAAGTCGTAAATCACAGACAGACAGCAACATTGGAAACAATGGGCAGAATCAGAGGAGATTACTAAGAAACAGAAGCTATTTGCTGTTTGTGCTGGGAGCCTCGTGTACCTTGTTCTTATACACTACACACTGCAGCTGAGGGAATGTTTTAGTCGTAGTGTAGCATCAACATCATATTGTGTTTAATCAGAATCACAACAATTAACAATGACTGACGTGATCTTACAAGGCAACTCCATTTAAACCTGCTGCTGTGGCACCTAAGCAGGTTAGCTTAGTAAAGATAAAGCTTTCCAAAAACAGAAGCTCATCAGAACCAAAAGCACATTTAAAGCTGCCCTCATTTTCAGGGCCAAAGCTCGTATAGTTTTATCTTTCGGTTTGGCGTAATGCCTTTGTTAACCTCATTTCAAGTGTGACAGTTCAAAAATGCATTGAAAATGTTGCCATTCCTTTTAACAAACAACTGGCAGACACAGTTAGTGGTTAACAAGTGAATATAACACAACATTTACCTACTGAAGCCTCAGATATTTCCCTCAGGAGCTGAAAGAGACCAGGCAAAGAAGACATGCTGATGGAGTGTGAGTGAATGCTAATGTTGCTCTGTTGCATGTGTAATTATGCAGTTAGTTAGGCAGCATGTTCGCCTTTTCAACCGTAAATTATATGTGTTCATTGGCTTTTGCTTGCCAGGCAGACAAGGATATCAATTAAATTGGTCAAAATAATAGGTCATTTGTAGCATATCATACATGCACCGATTTAAATATTCAACTACAGATATTAATATAT
>JBAMHW010000001.1:32260437-32274470 GCA_037177495.1 Rhadinocentrus ornatus | reverse complement strand
ATGGATGGATGGATGGATGGATGGATGGATGATGGATGGATGGGTGGGTGGTGGATGGATGGAGGGATGGGTGGGTTGGTGGATGGATGGATGGATGGATGGATGGGTGGGTGGGTGGGTGGATGGATGGATGGATGGATTTGTGTTTGGACTCAGCTTTTAAGAGATTATTTAAAGAGCAAAGACGACCAAGAAGTTGTGATCTTTCCTCCAGAAGCATGCCTGACATCAACCTTACTGAACATTTATGTGGCACTTTAGGATTGAGAAATACAAACATTACAGGATCATAGGATCATATTCCAAACACTGTTAGATCATGCTGGGGAAACATGTGTTGTCTAGTTCTGCACAAATGAGTAAACTCCTGTAGCCATCATTAAATCGAGCAGATCAAATACAATCGCATTTTACATTTTTCAGAGTTTTGGATTCTTGGACTGAAGTGATCGTTTGTGATTAAAAATGTATTGAGTTTGAAGCCCGGCCAAACATGTTCAGTCTAGTTACAGACTACGATTGGCTCATGTGGTTGTTTCTAGTTGGGTTTTAATCTGTGTCATGAATAATATTCTAATCAGAGAGGAGAGGAGTGAGACATTCCTGCATTTCCATCCAAGTTTGCAATATTGGTGTTACATATTTTCTTAAAACGTTTGAATTACATCTTAATGAATACATAAAAGGTGTATCACTGCCAGTAAAAACGTATTGTGCATTTACTTTTTGACAAAACATGTAGAATATATTATAAATAATAATAATTAATAAGTCCTCTGAGAAGATCCTGGGCTCACAGCGTATGAGAGCCCAGGGTGTGTGGACTCACCTTCCTCTGAGCCTCTCCTCTCTCAGTGTCTATGGTGTAACACAACAGCATAGTAAACAAGCAAATCCTCTCATGGGGTGTCGGTCTTTCCTGCTCGCGGGTCGCAGTAATGACTCAGCTTGCTGCCTGCAGAATAAACAGCCCCCCAGTTCAACACTGATCCCTACATCAGCAGCGTGACTGTCAGTGTGAGCCCGTTACAGCTGCTGCACCATCTCATCTCATTACCATTCGATGGTCATCTGTTAGTGCCTCTGCAGTAACAGCATGATCGTCCCAGTCATGCTATAAATGACTGTCTACTGTATGAGCAATCTGCCATTACACTGGCTTTGTTTATAGCTGTTAATTATTAATTCATATTATTGATGTTTTTCCCTTTGGTCACATTAACTTCATTATTTACTGAACTACATCATATTAAAGAATATCAAGTAATCCAGACAAACTTAAACCCAGTTTTATACATATTTTTGCCAACTGGAATTAAACTTATTTGATACAGTGTGTCTAAGCACGAAAAAACAGCAGTCAGTTAAAGTACAATTGTCAGTGGCTGTACTGGTTCTAGTTAAGAATTTATGGAAATAAACCTGCCTGAGATATCTCTGAAATACCATTACTTTTTCTTTTTTTAAATTTAGCTAATTTCACTGTAGTGGTAACATTTCAACTATGTATGAATACAGCTACAATATAGCTATAGCTGTTTTTCTCATCTACATTTGTCATGTATGTGTTTCCCAGAAGAAGCAAAAAAAAAAAAAAAGAGTAATTTCTAACACAACACTGGGATGAAACAAAATGTTATTTTTTATTTTAAATTCTTCCCATATTAAATTTTAGCTGCTGGTAAATGAGTGTGAACTTTGAAATGAAAAAAGTCTGCAAATTCCGTATCAAATGGTAAACTGGACAAGCAAGCTCCTCAGCATCCTAATGTGGGTTTGTCTGCATGTGACGGTTATACTTAAATGTTATTAGACTGTATTATTAGATGCAACTATTTTAATGTTCTTGAGCATAAAACAGGATAAAATAGTGTTTAAGAACATTTTACAACAGTTTCATAAACAAGTGTATTGGAAAGAAGGGAAATGAAGATGTTGTAGCTCATGTTGCAGTGTTTAGTTCATGGTAAGTTAGTTAGAGATCCATAATTGTATTGGACACATTAAAACAGGCTTATCCAGCTCCAATCCTCAAGGGCCGCAATCCTACAGCGTCCCGATCCAACACACTATTTTTCATTAACTGGCCCCCTCAACAGCTTGTTAAGTTCTGTCCAAGCATGTTGACCCATCAATCTGATTCAGGTGCAGCAGGAAACATCCAAAACTTGCAGGACAGCGGCCATCGAGGACCGACTTTGGACATCCCTGCATGCCAAACTCATCATCACAGAAGTTCACCGATGCACATGCTTAGTTGAATCCAGTATTTAAAGTATTTCAAATATAACTTTTTTTCAAGTAAAACAGTGTCCACAAACAAAAGTTGTATTTAGAAGAGTCTGAGCAAAGGAAGTTATGTCACAAAGTGAGCTTAGAAATGGTAAATAGGCTCAGACTCGGACAAGAACCAGAACAAGTCAGATTGTCTTTACTTTAGTTTTAGATCTCCCAGTTTCACTGATATTAACAACGTTATAATACTGTAAATTTAAATTACTAGAAAAATTTCCAGGAACAGAGTCACTTGTGTTCTCTAATTGCTAACTCCTCTCATCTGGCGGTCTTCATTAAAGAAAGTGGCAAGCTTGTAAGCAATCATGGAGCAATGCTCAGTGGGCTTCCAGCAGTGATGGCAGCATTTGGCAGACCTGTGTCCCCATCAACCACAAAAGCATGTGATGCACCTCAGCGCTCAGGGGCCTACTTACAGGATAGTGTTTCACCAGACACTGGAGCACGGGTTTCTCCAAAATAAAGTGAAGAAATATCATTTTGCTGCTGTTGCATAAAATACAAGCTCATATCTGATCACGCAACTCCAAGCTTGGCTGCATCTGTGTTTATGTGTTTTTAAATGAAGTGAGTTTTAAAAGCTTTTACACCGTTTATGTACATTGTGCTCATGCCATTGATTTGGATTTTCTTCTTTCTTAGGATAAAGTCTGCAAAATTTTTGCCACATTTCCTCATCTCAAACTCAAGTGCATTATGCTTTCATGTCAACTTCTAACCATCACCAAAACTTTACTTTTAAATGAAGCTCATTTAAAAGCAGCAGCCCAACTTGTCTTATCCCACCACACAGAAGTCTGACAGTGTTAACAGCAGGAAGTCATCTGCAGCGTTTATTTAGGTCTATCCCCCCCTCACACTTTCCCCTTACATAGATTAAGCCTTAGAAGCTGCCTCTTGGCAATTAAATCTATCAGAGGGCAACAGAGAGCGCTCTGTCAGAGCTGTTCCAATAATTGCAGTTTAAATGAATATGGATTCAAAAACTTTTGACAACACACAGCCAGTTAATTTGCAACTTGGGACTTGAAAAAGGACTTTTTCTCCTGTCATATGTCCCCATTTGTTTTTCTTTCTCCTCGGATGAGCGGAAATGTCTCCTTTACTATCCTCTTTCTTGCTGTTTACAGACACATAGAGAACTGGACGGGATTGCAGACTCTGAGAGACGTCGATATGGAGCTCTACACCGGACTACAGAGACTGTGAGTCTTGATGCTTTTATCTGCAGGGGAAGGCAAGGAGAGTTGAGTATGTGTGTGTGTGTTTGGGGTGTTATGCAGATCCGGAAAAAGGGCAGTAGAAACTGCACCACTGTTAATCCCTGTTTTCCCCCTACATATTTGCTGCAGAAAAGCCAGTGGTTTACTTCCACAGATGACAGTGGTGGTTCGCATCATACCAGCGCGTGGATTTAATGTCCCATTCTTCTCCAAGGTTGTCAGGTTGTGCCGAGAAAACAGCAAGAGAAGGGTGTCAGCTGAAGTTTAAACAAGCTTTTAATTCTCACCAGTCACCCGCTGGTAGAACACCCCTTTGCTTTGTGTAGCTACTGATCAAACAATGCTAAAAAGCAGCAGGGAAATTGAATTAAGGTTCCCTGCTGTAGCTTTGTGGGTTTTTGTCTTTTATTATCATTTCTTCACTTCTTAAAGGAATGTGATGCTCCTTTTCTGGTTTGCATCCATGCAGTGTGAGGCCACATCCTAGATCCACTCCACTTCATCAGCGGTCTCCAGACCTCCTCCTCCACTTCTTTTTCTTTCTCTCCACAGAAAACCATACTCTCCTTTGCCCTCCAAAGTTAGAGACGGCCTCTTCCCTGATCCCTCATCAGGGAGGCCAAGTGCAATATCTCCTCCGCTAAATTAGCATTTTTCTCATTACTGCCGCCTCCCTCTGCTGCCTTGCCAGGGGACGCCGGCTCCTCCCCGCCTGGAGTCCAGGCTTTTGTGATGCCGCCTTGCGGGGCTGCAAGCAGTCTGGAGGGATAAGTGAAGAAACAGTTACTCATAGCATTTTATTTCAGGTTGGACCTCATTGTCACTGTCTTTATTTGAGTAAAATGAGAGCAAATGTTTTGAGATTGAGTTGTGAAAGAGGATGTTTTGTTACTGCACAATCAGAAGCCGATGGTTTTTCTCAGTGTTGTTCCCTTCTGTACAAGACAAGACATATTTTACACTTCCGCAAGTTTAATATGTTTATTATTGATTCTGTGCTTCTATTTCAAAGTTACTCTCAAATATCAGATACCATTAAAACTTGAAATACTGACAATACAACACAGTTATTATTATCTAACAGCAGCAAATCCGCTGGGCCTGTTATTTTAATGGTATTGACTGGATGCAGGTACCTGACATTGTAATTTTCTACATCAGCTAAAAGATAAGTGAATCTGGGGGTTAAAAATAAAGGAAACATCATTTAATGCCATAAACTGCACTGGATATTCTTGTTCTTGGACTAAAACCATCAATCTAAAATGGAATTTACTGTTTGGTCCACTTAACTTAAAAACAAATAAATAAAATAAACACATCCCAGATGCCGTCTTTTCTGTGTGGGAGCTTATTTGAAATAGATGGAGGCAAAGAGGATAACTGCCCTGTAGATTGACCAATAAGAACCTGACATCCTGTTGGGAAATCTTCCAGACTCGTCACCTGCTGAAAACATTTGGCACTTTTTTAAAGAAAAATGCAAGAACGGAGCAGCTGAAATCTTGTCTCGAGGAAAGATCAGAAGACATTTCTCTTCCAAAAACTGCAGCAGTCCAAATGCTCACAGGAGGGAGCACACTACTCCTCCTTTAGTCAGACACGCTAAGAACTTAAAAACTTCTTTACAGACTTGTTTAACAGTGTTCATCATTACTGCGAGGAGGACATGAAACTCTAAATTTAAGTAAGAGAAAAGCAGTGAAATTATTTTAGTTAACTTAGTGGAAATGATTTTCAGGGAAACCTCGGACTGACCTTGGGAACTTGGGTGTGATGGCAAATCTAAATCAAACACTAGAAAGCCATGATCCGATTTTAGAAGACAATTGTCTCCAACAGCTACATTTAATCAGCTCAGCGTATTATGAGGCACTCGCTGATGGTGTCAGTGACTTCTCTGGAAAGAGACATCTGTGATTACAAGATTAGAAGTCATTACAATTGTAGCTCAGAACAGTGGTTCCCATACTGGGGCACTGGGAATTCCAGGAGTCCTTTAGGGGATTCCATTGAGTCTCCAGGAGAAATGAGAATAAGTTTAATTTGACAATTATTCCACTGACAAGTTGTCACAGAGGGATTGCTTGCTTCTCCACCCAGAGCTTTTTTTTCACAGTTTTGGTAAAGAAACACCTTAAATGGTGCTATAAAGTAAAGTTTTATTAGACTCCCAGCTCCACAAGGTGTATACACATGCAGATACGAGTTGGAATAAGAAGCTTTTGCATTGCTGGTTAGCATTGCTACAGCAGACAAAAGCTTGTAAGAACTCTTGAAATAGACCAGTATTGCATAAGTGATTTCCTACTATGAGATCACCATGTTTTTTTTGTTTTTTTTTGAGAACTTTAAAAAAAATGCGATTAAATGTTCTGAAGCTGCTTAAAATACTAAAATAAGAAGAAAAAATCAAGATGAGAGAAAAGAGAGAAGCAAACATAATTTAGTGCATGGAGAAAAGGGATGAACTAAAATCAAACTGCCCACATGCAGATCATCACATAATAAACCTGTGTGCATGCAGGAATTGCCTTTGGAGGAAAAGAAATGTCTATTTTTGGTGGTTCCGGCACAGTTTCATCTGTACTTTCTTTATTTTCATTTCAGAACCATCATGAATTGTAACCTGAAGGTGATCCAGCCTCGAGCATTTGCTCAGAACCCACACCTACGCTACATGTGAGTAAATACTCCATCTTTAAAACCATGTTTTCTGTGCCTGCAGAAGCTTTATTATGATCTGCTCAGCTTGACAGCTTGCAGTATAGGGCTGTATATGAGTTAGTGTTGAACAGAAGATGATGCACTTGATAGAGGCTGGCTTTGGGAAAATTGTGGCAGTGCCATTACTGTCGCAACAGCCGCACATCTTAAATGAGACATCCATTATTTGCCTTGGATAATTGGATTCCTATCTGCTCCCGTTTCTTTGTGCTTTGCCAGAGCAGCGCGCCGAAGACGCAGTTCCATTTAGACTGCACTCGCCAAATGGACAATTTGTCCATGAGGCCGAGCATCAGAGAGCTGGGCGAAGAGCAAATTAATTTCTTTAACAAAGGCTGATGTGTCACCGTATGACAGCCTGTTATTCCCCAATTTTCCAGGAGTAAACACTTTGAAGAACTCAGTCACGTCTTTACCTGAACACACTGCCATCTGCAATTTCCAGTTGTTGATCTATGGGTAGTTCGGACTCTTTTCTGCTACAGATTGCTGCTGTTTGCCTTAAATTTGGGAATCTACGTGTGTGGTGGATGGTAACTGGGACTATTATCTAAATACTAAGCTGCTGTATTTTTTATTTGACAACTAACTGTTGCATGTTACTGGGGCAGAAACTGTGCCATCATACACAGTTCTTCTTGGCATTTAAGTAGGGGCTGTGCTGTGTGTGTTTTGTATCCTAAAAGAATGGTATTGGTATCGGTTTTACGGCTCTCTTTATCTACTTACTTAGGTGGAGATTATAAGACAATTTGGCATTTAAGAAAGGTATTTAAGTCTTGCCTTTGCTTTCATTTTTTCTCAAGAAGAGAAAACCTGCTGCTTTTCTTCTCATTTTCACAGCAAACCTGCTGTGCATCAGTACAATTCACATTTAAATATATCTTAATTATTATCGAAAGATTTTAATACAAAAGAAAAAATAAGTTGAATAAATTACCTTTTTTCTCTCTTTCTTCCACGCCTGTGGTGTGAGTGTGATGTTCAGATTTACAAGTATAATTATAAAGCAATATATAAAAAGTGGAAAAGTGTAATAAAATTTTTCCAGGAAAAGTGTTAATTTATGCCCTCTTGTCTTTAAAAGTCAGTTCTTATATATATATATATATATATATATATAGTATAAGTCCTCTTTAGAATCAAGCTAAAATTGTGGTAAAACGTTGGCTTCACAAGCAGAAAATGTTGATGGCCGGTTTCAACACTCATTCATGTGCTGAGTGCTCTGACTCTGGACTGTCCGTGACAGGCCTCTATTGTAATGCTATTAATGCAGGTGGACTGTTGCTAGGTGACACTGAGGATGATGATGTCTAAGAAGATTAATTATTGCCTATGCTTAGCCTCCGAGGACTGACCTCATTGATGTATGTGTCAGAGAGAGCCTGTTCAAAGCCCGAGCCATCAGGCACTCAACTGGTTGCTCCTTTATCAGGGGAACTGAATCTATTGTCTTCATCACATGTTCGGGCCAAAACCGGCTCAGCTACTCTCATTTAAGATATCATTAATTCTATGTGCTGTAAACATGATGGCTATAATTAACTTCCACCCCAGTTATGTTCTCTATTCAATTAGTATTCTCGTGCTCTATTTTCAATATATGTATTATGCATTGCAGTGTTTAGCATGTATTACAGCGTCTTATTAAAACACTGTGCATGGACTGCAAAAACTGCAGTCAAACCAAATGTTATAAACGTATATTTAGATTTAAAATGTAATTAGTCCTGTTTTATGTGTAAATGGATTATCAAATGTTTTCTAAGGAAGATCCTTTGACTTAATTCCTGGCAAATGTGATTTGCTTTGTGCTGATTAGCAGATTTACCCTTACCTTAGGGATTTTTCAATAACTTTCTGAACGCTTCCTGTGCAGTATCTAGACTTATTTAGATAGCTTTTATCTTTTTCATTCAATTTTAAGATGACATTTGCTATAATAACATCTTGTCTTTTTTTTAAAAGATTCACTTTCTGTACAGGCAGCGGACAGGCTGTTACCACGCAGACATTATGCAGCTAGTGTCAAAGTAAATAACATACTTGCAATACGATGATGTAGAAATCCTGTTTTAAGAGTTCAGTTAAACCACCATGATAATTTTTAAGGTTTGTATGTTACTCTACACCTGCACTTGTGCTAAGCTGCCGTTAGCTTAGCTCCTCTGTTAGCCCACCTTTCTCACTTTTCCAATCTGAGAATGCTGGTGGTCAGCAGGTTAAAACCCAACAAGTACAAAATACAACCTTAAAAGGATTGTGACCTTCACAGCTGCATTATAGCAGCTGATCCTAAACACTTCTATTTTGAATGTTGCTAACACAAGGAACTCACAACCTCATACAAAACAAGGATAGTCATCGTTCTTCATTCCCTTTGTTTACAAGATTTTTTGTCATAAATGTTAAAACTGAAACACGACTGCACATTACATCAAGTTTGTCCAAACGAAGTGGCTAAAACATTAAATGTTAACATTCTAACCCTTTAACAGCTAGCTTCAGGCTACAATAATAAAGACATTCTTTTTGTACGTATCTTCACGATCAATTATTCTTATCATGGTATAATTTATCTATGCATGTTAAAGAGACCTGTAAATGTTTTATTGTAGCAAAGCACAATTACTGTCCAGCAAACCAAATTCTGCATGTTCTGGTCAAAGTCGATATTAAAGGCTAAATAATTATATGATGGTCTTAAATAATTAAATTATTTAAATACATTTATTTTATTTTATTTAAATAAAATTAAAAAATATTTTTTACTGTAAAAATAATTTAAAATGTTCTTATTTGTTTTGAGGGATAAAAGGAAGCTTCCCTATAAATAATCTGTTTCTCTGCATTAACAATGTTTTTGTCAAGCTTTTCCCTTTTCAAAATAAGAGTTGCGTGACAGAATAACTCTGGTGCACTGTGTAATTTACTACTTCCTGGTTCCATGGTTTCTCTTTCGACTGCAGTTCTGATTTGAAACACTAGGTGTCAATGCTACTTATTTAACCTTTAAATTAAAATCAGTGCCATGATATCATGCATTCCTACTGTTATTACTTTTTCTTCACCAACGCCTCAAGACAAATTCCTTGTATGCACAAACTTTGTCTCTTTCTGATTCTGAAAACAGGGCTCCATTAGTAACAAGGACAGGGAAAGTTTTCATAAGCTATTCAGACACTTCTATAAAAAGAAAAGACAACGGAGCATAAGCAACACATTTTCTGAATGAAAACATTTGATAGGCATTAGACAAACAGATATGAAATTATTATTATTTTTTTTAATTCATCTAAGCTATATTTAGTATCCTTTTCTCTTGCCTGGTTTGATTTCATAAAAAGCTCTTTTCAAATCATTGGTGCTGTTACTATGAAGTGACCTCTGTGGGACAAATTTGTTTTATGAGAGACCAAAATAAACTTAACAGTAGCCTGAAAGAGTAATTTATTCTGATCAGTGGGATGTTGCATTGCATAAGAAATATGAGGAGATTTAATCCATACAGCAACTGTTATGTTAAATCAACCTTCCTTCAGCTGATGTGTTTTTTCTTTGATACAGAACTAGTATGTTACATATATATATGTGTGTGTGGGTTACAATCAAACAGGGCTGTGCGTCAAACATTTCAGCCTGGCACAGCTGCCAGAATTACATGTCATTGCACCCAGACATTAAACTAAATGTGAAAATGAAATTATACTGGATGGTCAAGATGTGATGGAAGAGGAAATAACAGCATGTGAAGGACACATGTAATCCACAATGTATATTATCTGCATTTTTCACAGCAGTGTGTGTTTTTAGTAAAAGATCTGTTACAAAAGCCATGCATTTCAGAATGATGTGCTCATTTACTAACAGCTGCAAATGACTGGCTCTTTAAAATGAAGTTATTTTATCAGAAAGAAAATAAAAAACTTCAGTTTGAGAAATATTTTAAGAGTGTCTGTGTCCAAGGGATATCTTCTTCAGAAAGACATCTCATCAAGTAAACATATGACTGTGTTTGTCTCAGTGGTACGAGTGACTCGTCTACAAATCCCATCACTCAGATTGTTGTGGCTGGAGAAACTCATGAAACGGGCTTGAACCTCTTAAGTACCATAAGGGGACACTGAAGGAACAATCAGTAATATTTTACACTGAAATGATCATATTCAATGCCAGTGTGTCTACAGTTATAAATGACTACTGAGATTTCAAGCTTAGTAAACAAGCAGTTTAGTGTTAGCTCTATTTCTTCCTTCATACAGACTCTGAATGCTCCCCTGACAAACATGAATATGTCCTAGCAAACTTTGCATTTTACAATGAGAGGAAGAAGCAAACAAACAAGAAAAATTGAAAGCTTGGAATCCCCTACTTTCAACGTTATGGCACAGAAGAAAAATCATATCTAAAAGCTTTGGAGGTGTCTTTGCAAGAGGCCTTAGTTTTCTGTTGGCAGCATCGTCTCAGGAAAGGGCTTTTTAGGATTCGACTAATAGAAGTGGTCTGAGAACTTACTAATGAAGCTGTTAATCATTCATCACGGGGTGTAATGCTGTTTTTACTCTCTCTTGTAAACTTGTACCTTAAAAATAATGTTGCATTATGCTGCTAACTGATTGGATTTAATGGTCAAGTGTATTTTCAATCACTTAAAATAATCACTTTAAATATTAAATTTGTCATCATGATGATTCGATTTCAGCTAAGTCAGAGTTCTCTGACTGTTCTTGCAAAGGACGTTTAAAATAAAGAGAGAAAATGTAAGATAGCCAAATTCAGTATTGTGTTGCTTCATTCACAAAAATGAAAAGAAGTCAGTTAGTTCACATGGACCCTTTCACCGCAATGTATCTAAAATTAAGATCTAACCATAATGAACGGTTTTCCAGTTTAGCCTCAGATGGACGTTTCAGGAAAAATTTAGTTAAAAGCAAGTAGGTAAAAAATTGGAAAAATCTCAGATTTCAATGTAAAATTAAAAAAAAATTGATAATAATAGAACATGTTGGTCCAGAACTAACCATCTAAAAGAAAATTCTGTCTTTGTGTCTGAAAATGAAAAGAACTTTGAATCATAATGACAAAACTATATTTAGAAAAGTTAGAAGCTTGTCCTCTGACTAAAACTTAAATATGTAATTTCATTTCTTTAAACCTTTAATTCATTTTGTTATATACATACTAAGGAAATGATTGTCTTCACTTAACACCTTCATTGAATATAATCAAATCTAGAATTTTGACATCAGCAACACATTGAAATGAATGAAAATTTCATTGAATTTACAACAAAACTGTTTGAGATTTAGCTCTTGGCAGATTAATTGGTAAAAGGTAAGGGTGTCAGGATTGGGTATAAAAGGAGCGTTCACTAAAGACTGTCTTTCCAAGCTGCTTCTTGCCTCTGAAATAGTTTAGTTTAAATTATGTTAAACTAAATAGAGTACAACCTGGACAATGTCCCATGTCTGTTTTACAAAGATACGACAAATGGTAAATGAACTGTACTTATGTAGAGCCTTTCTAGTCATGTTGACAACTCAAAGTGCTTTTATACTAAATGTCACATTTACCCAAACACTACTTCTGTTGTTATGTACTCAGTGTTTTTCAACTATTACATACATTTAGACCCTAATAATGTACACCAAGCTCCCCAATAAAATCTCCAGAAGATAAGTTGGTGTGATGAGTTGCAAACAACAGCTAATCATCCGGAGCATTTGCTGGAAGTGAGTGAGGATGCACGCACACCAGGACTTTTGATTTAAATAGTTAACTCGGTTGGAAAGTCTGCTTCGTTTAGGGAATTGTGAATGCCTAACCAAACTGACGTGGATCAAAGAAGCCAACGCAGACCAAATACAGGAAGCAGACTCTGAAGCGAAGTGCGTTGTGGGTTTCAGCACAAGGCATTTTAGGTTGATTCAACCTAATGTCTCACGGTCAAATGTGGACGAACTCGTAAAGTTCTGATAGAAATATGATCAATCCAAGTCTGTTAAGATGCAGCTCCATGTTTTGTTGTCCGCCATTAACTAATAGATGAGTGAGTTTTCTTCTCTGCTGTTTGTCTTGTCTTATCCTTCAGTAATCCTTGATACAGCACCCCCTCTGCAGCGGAGAGGAATACGTTATTTTTAAGGTCAGATTTGTTTGAGAAAGTGCAAAGTGGACCTTGGACCAACTGAATGTCACAACACAGGGTGTCATGGCTCAGTGGGTAGAGTGGTTGTCTTGTAGCCTCAGGGTTGCTGGTTCGATCCTCAGCCTATCGAGTTCATGTCAAGGTGTGTTAGATCAAGACACCGAACCCCAAATTGCTCCTGATGTGTTGTGGTTGAGCACTTGGCATGGCAGCTTCTGCCATCAGTGGGTGAATGTAATGTATACTGTAAAGTGCTTTGGGTATCATTCCAAGTACAGTAAAGTGCTATATAAATATTTACCATTTAACACCCACTCAGATCGAGCCCCCAGTTGCAGTGCAGCGGAACTGGTGTGAATGTGCAGTGTGTCTGCTTTTACATGTTGCCAGTTAATATTCTTTCCCAATCTAATGTTATACCGTGTAAGTTTTCAAATAAATGAGGAGTTTATGTCAACTCAATCACAGTCAAGGACACATTCACATTCTCAACACATAAATAAAAGTGATTTCCAATGTGTATTTTTCTAATCATGTTCCGTCTCCTGCTGCTTGAGTCAGATGCTCCTTTGTTTCCACTCCCATTTCTATCCACATCAATCTCCACTATGAAGCTTCCAGACTTCAAGAGTACAGTATATGTGGACAGAAACTGTTTGCTTATCCATCACACTATTGTTTTTTATATGTAAAAATAGCTACATAAAGACTGATATCCACAACACTTGAAGTTGAATTTACATGTATGTGTTTCAGGTGTCAGAAGTCTCACTTCATATTAAAGCCGTTAGCTTATTTTGAATGAGGTGATGCCATGTGATTGAAAAGGGTCCTTTTCTTCAGTTTGCAGGTATAGCTTGTTTATAAAAGCTGAGTTTAGTTTAACTCAGCAGCTAAGTTACCAGTCAGTTAAGTTCCAAGTGTCAGGTCCATTCACATATGAGCAATAAATGATGGGCTTTAATGCCATTAGTTGCATCAGTTTTCTCTAATACATCCAACTTTTATGCCTCTTTAAATAGCTTAGTCAAACAATACATGATTATAATTATAATCCGGATAAAAACCACGTTATTGAAAAAGATCACAAAATTCCCCGGGGATTGGTCAGAATGTTTTTAACTGCTAACATTAGATAAACAGTGATCATAAAGAACACCGTAAGAGATACGGTATGTGTGCATTAAATTGGAAATTATGGCCAGATGTTTGTGGAGACATATCAAGACAAATAGTTATTTATGTCCAAATAACACCCTGACTTCAGATCCAGCAGCTGGACTTGATAACCGCTAACATCCATCCTCAATCATAGGATTGCAAAGTAATTTATGAACTTGTTTAAAGTGGTAGAGGAAAACCTAGTGCAAAGGTCACTAACAAGTGGACCGCGGTCCGGATCCGGACCCAGAACCTGTCCCACATGGACCCCGAGTTCAAATCTGACTAGGTGCTTTTATTTTAACTGCCGCAACTTTTACAATCTTTACGGTAGTGATCAGGAAACACGCAGACCAATTGCACATGAGATAAGCCACCCCACATGGTGCAGTCAGCCAATCAGTGGGTGAGGCTCTGAGCGCAGAGACTGCCGACTAGATCAAACAAAGCAGGGATACAGCCGACTGCTTATATAC
>JBAMHW010000001.1:32206097-32225465 GCA_037177495.1 Rhadinocentrus ornatus | reverse complement strand
CATTTCATTATCATTGAGAACATTTTTTACCCGAAATCTGCTTCATACATATATATATATATATATAGATATGTATATCTATATATATATATATGTATTCTGAGATTAAAGATTACACTATTTTTATACCTTTCCTCAAGAGCCAACCTAATCTACGCTGGAAGCAGATTTCGGGTAAAAAATGTTCTCAATGATAATGAAATGGTGGCTGTTTGAAGTTTCTCCTTGGCTGTTTTGACGAAATGAATTCCATAAGGTACCTCCAACATAATTTTAAGGGATTCACTCCCCCTCTTTGTATTTCTGGTAATTGAACTGTGTAAGGAGGGAGATTTTAAGCACATTCATTCTGCTCCCCCTTATCTGTATTACTATTCAAGTACTGCCTCACCTTCAGCACATCATGAAATGTATTCACTGTTTTTCATCAATGATTTACAGTGTCCTCATGCTGGATTTTTGATAGATTGAGATGGTTTTAATAAAGCACGATGTTTAAAATAGAGGAAAATAACCATCCCATGATTACATTTTTTTTATTTTTTTACAATCGTTCAAAAAATTATAAGCTAAAGTAAACCTGAGGACAGACGGTACTGCATGATTTGTGTGAGTTTGTTCCACCTGTGAGTTTGCCCCTGACTCTTTTCCTGAGGCGTTGCACTGGGACTGCTTCTGCAGTCTGCTAACTCCAGTGTAGGGACTTTACTACATGCACTGAATGTTTAACTAGGTTGGAATATGTGAAAAGACGAACTTCATTTGCTTTCAGCAATCGGCTTGATTTTTCATTATGTCACATATTTTTATATTCGTAAATCATTTCCTCATGGATTTTGGGACATCTGCAAACAAGGGATACAGAGAGAGACGGGAAAAAGTGAACATTTGATTCTAAGAAGCTTATGGGACCATGAGACTTCCTTCATAATAATTACAACACTACACTGTATACTGATGTTTAATAAAGAAGTTTTCTTTCTTCCCTCGCATCTGTGGAATTGAGCTGTTAGGCTGTAAAGTGCTTAATGAATAAATTTACTTTGTATTGTTGTTTTTTTTTTGTGGTGTCACTGGATCACAGTTAATTACAAAAACACACAAATAGCCACCTTTCTAAGCCAACGAGGTTAAAGATAACTAATGCTTTGAGTGTAATATAATTAGTAGAGAAACCCCAGCAAACAAGTGATCAAATTATTGTAATTTGTGAGTAGTGCAAACTTATGCTTTGCAAAGGACCACAGGCTGATGTCTCTAGTAAAAGCTTCGTTCAGGGTTACCTTTTTACGTGTCAGCTGGGGGAAACAAAACAGTTTGCAACTCTAATCTTGATGGAGTGAAAGATTTATGCGAATAAGTACACAGCTTTTCTTGTGTATAGTGTAATATAGTTACCAAGGCATCTCATAAAATCACAATTGTATGGGATAATGCTCAAACAGATTGTTGATATCTGATATAAATACAGAGTGTATGAATCTGAGCAAGTGGCCATGACTTGTGGAGTCCCCCAGAGGTCTGTTCTAGTACCTCTGCTTTTCAACTTGTATATGCTCCCTTTGGGTCAAAGATTACAAAACTTTAACATTAATTATCACAGTTATACAGATAATACACAACTTTATGTGTCTCTGTCATCAGACCACTGCAGCTGTCACCAAGGTAAGTCGTAAGCAATTAAAAGACATCAACAGAATTCAAAGATTTGTGTCCCAAACAGACCAGAAGTGAATGGACTGGACTATCTCTCTTGGAGATAGCTACTATACTATGAGGGATAAACAGCTCTAATTTTGCTGCTGCAGTAAATATGACACCTGGGGTCACAGCAATTGTTTTGTTCAGAGCTTAATAACATATTTAAAGCTGATGACAAGTAACCTTGGTAAACATCAACTACATCACAGGCACCTACACAATGACTCTCTCAAAGTGTCATAAATGTGCTTCTGGTGATGGCTGCCTCTCTGGTTGGTTCTTATCGGTGGTTACCTGTGAATTTTGTCACTCATATGCTGCTTAAATAAATAAATACAAAAATAAATAAACGGAAGAAGGCCTGTAGTAGGTTCCGTGTGTACTTTCTAGAATTATGAATTTAAATGGCCATTAACCAATAGTGTGCAATATATGAATTATGATGGTATGCTACAAAAATATGCCAAAGCTTTCTCAGTTTGTATTGTGAAAGATTCTGTATCATGTGAGAAATTTAGACAAAAACAAGTGAAATACTCACAGGTGTCATTGACTACATTTAATGTTTAATTATCTATAATGTCTAATAAACAACAATTAATCATCTGCATAGAAATGATAGAAGACTCATCAGAACTTGCCTGAGAATCTAAACATCAAACATCTGTGACTGGAAATATTGCAAATTGGAACTACTCATATCTCTTTAAATTTTAAATTATCACAATGTTCCTAAATATAAACAACAAATATAATTCAACTTTAAATAGTACCATAATCATATAGAATTTTTTAATTTTCTTTTCAATTGTCTTGTTAATACCCCTGTTCCAGTGAAACACTTTGGCTAAATGTTTTTTTTTTCTTGTTTTTTACCCCTTAATATCAGCTAGAATGACAGGGAAAAAAGATGCATTTACACTTTCACATGAAAGCTAAGCTTCTTACGGAGCTGACAAAAACAAGAATAAAAGGTAGAAGGGGAAACGCCTCTTTGTTCAGAAAAAAACTCATTGATCCAGTAATCCTCTCACTGACTAGGCTATTGTAGCTGTAATCATGACTGTGTGGACAGAAAATTGCTGGATAAAAACTCTTTGGCCAGTGTAGATAATGCTGAGAGTACACTAAAGAGACAAAAAAAAATCCAGTTCTTCTGGGGCTATGATAAATATGATGTCTACCACCCTTTAGTGGAGCATGCGTATTATTATTCACTACTTTTTCCACAATGTGTACTCAGCCAGGTTGCATTCAGTACAGGTAAATTTATGCTGCAGACAGGGATAGATCACTTGACAATGAGATGCATAGTTACTCTAGAGGCTGAAAAGCATGAAATGAGTCCTGAATATTGTCAGCTAGAGACACACAGAGGAACAGAGAGTCGTTAAAGCCTTTTTATTAGCGTAACCCTTAATTTTTTCTTTGTTGAACTCATTGTTTTGGTGATCTTCCTACTGATCTACTGCTAGGGGTTGCAATAAGTTCAACCATGTCAAATGAGGGGAGCTGTACATATGTCAGAAACACCTTTTGCCAATAAGAATTAGGGCTTTGAAGTTTTAGGTGGTGGATTAACATAATAAATGCACAAAGTTGTAGCATCTTTAAAACTGAATCACAGCATGTTCCAGGTAAACAGAGTCTTTGTCAAAGTGTTTAAATGGATTCAAGCTTTAAATAGACCCAGAAGTTGAAGCAGCAACTGCTAGGTAGAGGGAGGGCTAATGAATCTGTATTTTCATAAAACATCTTTGAAATATATGTTTCTTATGCAATGCTGTAATTACCTGTCAAGTCATCTGAAACCCGTTCTGGCACTAGTTTGACACACGAGATGGCCTTGATCAAAGTGCTTTTACCTCTTTAATTCCTGAATGCGCCATTATTTGATGTGCGGATGTGGTAGAAAAGAACCATCCCTTTTTTTTTAAATGTCAGCTTTTCAATGCTGAAGAAATACAAATTCTTTTAAGATTGACAAGTGAAATTTCAAAGCTAGACATCTGGTTTTTGAAGTTTTTTTTTTTTTTTTTGCAGATTAACATCATCACCATTACTCATAAGGTAAAAAGCTCCAAGACAGTTGTAGGGGAAGAAAATCTCTTCATACGTGACAAAAGCTGTACAAAGACACAGTTAAAAGGACACAATTAGTTTGCGCTGCAGCAGAACACATTAGCAGCTCCTCCTTAGCATGACAGATGAAGACTTGATTTCCGACACTTTGCTCGGTGGCTGTCTGGTTCTCCTCTGCATGGTCCTGAATGTCAATCTGCAGACCTCCTCCGCATTCAGACAGTAGCTACCAGTAATGCTGCACTAATTAGCCAACCCTCTTGAGTAGCCAAGCCCTCCCAACAGCATCCATGCCAAACAGAATTATTAAAGCAGGAGGAAGGAGGAGTCGCACCTCTTCTGCAGAGGAGCAAAACACTCAGCCTTAGTTTATCATTCTCTTCATCACCCTCTGGCTGGGGGGAAATACTGTCATCAATATTAACACCTAGATACATCCGTTGGTGTATTGAGTATTTTTTTTTAGCCCAACCTAATGAAAATTTCATGTGAATCACATAATTTCAATTTCTTATTCAAATGAGCACTGTCTGAACCATGGAGATGATTTGCAGCTTGCTGCATGAAGAGCTGCTTTGTGGATGCTGATGCTGCTACTGTTTTATAGTTGTTGTTTTTTTGTGTGTTTGTGTGTGTGTGAACGTGTGTTGGTTGTCATATAGGGAAACAGACCCACCTTGTTTAGAAAAAGACACATTTTCAACATCATTAATTTTTTAATTTAATATTCTGCTGCACGACCCACCCCCAGCAACACTTGGCCTTCCTCACCTCCTGTCTTTGGGCATTCCATCAGCTTTGATGGCTTATTTGCTGATTTGTTTATATATTTATTAATTCATTTAACCCCCCTCCCAATCCAATTTTAGTTGACATTTCTTGTCAAGATGCGAAGGATGACCTTTGGAAACAGAACACTCCCTGCCAGAGATGTGAGCAGGTCTTACTCTTTGCTTAGAAAACACTCCTCCTTTGTTTACTTATCAGTATGCTAGGGTAGAACAAATGAAAAAAAGTAGTTGAAATGCTCTTGTGTATTGACTTGTAGGCATTCATAATGTATTTTGTAAGCCACATATCAGCTGTATTTATTACAGAAAACATTTTTAACATACATGCTTGTACAAAATGCAAGTAGAAGGTAAATAGAAAATGAAAGCCACTGTTCAGCAAATTTCTTTAATGCAGTTTTATTAGTTTTTTATGTGTTGTTTTTTAAATTCACAGCTATATAGCTCAAACTGCTGATAGGCTTTCCAAACAACTAGCAGATCCACTCATACAAAGTCTGGTAAACCAGCTCTACTAAAGCTTGCTAATTAGCATGCTCTTTCTGGCATTTATTTTCTAGCTTCTAGCCATCTCGCTAGTTAGACAAGTAGTGCCTGTGGTAATGTAACTAAATAAGAGCTCTAATGTGCGTTTGCTCCTTATTAGCGTGCACGGCTTTGTAAACACACATCTATCTCATCTATCTGAGTTCCACTTGGGAATTCGCAAAGATATACAGGGCACTCTGAAGTGTAGGCTACTCTTCTGGTGTTGATGCTGTTGTTGGTCCTTATTCTTTGCTGTGCCAAGGGAAACACTTTTGAGGTGGAAAAACAACTGATTTTGTGATAAAGAAAAAATATTTAAAAAAATATTGTTTCACCAGTTCATCTTTTTTGTTTAGTTTTTTTAAAATTTTGTAATGAAATCAGTTGTGATCATTTATCATCCAGTTAAAGCTAACCTGTTAGCATAAACCTTACACATGCTATCACTGCCATACATAAGAATATATCCATATGATGTCAAAATGCAGCATTTAAGAAATGTTGAATCATATAATTAAATGACACATTTTCCTTGTAGAAACACATAAAACATTACCACTTACCAACATCACTGCATCTGTGGGTGCCTGAACTTGTTTCCTTGTACGGAGGGACAGTGCTGAGGCATAATAGAAGACACTGATTACGCCCAGAGGCGCCGCTTGCCAGCAGGCAAATCACAAATGCTTGGGGCCCTGAGCCAGAAGCGGGCCTTTGAGCAGCGACCACATTTGAATCAAGACAGCGCAATGACAATGCAGAGTTTGCAATGACAGTGGTCAACCACTATAGAACTCCCTAAAGGGACCCCACCTCTCGGTCTTGCCACGGTGCCTCTTATGTAAACAAACAGGAGAGAGAAGGTTTATGAAAATTAGATATTTTCTATCTGGCAGTGACAAAAGAAAGATAGAAAAAACAGGAAGAGTAAAGAAGAAACCATGACTAAGCAGTGCAGATAATTCAAAAGCTAATTTACAGTAGGTCAGTCCTTCTTCATGATGATCGAAAATTAAAACAGGTAACATGGATAATATCAAAATAAAACTGTAGTTCAGCTTATTTGTAAAGGTAAGAATGTTAAATACTTTAATTCATGGGCAAAAAATCTGATATGTACTACTAAAGTGCATGGATGAAAGGTATTGTGTGCAGTTGGTGTTTATTTTTTATTTTCCATGTCCAGTAGGCTTTATCCTTCTGACAATTAGTTATGTATGTGCTGTATTAGGTGTGAATTTAATCCTAAAGGGTCATAATACAGATTTTAGCACCTAGTTTATTCTTTTTGGAAATGCATTAAATTATATTGTCCCTGTGTAAATAATAAATAATGTAGTTGAAGTCAGCAGATTAAGTGAAAGTTGTCAAAGAACATTTAAAAGTTGCAGTTGAAGAATTTAATGCTGAAAAAAAACCAATGCCTTTAAAGATAACATTAACATCTCCTTGTCATGCTATCGTATACAATATCATAATAAACCAGAAATGAATGCTGGTTGGGGGGGCCCAGTGTCAAATTTTGCTTGGCACCCCAAGAGACCTGGGAATCGGCTCGAATTACACCCATTGCACATTACCCAGTTTAGTTCAAGTTTGCAGAGATATCTTTTCTAAAAGGAAAGCAACATTTACAAAGGTATTTCGACTTGAAATTCAGATTTGATTTTGATCTGGAATGACAGACAAGACTCAACAGACTTTACAACATTCACAAGGAGTAAATCCTCTGGACTCACTGGGTACACAAATGTGTTAAGGATAATTTCCTTTGTACTTCTTGGTTCAAATACCAGTGTTAAATTGTATGGAAATGAGAGGCAAATATCCCTCAAAGAAAAACTTTAAGGTTTATAAGAGTTTACAAGGGTGGTTACCCTGGAGGTAGCACAGTGGGGGAGCGCATGATTTGCATGCATGAGCTCCCGGGTTAAGGCCCTGGCATCTGCAGCCCCAAGGGGGCACGAGCCAGTGTTCTCTGAGGGCCGGTCCCAAGCCCAGATGAATGCAGAGGGTTGCATAAGTAAGGGTATCGGGCGTAAAACATGTGCCAAATAATCGTGCAAATACATACTTCACTTCAGGGGGAAGTGAATGACTTGTTGTTGCGACCCCTGGAGGGGATAAGCCGAAAGGAAAGGAGGAGGAGGAGAATAGGTTTGTCTCCTGAAATTCATGCCATCTTGCTAACTTTAGGACTATCTTTGGGTTAATTTTACACTTCTGTGCATTCCTATTTATAATGGTAGTGCATGTGTCCTCAGAGAATTCAAGGGCTTGACTGTGTTAATTGTCTTAATTGGCTGTGCCTGTAGAAGTGTGATTCCTGCAGGAGATCAGCACAATTATCGCTGCACCTATTTAAGTATAACACATTTTTTCTGTGCTCTTCATTCATTCATAGCTTGTGGTCATTAAGCTGGAATGTAACAATTAAGAGGTCAAAGTCCGTTTGACTGCAGCATGATGAGTCAGAAACAAACCCCACTGGGGTAAAATGTGGGTAAAACTTAACTGTGGCATATTTGCATGTCTATTTCTAACATACTGTTTGCATATTTGGTTATATGTGGTCTAAAGTGTTTCTATTTTTGCTTCACATTGGGTGTGTTTCAGGGTCTCTGAATGGACACAAGTGTTGAGCTGCCCTGCTCTACATCATCTAATGAGCTGCTGTTTGCTTGCCCACCTTTTCACACTCTCCCTCTCTGTCCTGTAATATATTCAGTCTGAGCATAATGCCACCTATTTGGAAACACAGGCTTTCTTTGTCAAGTCAAAGTCAAAGACAACTTTATTTACCCCTACAGGGTAATTCAGTTTGGTTTGTGAGGTGAAATTTCACGCAGCATCAATACATCCCCTGTTCTCAGTTTAGGCTGTGCAGTCATGCTAGCACCCATTAATATGTGAATGGCTACGTATCTGTATGTTTGCATGTCAGTCTCATAGTGTAATTGCCTAAATCATATTTTAAGGTTTTATAGGTAATGATGAATAGCCAGTCAGCAATATTAGGAGAATACAGTTAGACAGATATCACAATTTAGCCAAATGACCATGACTTAGGGGCAATTGTTATGAGACTAAAGATGTGTGCCTTCAATACATACTATAACTTATATTTATTTAGTTTTTTTTTATCAAATATCTTCATGTCTGTGAATTTGCATGTGTATGTGTGATATCACAGGGAATAAGTCAGACTTGCAACATCCTTAGCTCACTGTTGCCATGGCGACACGTCTGCTTATAAGAGCATCTAATAGGACTCCCATACAAATTAACCTAGCTACTGGCTCTGTGTGTATCTGTGTGAGAGAAAGAGACAACAAGTTTAGCCATCTACATAAATTAAACATTTCACATTTAAACTCCCTTAAAATATTAAAATGTTTTTAACACTACTGAAGGATCTTAAGATTTCTCAGAGAAATTTGCTCTATTTTGATGCCTAACTTGTTTTTAAATGGCTGTATTGCATTTGTTTGTAAAAAATTCATTAAAACACTTTACTTTTAACTGTAGTACGGCTGGACGGATCACACACAAGGCTGTTTAATGTAACAATAACATGCAGTGTGTCTGTCACTGAAGAAGCAGAGGTATCACCAAAGCTGTAATAGAGACATAGGATTGTTTATGATCAAGGGACTGTGTCATATTTTCCCTCATGATGTAATAGCGTACTCAGACACTGAATAAACTCATTCAAATTTTATATCAGACAATGTTTTATAATTTAAATGTTGCGTTAAGGCTCTCACAAAGATGCTATATTATTTATTAAATGTATGCACCTATGCCTGATTCACGGTTCTGGTCATTTTACCTCCAAGTTTCTGGATATTTGCTATTGAATATTGTGGCTTCCTGAGCCAGAGGGGATCCTTAAGTCAATTGAGATATTTGACTTAAAAAGGGTCAACTTTCTTTTATTGAGTTTGCTAAGCCCTGAAGCTCCACTCAGCCAGGCATATTTCTTTTTCTTTGTCGGTTGTTCTTTGCATTATTTCCAGGCTCGTGCATTCAGGTGGCAATTGTTATTATTTTTTTATTTATTATTTAGATTTGACAAAGATTTAGTGGATTTAACCCATTTCCAAAAATGCAGCCATTTCAGAACATATCCAAAAACCAATTCATTAATTGTTCTACTCTTGATAATCTCTTGATAGCACTATTGGCATGCTGTAGAAGTAGTAAGATTGCACAGCAATACGCATTATGATAAAAATAAATGTTTTGTGTATGATACATCACCAGATACTCAGAATACTGTATGTCATGGTGGATTTCTGTGTTTTAGGGATTTTGTCTTTTGGTTTCTTGGATCACGTTCTTTTATTCTTTCGTAGTTTTTATGAGGTTAGTGTTGGTCTTATGTTCTTTGCTTTTGCCTTCAATCCAGTTCTGGGTGTAGTCATGGGTTTCTGTTTCTGATTGCTACACCTGCTCTGCATTCAGTCATTAGCTCCTTCAGTAAAACACTGGTTTCATTGCTGGATCCATGGCTATGCGTCCAGGTTTGGCATTGTTTCTATCATGGCTATCCTACCTTTCTTTTCTTCAAAGCTTTGCTTACTACACCAGCTTTTCTGCATGTAGGTTCTCCTTCAGCAACTCTTCACAAACATTGAGTTGCAGGTGCAATGCTGCTTAAATGCTTTGAACAGTGACTGCAAGAGACTATCCATAGACTATGATAGACTTCCATGATGAAAGTAACAAACTTCAGTTGTTTCTGGGCAGAGATGGGGGGTGTGAATACGTTGAGCAGATTCCAGTTTTAACTTGTGAAAAAATGACTGAAGTAATTATAGGGGTGAAAAAATAAAGGGATTTGAATGTTTCTGACGCAATTGCACATATGTGGAATTTCAGAAACTACGAAAATGTAATTTGCAATTTAAACTGATCTCAGAGAGCTTTGCTATTTGTGTTTCTGAAACAAGCATGAAAAAAGAACAGAAAAACGTCAACAATAACTCATATTATTCTTTCTTCTATTTCTTTCTTCCACAGAAACTTATCGAAGAATCCTCTCACCACTCTGTCATGGCAGCTCTTCCAGCACCTCCAACTCTCCGAGCTGTAAGTCTCATCCAATCTGTCTTGCTGACTTTTGTTTGCATTTTATTACGGCACTTTATCATCGCTCTCTGCGCTCAACCAGCCTCGATACAAACTGTTGTCACTGCATGTCATTATAATTCCTGTCTGTGTTGTACAAATTCTCCAATTTGTCTGAGCACACGTGAAAGAACAAACCTATAGGCTGCACGGTGGCTCTGGGATCTTATCGGTCATTTGTTGGTTTAATAAATGCGCTCAAAAGAAAATTTAATGGATTGGAAGGAGGAGGGAGTGTGACCCCATTTCTTGTTTGTTATGAATATTTTAGAGATCATTGTGTTTATAATATGAATTTGCTCTGACACCACCGGGGGAGAACATTGCGATGTCGACCTGCTTGTAATTTACACATCATTACGCCTGTCAGGACTGTCCATCATTTGAACCTTGGCAATGCTCTGAACACTGCTGCTGCTCGTATGAGCCTCCTGGCACATAAAACTGAGGTATATCAGGATGTGATACAAGACTATTTAAAGCAGACCTTATTGTGCTATTTTCAGAGGTAGAAGCAGGGCAGGTCCTTAGAGAGCACGGCACAATGCTGATCCGGGTAGACCTGCAGCTACACTTCAAGCTGTGGAACACAGGGGAAGCCCCGCTCACATGCATGTCATAGTTTTGCAATTTAATCCTTGAGCTTAAAACTTTTTTCCACTCACAAGTCACACCACTGATAAAGGAGGCCTTTTGTTCATTCTGTGCTGAAAGCAGCTTACACCAGACCCCAATGCCTCAGCTAAACAAGTGTTGCCTCACTGTGGGCTGTCATCATAGGCAGATGGGTCTCTGAATCCCTCACGGTGCCTGTAATTGGGCTGCACATCTCATTCTATGCTGGAACGCAGGAGTTCTGTACTTTTGTTGTCTTACTAGCTATCCAGCTGTGACACTACTAAAGTTTAATGCTTAGTTTCTCTTTTTAAGTCTTGCACTGATGGAACTTTACAAAACCCCAATTTCATATCTTATTACTGTGCAGTGTATTTTAAAGGAATATTTAAGGTTGTTTATTCAGTTTTCTTTTAGTGAGAACTTATTTAGAAGTCGCTGTTCTACCACTGGTAGACTACAGAAGAGCACATTTTTGCCATTTAAAAAACTTGCCTCAAAAAATACTGTGGATTTTATATACTGTGGATCACAATGTTATTTACTTTCACAGCATTTTTGTCATCTCACAACGTCTGTGTTGCAGTTCAGTCCATGGTCAGTGTAATAGTTTCGATGCAACAGAGCTTGAAAATCCAGAAGATAAAATTTTCTCAAAATGCTTCCAATGTTTTTCACTTGAGTATTTTAGATGGAATAAATTTGTTTAGCTTGGCTCACGCATTAGGAACCCCCATCTGATTCTCCAAACTGAGAGCGAGCTGCCCACCATCTACTGCCAGAAAGATGCTGACTACTATTAAACAAGTTTACTAAAAAGAAAAAAGAAAAAAAAACAACTGTTTTTTTTAGGTGGAAGTTGTATTAGGATTACAGTAAAAAAATAAAAATAAAATGCACATAAAACATGCCAAGCCACAGCCTAATTTCCAAAAAAACCCCTCATTCTTCTTTTTGAATTCTGCATATACATTTCCATACCAACGTCTTTGTGAAACAGATTTTTATTTCATTTGTAACTTTCATATTTTTAGCCTTGATAAATTCAGTAATTGTCCCTACAAGGTATTCTTAGGATGTCCTTGAAACGATTAATATTTGGAATTTTTATATTGGCAATATTATCTAAACCCCATGATGGTTACAGTAGCATTATTAGCCCAACTGGAAAGTGTTATTATTCATCCCCTGGGGGAATCGAACCCTGGTTTCCTACATGGGAGACAGATACCAATTGTGCTAACCAGCCATTCGCTGGTTACACCAAATGTAAACAATAAATGCTAATAATCAGGGGTTAAATTAGGCTGGGGCTCAGTCCTGGCACAAAAGCCAGTGCTTCATTATGTGATCATGCAGTCTGGGAAAAATTTGGCAAATAAATGAGACTTAAAAATAAGAACATTTTAAAAAGTGTAGCTTTTACATCCGCAATCATCTAATGTAATAACAAGGCAAAAGGCCAGTTACACTTGATACGACCTACAGAGCAAATCCCAGTTTAAGCCCCTGCTAATAACAAATATTTGATGTTAAACTTGCTCATCTGCAAAGTATCTTGCAACCATACCTGCCAAACATAATCTCAGTTTCCTCCTTTACTTTTATTGATTTTTATTTTACTACATGAACTGTTTCTGTAGGCATCCATACTGAAGGGAAATTAGAGGCTTGGCATAAAGATTTAATTAAAAGCCCTTTTTTATTCCATGTGAAGTAGAGTTTTAGTTAACACTTGTATGTGAGAAAAGCATGATTACTGCATTCTTGCAACCTTTACCGTTTAAGACTAATGCATAATTCAGCAGTTAAATGAGCTGAAATTATAGTCTTCATCATGTGCAACAAACTGAAATGGCAACCCAGCTCAGACCCTTTCTCAACCAAATCTCTCTTCAAGTTCACAGGGCTTGATTTCCTCTGATGTACAATCCTATTTCTTCTTAAGCAACCATTTCAGATGCGTACGAATGGTTTCTTTGTTGTCCTACATGAGAAGCAGGGCCAGGGTGATGCCCGTGTTTCCTACTGAATGCTGATGAGGGGTAAGGGCTTATGTCTCTTCCTTTTGGTGTGTTTGGTTAAGAGGTGCCAGTCGGAGTGGCGTGGCGGCACAGACATGGGCCGGGGTGTTATGCAAAAAGGAAACCATGTGGAATCAGGCTTCGCTAATGGGAAATGAGTCACTCTATCATGGCCAGAGACTGCAACGTGGCCCTGACATCATTATTCTCTTCACCATGTCAGTACTCAGCCAACACTGTATTAGCTTGGAAAGTGCCAATCATGGCAAATAAAACATGCTCACTGGGCAGCTATTGTGTTTTAATTATTCCAATAATACAAAATGTAGTATCAATGGTAAGTATCCACCCATGCTGCTCAGTCGCACAGATATTATGTAAATAGAGGAAGATCAAACCGGCTGAAATAATTTCCGTATTATGTGACGAAAGGAGAGCGCAGCCCTTTGCCACAACGGTGACGCTAACTCGTGTTATCTCAGTCACTCTAGGCAATGTTATTGTAATTCTATTTTTTTTTCTTTTTCACAATAAAAGAGAGCCAATTTAAAATATGCAATACATGGAAGACAGTGATCTGCAATGAAAACGGCATGATTTTTAAGCCTGGAGGTCCGTATGAGCTTTAAATAAAGTCCTCAATGATTAATTCATTGTGTTTCATTAAGGGCTAATGCAAGGTTCTCTCCAATTACCTTTACATGTTTTTGTGAATAAAAATTGAACAAAAATGATAGCAGAAAGTTATGTCCATGCTATGGCAGATACCAATTACACTTCAAAATAAACAACAACAAAAAAGAAGGGAAAAAAAGAGGTAATTCATTTAGTTCAAACGTGTTAACTAGAAAGGAAAAAGAAAAAAAACATCACACAGTTTTATCAAAGCAGCAATAACTGAGTTGAGAATAAAACAAAGCGACTCTTCCTTTAAAGTCTTACTTAAAACATAATTATCTGACTGTAAAAACATGTCTCACTCAATTAAAAGTGTTATGCAGCAGTTGGAGAATAATCTGGTAATATGGAGGCTTGCCTCATGTGTTACACAGGATCTCACTATGCGGCTTCAGGTTTAGCTCTCCATGGTTTGGGTCTCGTTTGCCACCTTCAGCATGTTCAAAGCAAGATTTAGGAACCAAGGTGAGAAAGTCCATATCATCATATCGGGTCAAACCAGTCAGTGTACAGCAAGTCTGGTATCGGGTAGTATTTATCAATCCATGTGAAGTACAAGTACACATCAGCAGCTTTGTTTTGCAGGTTGGCTTCACAGATAATTTGCACTCCCTGCAATATCTTTATCACAAACAATAGCAAAACTATCAGGGGGAATCTCTATAATCTCAAATCTTTTGTGGCTCCTGTGAAAGCTCGATCATCACATTGAAGCTGTATAATGGACGTCTGCTGTGTGCTGCCTTTGAATGAGACACAGATAATCGGCTCTGCCTCTTTGTCTGCGTGCCCTTTAGCTGAAGAACCGCAGCCACTGCGGCGTGGTGCACAGCCCAGCCAGCCAAAAGCCAGACAGCAGCAGCGGGGTGAAGGGGCCGGCTAAAATGCAACATTTGCCGCTGCAGCTCCCAGGCTAATATGCTCAGAGATTATTTTGAAAATGTTAGCAGCAGCAAGCCACAGTGCCAGTCTTGGAGGACGTCCACAAAAAGAGGAAATATTCCTCCTTTTCAGCAACCAGCGTGATCTGCCTGAAGCAACGTACATCCTCAATCCCTTTTATTCTGTTAGCGCCTCTTTAATCCCTGCTCTCAGCAGCAAACGCAAAGTCAGATATTTCTCTCTCTCTCTGCAAAAATGGGTTTTTCTTTGTCGATGTATGAATGGATCAAACCAGGAACCTGCTGGTGCTGATTAAGTCAACTTTATGGTCACGTGTTACTGATTTAATATTTTGTAACAGAACATTTTGGGAAATTCACGTTATTCCCATTTTAGCTTAAATGTACATTATGCACATATATCTTTGCTTAATTAAAAAAGAAGGGAGCCTTTGTAAGATGTGCCCAAAGACAATGGATGAAAATGAGCCGTTTGGCTAAATCGGGCATATTTAGAAGCGTTCATTTGTTTTGTTTTTACATCTGCTCTGTCAATGTCACATTAAATTTTGAATTAATAAAAAAGGATAAAATCAACTTTACAAAACCTTCTGTAACCTAGAAGGAAAGGATTTGCTTGGTACATGAAAGGGTTGAGCTGACATATTAACTATTCTTTCCTTTGTATATATTATTTCATTTAAAATAATCTATTTTTATTGTACCACTTTGTAAAAAACATTCAATCCAAAGGTTCTGGTGGAACAATTTATGCTCTAAAGTGACATTTAAAGAAGCCAAAAACCGACACTAAAATTTAAATAAATGGTTGCTACACCCAAATACTTGCATGTAGAATGGTAAAAGTACACGATGAGGAAGATAGAAGCGGCAGGTTTTCTGTCAAAAACTCGACTCCCTCCTGAGCTTTATGTTTGGGACCCGGACGGTGGTCCAGTTCAGTGGCCAGGTCGAGTTATTACCATAACTCCACATTACATGAATTCAGTCAACAGTTTTTGCTGTAATTTTGTTGTAAAATTATCTAAAGTATTTATGATGGTCACACATATGCTGGTCAGGATTGTCAATGTTGACGACAGCAAAATAAATCATTTTATTGACTAAAAACAAAGTCACAAAAAAAATAAAAAAAAATAAAAATTATGTTTGCAAAAATAAAGATGACCCTTTCAGGTGTAGTTTACGTTCTACCATGAGAATGGGCTGTATATAACCAGACAAAGTAGAATATCAACCCTCTAAAACTCCCAAACGTGTGTTCTTCTTAACTCTGAAGAAAAACAAACTATTAAGCTACTGTTCTTTACCTCCATTTTTCCTACCTGCAGCTGCTCCTGACCTGACTTGAGTGTCGCCTCTCTCCCTTTATGATTGCAGTGCAGGTGGAGTTGTCGATAAGTCAAAATAAAGTCTGGCTCTTCAGACAAATTATTCCTTAGTGGGTTGAAGGAAAATAAAATTGTATCAGGCAGAGAAAGCCTGCAGGGACACCAACTGACCAAATTGCTGCAACCTTACACAAAAGCAAGGATGATTTATTCATTCACAGCCACCTGTTTGTCCGTGACATAACCCGAAGATGCAGCATGAGACTGAAGTGGAGAGACGACAGATTGTGTGCTGAAGTAACAATACACGTTTTAGTATGGTGTGGAAAAAGCTGGCAGATCTGGATCAGTGGGACACGCTCATGTTGGACATTTGACATCAAATAACCTCATTTTTAATTCCAAATCAATCTCACTGATTCATTTCAACTTGTTCATTTCAATCTCCTGCTGCACAATGAAACCTGCAAATAACTGGCTGTTACTGGTGGAGGTAGAGTAGCAGTCATGTGCCAGTTCATAGCTGCATCTGTTTATTAAACCCATTGCTTTTGAATAAATGCCTGTTTGTCAGCCGGCTGCTTCCACACGCTTCAATTCAATCTGATGGCACGACAGCTCAATTATATCTCTTCCACACTATAATGACGACAATAAAATAACGCCGGTACAAGCTTCACTGTTTGATCGACACGTTGTCTATAAGAAGCGCAGAGCGGAGAAGAAATGAAGAACGAGTGCTCTGCACCAGAAAACAGGGTGCTGTGACTTATTAAAAAAAAGAATAATAAAGATACAACATGCAGTTCTGCCTTCTGTTTTGGTGCAGCGTGTAGTTTACTGTGATAGCAGGCACATTTGCCAGGCAAAATTGTTTTTTTTTAAAGAAAAGATTTTCAATATAACAAAGGGACCATAAAATATTTTGATCAATGATTGGTGTGCTTATATTTAGTCAGGCTGGATGAAAATGAAGAAATATTTTCATCTTTATTAATGTATTAAGCTTTTCAGTACACAGTATATTTATTGCACCATTACTCACTGCAATAAATAAATATACCTTTCCTGACTCATTTGGATAAAACTAACCCTTCTGTGCAGTGGACCTGAATCACCCCTTTGTAGTTTGCTCCAATGGATCCAGGCTTCCTTGTCATCTTTTAAAGTGGTCTTGAGCAATAGTTATAATAGTTTTCTTTTGACATTGACTGCTTTTTTTAGTCCACTTCTCGAATCTGACCATTTTCATAAAAATTCAAGCACAAAAAGAACATGTAACTCTACAATGAAGCAGTATTGCGTCTTCATATAACAGAGAACTTATTAAAGAACCACATTTAAATGTGGTTTTAAAGGATATTGCTATAAGCAGCCTGCTATTTATAATTTGTTAACATTTCTTTGTTGCACCTCCTTTTAAAAAGAAAAAGAAAAACCAAAGGCATCATAGATTAAAAGGAATAGAATACAATTTCTGCGCAAACGTGATGATTTCCTAAGATTCGTTAGCTTAAAACGCAGCGTATCTCAGCATGGTGTGCAAAGCCCTCAGAAATGGCTCCATAGAAGGGTGGCTGTCATGTAGCCAAAAAGCTAAGGCATGTCAGATAACACAAGGAAATGAGCTGCTGCAGGCCTTAGTGAGTGATGAATCCTCCACAGAGACTGGATCTCACCATTACTGAAGCAGTCTGGGATCATCTTGACATCTGCTTAAAGTAATGATAATAAAACTTTACAGAGAAATTTCAGGATATATTAAAGAATAAAATGGTCAAACCAAACTTTACAACTATACACACTCTGTTTTTGCTCTATTCTGTATTCCTATCCACGTTTATGAACATGTTTTGGTAATTTAATAAATGGGGATGACTCAAGGCTGTTTCACAAGGTTATAAATGGTAGCACATGAATGCACATGAAAATGAAAACAATCAGAACATTTAACAGCTAACTACACTGCTTTCTGCAAGATTACCATACACCCAGTCAAACCCTGGAGTTTAGGTACTGCACTGAAACTAAGCCAAAGTGGTTTATCAAGCAAAGCAGGATTTAAATATCTAAGGTAATTCCCAACAACAGTGTGAGGAGAGGAGTGGAGATTAAAGCTTGCGAGCTACAATGCAATGTGGTTTATTGTTGCTTGTGATCCACAACTCTTCAGCCAAAGCACCTGTGTACATTTGCAGGAAAAACAGCCTCTGGAGGTGATCATTACCTCTCCTCTGGAGTCGCAGGGTGGATCGTTAGCCAGCTTCAAGGAAACACCATGTGGCTAGCTCTCTATCTGGGGTCACACTGCTGTTTGCTTTTGCTGCTTTGTAAGTCTAATCCGCCCTGCTTCATACATTTATCAACTTCCAGCTGTCAGGGAGCTGTTACTCTTTCCTTTTGTTGTTTAGATGGCATATGTTTGAAATGCAGGGATTTTCTTGTTTCAGTACAGCATCTGTACAGGTGTAGATATGCTCTGCCCAGAGGCATACTGGGTAATGTATGGAGGTGGTGATTATTAATATTAATGACCATAATTACATAATAAGAGGGAAGCCCAGGTCGTACTGCTCCAGTGAGCTTCGATCCCTCGTGGTTTGCTTGCTCAGCATTAAATGAAACCCTTTTCAACCTTGAGAATCTCTTCTGCACCGTAGAAAGCGATCGGTCTTTCTCTGTATGCGTCCTTAAATAAAATCTGTACTCTGGTTCTAATCTCACTGAGACAGTTAAGATAAATTTAAGGCAACAAGACTGATTCCAAGAAGTGTTTTAATTTGGTCGTTTTATGTCTGAGTTGCATTGTGCTTTCTAAATGGTTTGTTTGGTGTATTTGAAATACAATAAGTATATATGCTTGTTAAACTTAACCTTACTTACTGGTTAACTTAACTTTAGTATTTAATTTTTATTTCTTTACATATTCACCAGCAAAAGTCACAAATTTCAGCTTTTGAAAACACTAGGAAACATTAAATCTAACGTCCTGTTTACGCCACAACACTGAGAAAGTAAAATGCAAAAGTTTTTTTGCGTTCTGGCTTCTTGTTTCCACGGTAACAGATGGGTTGATAAAAGCGTAAAGATTTGATGGCTTCCAGAATGAATTTTTCTCACAGCGTAAGGCGAGTCCCGTCAGTGTAGACAGGAAGTGGAATCTTTTGGCAACAACGACGTCGTGAACTCAGATGATTCAGACCTTGCTGAACCCAAGAAAGCACAACAGCGAACCTCCGTGTCATGTTTGTGCTGCTACATCTTTTTAATTCATTTAAAGGCCTTTACACACCTACTCCGAACCTGTCCGACTAATTCCACGGCAATAATTTTTATCGAATCAATGAGAAGTCAATGGAAACATTCACATCAGTGAAGAATTTCCATTAAGCGATTTTGTGAGATTTATTTTTTCGGACTGAGGTTGATTTTTTTTCATATTCGCATCCGACAGAGACACAATCGACCAATCAGACGGCGTTTTGATTGTGTCACCAGAGCTGGTGTCACCGTGGCCGAGCGTCTTTTTACATTTGTCTCACAACACTCGTGTTTGTTCGACAAGCGAGACAAGAATTACCGC
>JBAMHW010000001.1:32195599-32205997 GCA_037177495.1 Rhadinocentrus ornatus | reverse complement strand
GAATTATGAAGATCCGAAAGTCGGTCCTGAAGCGGTCGTGGTACAGCTTCAGCTCCTGGACTGAACAATTAAACTCCCCAAGCTCCCCTTTCTTCTCAAGGATAGGATGTACCCGGAGCACTCTTCTTTTTTGGCGGGGGCAGCATCAGCACGATAGTCTGTTAATGCAAACCTATTATGCTGTCAATGAAGATGCAGAGGTTAAATGCACCACATAACTGGCGGTCGACACGTAACACTTCTGTTGTTGTTGTTTTTTTTTTTGCTGACTTATGAAGATGGGGTGTGGTGGTGTGTTGTTTCAAAGTTTCACTGCCCACTAGAGGCTTGGCCTGCACACTACATCGTTTCTGTTCCTCTGCGTGTTCTCCTTCGAGGACACAGTTTCATTCTGCTGTTGTGTAAATGCCTTTTTTAGTTTATTTATTTATTGTTTTTTTCAAAAACGCAAAAGAAAACTATTTGCATTTTGTGTGGAAACTTTGTCGTATGAACAGGGCCTAAATGTTTATCCATTTTTTTTTAGATTTTACCCTAATAGTTTGATAAAGCAGTTTGTGATGAATATTCATCTGTTGGTTAGCAGGATATTGAACAAGATGGGTCAGAGGTGGTCAAATGCCAAAAGTAGAAATATTGATCTTCAGTGTTGATCTTAGATCTAGATCCAGGAATTTCCACTTTGGCTCTTTTTTATGATGTGTTGCACGATTTTCTTGCTCAGTACACTTACAACAAACTGGCAACAAATCAAAAGAAAGAAAATAAGTTCAAAACGGGTTAACGATGGTCCTCATAAACTGACTGTGAAGAGTCTTTGTTCTAACTATCGTATCAGATCCAGTGTGCTGTAGACCTATGGAAGTCCGTTCCCATCGCAGAGCGAGCTGGACGTTGTCCGTACATTATTCATGCTTTCTGCAGTATCTTATTGACCTCCATCAAGGGCATCTGGATGTGCATTCATCTTGACTAAATTGGCCAATCACAGCCTCTGAATGGAACATATGCAAAATGTGGAGGTAGCGTACTGTGTTAAATAATGTGTCTCTTTGCTGCACATCAGCATGAGAATAAAACGTATGCCCAGTAGCACCTAATGATACCTGTCTGCTGCTAATGCAGCGTAAGACTGATGGCCTGAACGCTGCTCTGACCTGTGACACTTATCTCATTTAAATGCCGCTTATTGCTCTTCTTCCTCCCTGCTGATGAAAATGGATCCAACTTTTGGAAAACATTACAGAACAGTATACTACCATCACTTTTAAAATAAAAAAACTTTATTTATCCCTCATAGGCTATAAAGGTGCAAATGTTTGATTAAAGTTTTTAAATTTCTTTATTTTACTTTTTTAGGAAAATGTAATATTGCAACTAAGCTGTGAGGTGAATTATTGTATTTGTAAGCAATATATTATCATATAGGTTATAAAGAATGCACACCAACATCACCACATGCAGACTGTGGGATTTATTTGCTATTTTAGGGAAACCCATTTTCTGTTTACATCAGTTCAGCATTTTCTTTATAACTACTGGCGAGTATTTAATCTTGATCCTGGTGAACTCGGCTGCTGCAGCAGCAGCTTCGTGATCAGCACACAAACATAAAATTGACCAACAGATTTTCATTCTACCATTTCTGTCTTACAGGCAGTGCAGTGATACACTTTTGCAGAAACTTTTCCAGGTGATGTGCTTCTGGCTGACCGTGGTTTGGATGTAAAGGATGGTTTGGTCTTTATTTGTGCAGAAGTAAAGATGGCTGCTTTCACAAAGTGTCAGCTAGGTGGTACTAGGGTTTGCTAAATGTCCCATATTAGCCGGGACATCCCATATATTTACCTAAACTGGATTGTATGGTACGGGATGTCCCTTGTCCCTTATTTTGAGTGCTGCTTGTCGTGTTTGTCCTCTAACATGGACGGTACGCTGCTGTTACACTTCTACTGCTAGATGGCAGTTAGACTCCACAGATTATGGATTTCATGTGTCAGGTGACTGACAGGTGTAAATCCAATTACATCAACTAGTGACGTCAAATCAAAACCTTGAGTGAAGTCGGTTTGTGGAGTGGATTTGTTTTGAAAATGGGAATATGGATAAACCTGTGAAAAAGAAGACTGTGCAGCCATAAAAACAGTGAGAGACAAAAAAAAAAAGAAGTAGGTAAAGCCTGTTTGTGTTGACGCAACTAAAGCTTTCTGCACTTTATACCGCAGGAAACTCTCTGTCTGCCATGGAAGTGGATCCAAAAAGTAGACATGATGAGTCATGATATATAATGCTTGGATAAAAGCAACTGCCCAATGACTATAGAATAGAACAAAATAGAGTAGAAGAGAAAAGAATGCCTCTTTTGCATTTGCAATCTACGTAACTGCTCTAAATGTCCAAACTGTGATAATTTATTTTGAGGTATATTCATAAGTCTAAGGTTACATGTGTGGGAAGATTACACACAAGATTAACAACCTATTATTACTATTATAACTACTAAGTCTTAAAATGTATACATGATTTTAAATATTTAAAATAGTCTCACCAGCATACTGTATTAATGTGTCCATGTAACCTGCATATTTAGATGAAAAATCTTTTTTTTTCTATTAGTTTATTTCAAAATGCAAAAAAAAAAAACAAAAAAAAAAACTAGGTAGTACACCTGAGAATTCAGTTAGAAAGGGTTATTGGCTGCATATGGGGACAGGATTTTAAATGAAACAGAAGAGATCTGGATTATACTCCCATGTGCAAAGGTGAACATCACTGTTCACACACATGTTTCAGAGTAGATCAGATCCAGTAAAGATTTTGGTATATTTTATTATTTTAGTAATAAATAAGTATACTTCCATTTATTTTTGCATGCTTTCATTTTTTTACTGCTCATTTTGCTTAAAGACATGTCTTTTCCTTGTACTTCACCCATATTATTTACTCAGAAATGAATTCACACAGATAAACAGATTTTAAGTTGGAAAAAAAAAAATATATATTTAACACACATTTTCAGGAGGATGGTGTAGTTGCAGCTGACAGCTTATAGACTCTCACCTGTCCATCCACCTGTTTCTGTTGTGGCTGCATGCTCATTTAATGATCACATTCCTTACATTTATGACAGGTTTATGAATTTACACCAAACAAAACAGAAAACTGAACGTGTCTAAATCTAAACTTGTTGTTCAGCATCTTTTAAGGCTCTAAGCTGAACTAGTGTTAATGACTATATGAATGAATAAAGTGTAATGACTCTTCGCTTCTTGTGAGCTTATCACAGTAAGAACGGTTCTTTGTAGCGTGAAGATGTAAACAGTTGCTGGGTTCCCTCAAAAAGTTGTACAAGGCCTTAGTAACATCTTGTACTTTCTCTGCACCACAAGTCTACTAGTTCAGTTGTAGGCTTAATAGCATATGTAATATCATTACAGTATATATCAGGAATAATAATTACATCAGGCATTTCTTCTCTGAACAATGATTAATGTAAGCAGAATCTGGGGAAAGTGTACTTTAAAAACTGTTTGAACATAATGTTCAGTCATACTTGTCTACAGTGATACTCCCAAGTGGTATCGCACAATACTGTCTGACTAGCCTTTTATGCTCTCTACTTACCATATTAATGGACAACATGCAACCCAGCGAGAGCACTTATATTCCCAAATTCATGAACATCCTCAGCTGTCCCTGAACAACATAACAACCAGACCCCAAAACAATTAGGGTTTTCAAAAAGCTGTTTCTGTCTGATGCAACACAAAGCAGCGTGGGAAAAATAATGCTAAGATCAGTTCACATATCTTTTTATAACGTACTTTTTACAGAAAGAACTATAATTTTTAGCTTATTTCATTTTCTGTGGAATTTCCATTTGACATCGTGAATCATTAACATGTTTTAGTTTTTTCATTTCTTCATGAGGGACGCACATCATGTGTTCACATGTAACATTATAGATGAACAATTATTGTAATATTGCACCATAACAACGCAAATCCAATTCAGAGATTACATTTCAGAGTAACTGTCTATGAACTAAACATTACAATAATCTCTCACACACACAAAAGTAATTTTACACACTTGAATCTGGTGTTTTATCCAGTCCAGTAAAACCTGGAAATGAGCTTCAATGAAAGATTGCAGGTTAATGGAAGTTGTGCTAGAAGACCAGCCCTGTTTACGTATATGTGCACATTTACATTTTGATATCATTGAGCTGATAAACAGTATGACTAGCTGACAAAAAGAAAATCTTTCATTGGTGTGCACAAGACGGTCTTAATCCAGTCAGTTCTCATTTATGGTTGCATGATGGAGGAGCTACCAAGTGCTATGAAAGCAGAGGCATCCCCTTTCTACCTTCATAAAGTGATCAGAGAACACATCTCAGTACCTCTTATACCTCTAACACACCTAACCTGCTCTTACTTGCACTTCTCTTTTTGTCCTCATTATATTCACTCGGCCTTGTTTTTGGGCCTGAAGGCTCTGAATTAAAGAGGCTTGCCAACATGCAAAGAGATTTTTTTATTTTTATATGAAGCTTTTGATATTTTATTTGGCCTTTGTCCACACAAAAACAAACATTTCTGGTTATTGCAAGTAACCTAAGAAACACCTTCCAGGTACATTTTCTCTTGTAAAATACTTATGTATGCTTGGAACCACAGCAGGGCTACTGGGAAAAAAAGAAAGGGATTAAAATTTTTTTTTTTTAAAAACAATCCTGTAACACTAAAGCTTGTGAGTTGTTTTCACACATAGTACATTGCTTTTGGATAAAAGAATCTGCCATAACATTAAATGTGAATGTTAGATGAGATAAAATTGAGAGACTCTCTTCGCTCTAGCATTGTATGTCTGTTCTTGCAGACTGACCGGGCCTATAATTCTGTTATCTGACCTCTAGTGGTCATTTAAATAACTGCATGCAAATGGCCTCCACGAAGGTAAAAGTTGTCGTAAAAATAATGGATTGTAGTTTTAATCATGATCAGTTTCTAAAATAAGTTATGTTGCCATTTAAACACTATCAAGAATTGATTATTATTGATTATTTAAGTGGACCATGTTGTTTTATTAACTGAACTTAAAAGGTAAATAAGTAGCACTGCCACCTAGTGTTTAAAATCAAATCTTCTTCCTCCCTCCCCCCAACCCCCCTTCCAACAGTTTCGCTCAAGTTTCTGGTTTGTGAGAGGAAGGCTCTTTTATATACAGTCTATAAAGGATCGACTAATATATCCATACAGTCACAAATTAATTTAATGAGTACCAAAATATAAATTAGACTAAAATCTTTAACGAAAAGACAACCTTTCGGTTAATTTAAGCAAAATTCTGGTGCTTACCTGTCGAGGACAAAATTTGCAAGCTCTGCATCCGTCTTGGGATTAATTTGGTCTCTCATACTTCTCCACCTTTCAATAGATTCTCAAATATTGATCCTTGTTTTATTCTGTTTTTGGTCGATTGCTGCACTATTGTTTGGCAACCTTGAGGAGTTGCATATAATTGGCTAAAGAACCAGGAAGTAGTAAAGAGCCGCACAGTCCATCGCAGTTATTCCGTCACGTAACTCTTATTTTAAAAGGAGAAAAGCTTGACAAAGACATTGTTGATGTAAAGGGACAGATTGTTTAAAGGGAAGCTTCCTTTTATCCCTGGCAACAAATGAGAACATTTTAAATTATTATTATTATTTAGCCTTTAACTCAGAGGTTGAGCAACTGGTTGTCATTAACATGCATTAATATAGTTAAAAATTTTAGCTACTAAAGATGTTGATAAGAAGTTTGGCCTTGCTACTGACAAGGCTAACTGAAATGGATGTTTTCGCCAAAGACTAGACATTGTAGGGTTTTCCGTTACTTTGAAATACTTCATTAATTCCTGGGATATGATTAAAATCATAATACAGTCCAGTCAATCCAGAGTTTCTAGTGTATTTCTTCAGCATTTGTTGAAAGAGAAGAACAATTATTCTTAGCATCATGCCGTTTGTGTGATGTAAAAAGACGAACGTCCAATTATACAGCCTTGAGTAATCACTGCTTTGTTCCCACTTTGTTGTTAAATGATCAAGCCACACAACTGGTTTCCATTTTAGCATTAGAAAATTAGCTAAATGCTGCAGTTTACATAAAAAATAAAAATAAATATAGAGTCCAAGAGATTGTATGAAGCTGTGTCCACAGGTTGTGGTTTGAGCAGCCTGATAGTGGAGAAGCAGCAATTTGGGATACTGATCTACTGATCTCTAAAATGCACCGCAAGGTGGCTGCAAACTCTGGGGTCTGACTATATTGTTATGATTTTTAAAATACAGACCACTTTCTTTGAAGACAACAACTATTAAACAAATTAATTTTTTTTTTTTTTTACACTGGTTTGGAGGCTATGCTGCTCAAGTAATTTCTCTGTCAACTTTAGACTCTTTTGAGACTTGGTATGTTGAGTTTCTGTGGCAAATCAAGATAATCAGCGATTTAAAAGATCAAATCCCAAAAGAATTACAGTAAAAGCAAAGCGGATGCAGGGCAGGAGCGAAGCAGAGAGAAAAATGGTGGAAATCATTTCTTCCAAGCATTCTGATGGGTAATGTGAGATCGCTAGCTAACAAAATGGACGAGCTTGTTTAGACAACACAAAAACAACTTAGAGCAAAGATGAATAAGTGTAAGGAGGACTTCAAAGAAAAAGTTCCAGCAGAAGAACGCGAGGGATGTGTGGTCAGTAAAGAAAAAGATCACCGGCTTCAACTTTAAGGGGATCAGACTAATGGAGGTCTGGACAGAGCTAATGAGCTGGCCATGTTCTTCAGTAGGTTCAGCTGCATATAGCTTTAGGCTGGAGATGCCATCATCTACCTGCATCAGAGAGCCCACTCTCATCTGGACCAATCAGGCAGCACTTTGAGCATCATGTTCTTTAATTTCTCAAGTGCTTTTAATACAATTCAGCTGCTCTGTTATGTGAGAAGCTCCATAAATTCCAGGTGGATTTATGACTACCTTACAAAAAGACCACAGTTTGTGAGATGATTGCTGATTTCAGGAGGAAAAAAAAACAAACAAACAAAAAAAAACCACACTGTTTACATCCTGGGAGAAGAGGTGGAGGTGGTGGGGGAATTCCAGTATCTTAGAGTTAAGCTGAACAACAGACTAGACTGGAAATGCAACGCAGAAGTATCTACAAGAAGACACAAAGTAGAGCTCATCCATTGTCTGCACCAAGGTGTTTAATATCTTCTACCAGTCTCTTTGTGGAAAGTTCACTCAGCTTTGCAGCTATCTGCTGGGACGGCAGCATCAGAGACAGAACAAACTAAACCAAAAAAGCTGGCTCTGTGCAGCCGTTGGAGCTGATGGTCCAGAAAAGAATGCTGCACAAGCTGCTGTAAATAATGGATGATTCTTTGCCTTCTTTACACAACAGTGTGTTCAGTGTGAGGCTTCGTCAAGTCCAGTGCAAGACAGAAAGGTACCAGAGATCATTCCTGCCAGCATTCATCACCCTTCAGAACAAAGCACTAAATTGTTTTTATTAAAAAAAAAAAACTACTTCAACATTGTAATTTCCCTCTGGAATAAAGAAAGTATTTTTCATTTAATTTTCATTTAATTTCATTTCATTATTGAGCCGTGGATCGCCTGTGCTTTAAAAGTGTTCAGAACTCACTATAAAATCCCTAAAGTAAAACAGCGACAAATAGACCTGGAAAAAATATTGAAGCTCACATTAAACTGGAGCCATTAGACGTTTTTTGCCTCCAGAGGTAGCTAATCAAATCTGATAGTGTGTGCAGATGATGAAAACCAGGTGGGTGTGAGAAAAGAGTGAGATTACCACTCTGACCTGTTCGGGGCTAAATGCTCCAGGCAACACAAGCCACTTTTAATGTATCTGTTGCAAATCAAACTGGTGGACTTTGAGTTTTGGTGGACCTTGAGAAAATTTAAAAAGCATCTTTGGTTTTTAATGATTAAATCTGCAGAGTTGCCTTTTAATTGCTTTGATTTCATGGTTGGGGCCGATGTCATTTCAAGTACTAAAAAAAAAATGTTCTTTTCATGCAATTGCTTATGATGCTTCCGGTCGTTTGTGTGTTTAATGTACATTTTTGTGGCTTCATTAATCTCAATTCCTCAATTTTCTTCCAAGACGCCTGGATGGAGTGGTGTTTAACTGTGGCTGCGACATCCGCTGGATCCAGCTGTGGCAGCAGAGAGGGGAGGCGGGCCTTCACACACAGCAGCTCTACTGCAGGAACGGAGCCTCCAAGATACGACTGCACAACATGTACATCCACAGCTGTGGTAAGACGAGGATGGATGTTTAAAAAAATTAGAAATTAGAGGGGAAAGGAAAGGAGGAGTTTGGAAAACAGGCAAGAAAAAGTAAAAGGGAAGGAAAATGTTAAAGGGGACTATCTAGGAGACAAGTTGAGATAGAAAGAGGAGGAAGTGTAACGGAGTTCATAGTATGAATCAGAGTGTTGACTTTGACAGAGGCTGTAGGCTGTGTCGTATTATCTCCTTGTGGTGACTCATCCCCTGGGACATCTATTGCATGTGTGTGTGTGTGTTCCATTATTTCCTATGTGCTCATTTAATTATGTTTATAAAAGAATATTAATTGATTTGGTGTGAAAATATATGCGCCAGCAGTGACAGGTGTATATTAATGTGAACATACGCTCCTTTGTGTGTGTGTGTGTTTGCATCTGCGTACTTTCAGATTTACCGGAGATAAGTGTGAGCCAAAGCAGTGTGTTGGTGATGGAGGGTGACAATGTGACGGTGACTTGCAATGGAACCGGATCACCGCTGCCTGAAGTGGACTGGACTGTCAGCAGCCTGCATTCCATCAACACACACCTGGTCAGTCACACACTTGTTGCTATGGTTAAAAGTGACCCCACAAACACACAGATAAAATCATCAATCGAACAGAAATCTACATTATCGTCACAGAAAGCGCTCAGACATCCGATGAGCAGCTAAGCTAATGGCTACTCTAAACGGGGTCCCAGAAAAGAAATTACTCTACTTCTCAAAACAACTACATCAAGACTTTAAAGTAAACTCTTTCAAATAGTGAATTTACACCACAGCTACTATCTTATCTCTGCCTGTGCTGCTCCACATCACCAAGGGACTTCAAGTATCAATAGACTATATGAAGCACTTACTGGTTAGTCCTGACATTATATCCCTTCAACGGCAATGATTCAGTTTACTGATATCACAAATTCTGCCATGATACAATTTTGTTTTGATGACTCAGGATTCAGCTAATGACATGAAATTATATCAACTGCATAAACACATAAAACAATAGAATTTAACATCAGACCTTTAAATAAAAACAGTGTTAAAGTACCTTCTGACACAAAATGTACCACTGAAAGAACAATGAATTTGTATAGGTTAAAACAGGGTATTGTTCCATGTAGTCACAAACAAAAATATTTTCTTTAGAGTTTAAAAATCAAGGTAGTACAGTCTTACTGTATCATGGCTGAACTCTGCACCTTTGGAAACAGGTTACATTTTTCCTCATCAAATCAAAATACAGTTCAGTTGTTAGAACTAAACAAACACAATTGGCGTAAAGCACCTGATGCAGATTATTTATGTATTGATGTCTGATTGTTGACTGATCTGTTGACACATTTATGTTCAACTATAACAGTAGTGTTTTCTAGTGATTAGAAATACTTATACGTGCTAAAATTTGACTGATGTTACATTATTCTCTTTTCATTTTACAAATTGCCTACACGGGAATTCCAATTGTCTTTTTGGTAATTTGAAAGTAAACTATTGGACCTTTGAAACTATGTTAGATAGTGACTCTGTTTGCAATCAGATGTAGTACAATGGAGTACTTAAAGTTTTGAAGGCAGTTGAGAGAATAGTAACAAAGTAAACAACAGCGATAAAACTCACTCTATATAAAGCTTGTTCAAACTGCTGTAAGTCGTTTTCTGGTTTCAGTTGTTTCTGTTCTACTGCCCCGGTCTGAGAAGTGCTAAGCTAATCTCCTCCATCAGATTTCTTCTCTGACTTCCCAAACTCAGAGTTCAATGACTGTTTTCAGACACTGTGCTTCACTAAAACCAACTTCAAATAGACTGAAATATCCCTTTAAGTGCTTTAGCAAAATATTGGTGACACTTTTGCATCTTTGTTTTTATGTTTTCCTCATTTGCAAGCAATTTTCTTAAGATGAGATTTTGGGCGCTTGAGTTCTTAAAGTTATGAAGGCACACCGGAGAGAATGTCAGTAAAAATCTAATCTAATTTATACATGCGGCATCACAGGTTGCCAGCGAAATTATATCCCATAAATGTGTATATATATATATAGATATAGATA
>JBAMHW010000001.1:32184183-32195549 GCA_037177495.1 Rhadinocentrus ornatus | reverse complement strand
GCTGCTGGTCTGAGACAAACAATAGCTACTGGGACCTGGTGGAAAGAAACTAGTCTGTATTACCACAGACAACACTTATGTCTCTTTCTATCTTTCATTCTTATCTGTAAAGTCCTGATCACTCTTTGTTTGACTCACTGCTGATCATGTGGTTGCAAACGTATGTCCCAGCATGCACAGGGGCAAAAGGTTTGTGGGGGTAAACCTATTTTTTTAGCATTCTCACTGCTTTGACTTCCTTCTGCATGGTGCTTTCTAATGTTTCATCATCGCTGAACAGTCATTTATTCTTTTACTGACTGTGTCTAGGAGGCTCCAGATGGAGAAATGAAACCTGTAAGAGCTTGGTCACATGACAACAAGCGTTAATGATGTTTGATAACTGTGTTTCAGTGCTCTGTTTAAGTCTGAGAGGTTAGATCTTTCTCATTAAGACATAAAGCAACATTTCTTCCAGTATTAGAACTACTATAGATGAGTATAGCTCTTTCAGTTTAACTCTTTTCTTTTAAGTGTGTCCTTTAGTAGTATTGATAATAAGAGTGAATGGCGTTTTAGTCATCAAGTCATATCGTGTTTCACTGTTGGTGTTAAATATAATGCATGATAATTTAAAAAAGACAGGGGCTACCGTGTCAGTGATTTTAGTCTTCTGTCTTCGGAATAGTGTCTGTCGAATGCAGTTGACTGTGACTGATGTTTTCTGCATGACTGACTTGGTTCCTCCTGACAGAAGTTATCATTGTAGCACCGGTGAGCAACAGCAGGATGCATTTAGACACACCACGGAGCTGCAGGCCACCCATACTTTTAAGAGTTTAGTTTCCAGTGAATGAGTACAGTAGTTCAATATAAAATATTTTGGTAATAAATCCAGGTGTTTAGAAGCTGGCACTTTAGAACTTGTTGTAGCAGCAGATCCAGATGGATTGTAAGCAGGTTAAAATCAAGGTAATGAATAATTGATTTCCCACAGAATATGTAAAAGATAGACCCAGCCGCAATTAGGGATGCACGATCCACTTTTTTTACTTCCAATACTGATATTTGAGATTTAGTACCGGCCCATACCGATACAGGGAAAACAGCACTGAATTTACCTAATAAATTGTGTCTCGTTGTGTGGAAAAGACTGAGATCTTTCTTTTGTGCAAGGCAACATCCGACTTGACTTGTACTGAATTAATTATTTAACAACTGTGCACCAGTACAGCAATCTTAAATAAACTTAATCTTAAATAAGCTTCACAAGCTTGGTCAAACAAGTAAAAATATAATGCTGCCCCCATCGTGGTGAGGCAGTTTAACAAGGCTAACTTTAAAAATTGTACCAACTTTTTATCAACACGTCACATGTGCCACTAGAGGGAATAACATCTTGGACCACTGTTGCGCATAATTCAAAGCGAGCTACAAAGCGCTGTCTTTGCCTCCTCTCAGAATATCGGACCACAATGCTGTTTTCCTTTTACAAACAAAGGATGGCACAGGTGGGGGTCTCCATGTGGCAGGTGAGCCACTGGAACATCCAGGCGGAGGCTGTGCTTCAGGATGCTCTCGGATGTTGGCTGGGACAAGTTCCAGTCCAGCTCGCAGGATGTCAGCAAATTTGCGGAGGTGACGATGGACTTTATTGCTAACCTGGTAGATGATATCGTTCCCATGGCATCTGTCCAGGTTTTTCCAAACCGGAAGCCATGGATGGACAAATCTGTCTGCGAAGCACTGAGGGAGCGCACTGACACCTACAGCTCGGGACTTCTCAGCAGCAAGATGGAGGACTACATAAGGACTGCAACGCATGGTGAAGGAGGTGCAGGAAGTGAAGGTACAGAGACAGAGAAGAGTCAATTTTTCCACCATCACAACTTCAGGAGTCTGTGGCATGGACTACAAACTATAACAAACTACAGGATAAGAGCCCCCGCTCTGGCTGAGGACCTGAATAGTTTTTATGCACGGTTGGAGGCTGATGCTTGCTTTGCTGGTGTTAGCATGCTAACTGCTGCAGCCTTAAGGACTCCTTCTGCCGGTGTGGTAGCTACATGCACTCACCCTGACCGAACATGACGTGAGGAGAGCAATGAGGAGAGTCAGCTGAAGAAAGGAAACAGGACCTGACGGCATTCCTGGTCGGGTGCTTAAGTCCTGTACATACCTGCTAGCTCCTGTCCTCACCACGGTGGTCAACCTTTTTCTGAGCCAGTCTGCGGTCCCAGCCCATTTTTAAAGAGCCATCATCATCTCTGTGCCCTGTGCCTCTCCAGCCATCCTAAATTACTACCGCCCCGTGGCCCTCACCTCTGACCTTAAGAAGTGCTTCAAGAAACTGGTAAGGGGTCACATCTGTGCTTCCTTCCGCAAGTGTCTGGACCGACTTCAGTTCACTTACAAGCCAAACATATCAACGGACAATGCCATTTTCCAGGTACTGCACACATCCCTCACCTGCCTGGACAAGTGCACAGATGTCTATGTAAAGATGCTGTTCATTGACTTTACTTTAGCTTTCAACACTCTAGGCCCCACCACACCCCACTCCATACTGATCAACCTGGGGCTGAACTCAACCCTGTGTGCCTGGATCCTAAACTTCCTGTCAAACAGAACTCAGGTGGTGCAAGTGGGCAGGCACACTTCCAGCCCTCGAACCCTCAACACCGGATATCCACAGGGTTGCGTCCTCAGCTCTCTGCTCTTCTCCCAGTACACTCGTGACTATGTAGCCGAGAACAGCTCCAACACCACAGTGAAGTTTGCAGATGACACTGTGGTGGTTGGTTGCATCAACAACAATGATGAGAAGATGTATAAAGTGACGGTGGAGAAACTGGCAGACTGGTGCCATGCTAACACCCTCCTGCTAAATGCAAACAAAACTAAGGAGATGATTATTGACTATGGGTGGAGACAGCAGAGGAATTACACCCCTCTGAGGATTAATGGGGCATAGATGGAGAGGGTGTGCAGTTTCAAGTACCTGGTGTGCACACCACAGGATCTATCCTGGCACATAGACAGCCAGGTAAAGAAGGCATGGTAGTGCCTCTTTCACCTCAGACAACTAAGAAAGATCATCTGAAAATCAGGAGGATGTTCTACACTGGAGTGGTGGAGAGTGTTCTGACTGATAACGTCACCCAGTGGTACGGGAACAGTACTGGTTGTGACCGGACGGACCGGCAGATGGTGGTGCTGAGGTCCGCAGAGTATAATTAGGGTAGTCTATTTTCAGAAAAAAACTTCTGGATATCAACATTAGTTGAGGATCTGTAACTGAAAATACAGAAATGTACCAAAAAACTGTTTAGAAAAAAAAGTCACCCAAAAATGAGAAATAATGAACACATTAATATAAAATGCAATAATATTTTAATGGGTATTAATGGTTAAGGGTACATATGTGTGTCATATAAAATAGCATTTCTCACTGTTCAGCTCCACTCTGTGACAATAAGTGCGTTTCCATTACCACTAGAATTGCCCAAAACCCAAATTTCGCAATAAAAAAATGGTAATGGAAACATCTGCATTTCAATAAACATTTAAAATATCACCAAAAAGTTTTTACACTGTCATGAGGTGGATTTTCAGGCGTATCGATATAGAAGTATATCGCGAAAGTGCAATGGAAACACTTTTTCCGCATTTAGACATTACCGGATTTGACGTTGGTGGTCATGTGACAAGTTAATTTGAAATAGAAATGGCACAGTATGTGCGGACAGAGGAGGAGAGGAAAATCTTTTTACAAATATAACTGTCATCCTTGATGGCAAACAACAGTGAAAGCAGAGGTTTACAAGGAAATCTTCATGCTCCTTTAAAGGGGAGTGTCGGGAGATGAGATTTTACGAGAATTACAGCTAATGTGCTAAACACCATTCAGTGGAAACACCTGCAAATTGCAAATGTACTTTGTCGAAGTGTTTGAAATTTCACTTTTATTTTGTGAAAAAATGTAATGGAAACGCAGCTTATGATGACATCTTGCTCCAAAAGGAACAAGATAACAGGGGCCGAATGTCCAGCACATTCTTTTTCTCCTTGCTGACATTTGATTGAAAGCTATTTGGGGCAGTTTCAGTCAATGGAATACTCCTTTACTATCAATGTTTCACTCAGAGGGAAATGCTTCAAACTCAGACATTTTCAGTTAATTAGCACTGGCTGCACCAAAAATAAACTGACATGAAAGTGCCATTACTAATGTCATTTTGTTGTTATTAACAACCCCCCCCCCTTTTTTTTTTCACATCCGTCCTGCTGCATTAATGTGTTAACTATTTAAAGTAAGTAGTCAAAGGTCATTTAAAGTAATTGGTTATTGATAAAATAATATTTTGGATTTCAATTATTTTAGAAAACAAATATAATTATTATTTTGTTTTTGTATTAAGATACAAATTGGGAAAATGTACACCAACATGTTCCACTCTGCAATGCCATTGTTCCATTACCAGTTTGGGAAATCCTGCACATACGAGTATCTGTTTAAAATCCATGCATCGGGCTGCTGATGAGGTGTCACTATGTCATGAATTGTGAGTGAAAACAGGTGGGAATGCAAAACTGAAAGTTTCAGAATGGTCACTTACAAACATGTGGGTGACACCACAGTGGCTACCTCCACTTCCTACATTGTAGTCTGTGGGTTACCATGATGATCTCCCCTTGGGCAAAATAAGCCGCTTTAGTCTGACAGAGATGTTCTGGTTGAACCCACAATGAGACTGGCAACCTATTATCCCGGCTGTTTGGGACGAACCCATGAGACGTTATAGCAATAAGACCTGCAGAAATACAACAACAACAAAAAAAAGACCAGCAGTTTCTAAAACTGCTGTGTGGCTGCATTTGTCATCTGTGCCTTTAATGCTTACATTGACTTTACAGATGAAAGTCACCTCAGCTGCAGGCTTTATGTTCCAGCACATACAGATTATGTATTAGTAAGAATGAATTGTTTAGAAATGGGATCCAGGCCAGCTGAAGGCATGGAGGGGTGATTTGTATTTGGCTACCTAAAGTTGAAGAGCTGCACATCAGTAAGTGCCAAAACACAGACTGTATCGCTCTTTCCATGCTTGCTGCAGTAGCATACCCATGGTAACAGGAGTCTAGTGGATCAATGAAGTGGTTAATTCCCACAGGTAGTGTGCACTTCTCAACTGCATTCCATTTCCTTTAACAGGAATTTAACTAATGAATAATTTACTGTAGTTTTAATTAACTGATTAAAAATTTAAATCCCAGCAGTACAATAGTATGTCTTGTACAGTAGATTCTTCATGCAGCTAAACACCAATCTAAACTCGATTTGTTTCTCTCTTACTCTTTCCATAGTCCAATGTTTACTGGCCGAACATCCACTCCATCAACATGACTCTCTTTAACATCAGCCGAGATGATAACAACTTCCAGCTGACCTGCATCGCAGAGAACGTGGTGGGGATGACCAACTACTCCATCCAGCTTAATGTACAGTGTGAGTTGGAAGTTTTCTATGATTTAACCCGTAGTAAATCTGTCCCAGCAGATGCAGGGTTAAAGACCAGTGGTATATGAAGTGAAACTCTCTTGTGCTTTAACACTCAGAGCTTATCATTCTGCTGCCCATGTTACATATAGGTACGTATGTTGACGTAAAATATTTACTCTTTCTAACTAATTAGTTTGATTAATCTTGTAATTTGCGTAGCTATTTACGTTTAATATAACCACAGTTAATAGTGGTACATTAAGAAGCTCAGATATATTTAGTTTAAAAGATGAAGCTTTGTTAATAGTGTGGCTGTTTGACAAGAAATGGGGGAGAAGATCGAGTTCATTTGAAAATAACAAGCGGGAGCCCTCACTGTTGGTGAAAGGGCTTTCTTTAGTGTTAGCTTGGTTTTTTATAGTTTTGTATAGACACCAGGTTGATAATTGACTCCTATTAATTTATTGTGTGAATTCAACTTATTTTAATTATCATGTTAAATGTTGAATAAATTGTAATACTGAATGGTTTAACCCAGATCATAAAGAGGTGCTGATCTTCCTTTTCTGTATTTGTTAGTATTTCCTTTTAATTAACTTATTATCTTTATCTGGACAACGTAAACAAATAGAGGGAGCATATGTATAAAGTTAAAGGTTAAAGTTAAAGTATTCCAGTTTTTTAGGTGAGTTTATGTGAAAAACTCTTGTGATGTATATAACCTTAAGTAGGCAGCAGAGGCCTGTAGATTTGCAGTCTAATAGTTTTATGAGTGCTGAGCTAGGCTAACCAGCTCAGACCAGGGCCAACAGGGGAGCTAATTTTCACCATCTAGAACAAGTCAAGCCTTAAATATTTCATAGTGGTTCTAGCAGGTATCACTGTGGATTTTTACACCCCATGTGGACTGACTCTGTGTGATAAGTTACAATGACTAGAGACCAAATTGCTCCTGACACTCATGGCAGTGGCATTAGCCTAGCAGGCAAACCCAAAAGTCCTGGACAACATAATATTAGGCATGAACAAAGCAAGGTGATCATGTGTTGACCAATCTCAGTTAAAGCTAAAAAATATTTGTATTACATAAGCTACACTTCTTTTCAGCTAGCAGTGATGGCAGCAAGTGTTCCATGCTCTGTAAAAGAGTCAGTTTATTCATCACTGGAGTTCCTACAGATGAAGACATTAGATGTAAGCTAATTAACATCCTACATTTACGGTGTTAGTCATGGTAATAGGCAGCTAAATGATGGATGTGTCTACAGAAGAAAAGAATCATCCAGTTTCAAAGTCATCACTCTCTAGAAACCATGCAAGTCCAAAATGTTGTTTCAGTCCATCCAGGAGAAATGAGGAGCCACCAACCAACCAGTACAAGAGGACCTATAGATACATGGTGATAGCATAGCTAAACATGTTTATGTGTCACTTTATTAAAGATTAAATGCAGGACTTAAAGAGAGAGTCTCTCAATGTTAACATAAAAAACATAAGCCCTGAAGACACCGTAACATCTGTATTGTTGTGTCACAACAGTTGTGTTTTGGTTATTTAATCTGATTTGCTCACCTGTTATGAATGGTCTAAATAAGACTCAAGTGCTTAAAATGTGAAATTGTGTTGCTCTGTTGTTAATCAGTGAAGCCTGCTGGTTCAGTGATGATTTAAAATTAAATCTTGTTACCTACCACAGAGTAAGGGGGTTATCTACATTTGAGGCCATCGGTTCAGCTGGGGTCTGCCATGATTTGGAAAAAATATTTATTTATTTATTTTTTAATACAGCTGAGAATATGCTTTACCAAAGAGACCATTTCATAATACCAATATTAACTTTTAGAGATGAAGTGATATTTGTATAGCTGATAGCCTCATTATAAAGTAACACTGGGCATTTAACCCAGTGTGCTGTGCATAAAAACAGGAGTTTACATTGAATGTATAATAACGAGAATTTGATTTCAGTAATCAACACAAAAATTAAAAATCCTGGTCCCAAGGTAAACACAACCACAAATAAATAATACTTATTTTTTTATCAAAGAAAAAGAGAGTTAAAATGCAGAGGAAGTGTTTAATAAACTAAGTGCACCCTTGCTGTTTCCATGGAAACTAAGATGGTTAAGGAGCACTCAGCAGCTGCTAATTAAATCCACTTGATTAACTGATCATCTGCAAGTTTGAGCACCTCTATTAAAGCAGAGGTTTTGGCAGTTTGTTGATCTGGAGCATTTAGGTGTGTGTCAATTTGAGGCCAAGGAGGAAGGACATCAGCAATGATATTAGAAAGCAACTTTATTAGAAAAAAACTACAAAAACTGTTTGGTCTATTTAAAAAAGAAAAGGTTCATACTTTCTGTGCAGCATATGTTCAATGCAAACATTGTTCATCAATAATAAAAACTTGCTCTAAAGCGTAGTCACGCAAACTGCCAAAAGCAATAAACTCTCCTATAAAATGCTCGTCTAAAATAATGCCACATATTGAATGCTAGGAGCAAAGAATGCTTGGTGGCTTTTCTTTTCCAGAAAAAGTCTTTCTTGGCAACTTTGATGGGCTTCTGTTGGAAACTTAAATTTATCATGCAATAATGACACAGACAGTCTGAGAGAATAATTTAGAACAGGAAAAAAAAATCTCCTTTATCAAGCTGAGCAGCCAAATTATGCAGGTACATTTAGAATGCAATGAGGTGTTGCACAATTACAAACCAAGTAAAATTGATGTAGCCAATTAGCAAAAATATACCCTCAAGCCCACTTGCAAGCTCAGCCTTGATCTGAGCAGAAAAAGAGAAAAAGGGGGGAAAAAACGCATCCTCTGCAATGAAAAAGTAATGATTTGGTAACTGTCAAAAGGTTCCTTCAACATCCAGATTATGAATTACTGTATATAATTCAGCTCTTACATAAGTCTACTGAGTGCATTGGCCCTGGGCAGATTTGGGACAGACTATATTCAAAGCCAATATTTATCAAAGCTGCCTGACATTATTCTCTTTGTAGAAAGCTTTCTCTTGTAGACCACAATCTATTGTAGCTGCTTGCAATGCATCACACTGCAGGACAGGGAAGATTTGTCAACAATTCCAACACTCCCTACTGGAGCAGAGCTGCAGCCCGTGTTAGAATGACAGATTGACTTTGCAACATCAAGTCTTCAGGGCTCCCTTCACATGGACACTCAATGGATGTACATCTCCAGGCATTTCTTTTCCTGTTGACACTCTGCTGGTGCTGCAAATTAACTTATTAATTTTTCACCACATGCTCTGATGGTAATTACATTTCCTCCCCTGTGCAGCCTATTGTCTCTGGAAATGTCATAAAATAGCTTAAACTGCTGCTCTGATTAGGGAGTAATCTGATTGACAGCGAAATTACCAGCCGTCAAGTGACATTCTCTGCATTCAAAGATGAGCTTGCTATTTTAGTGAAACCGTAATTAACCACAATGCAAATTCTGCAAGCACATTGTTATGCCGCTGTCAGGAACAATGGCATCTCTGCAGCACTGTGGACTCGCATAACTTACTGTTTTTTCCTTCGTTGGTCCCTTATGCACTGTGCAGCTCCCTAATAATAATACAGCACAAACCTATACGTGAGTTAGTGGTTCTTCTACAGCAAGCTGAGGAAGACGTGGTGTTTGATTAGGAATAATAAGGAAATAATGTGACTTCACCCCACCTAATCTAAGAGATTAAAATCTGTACTGCTGTGTGCTTTAGCCCTGAGAGAATAAGTAGTACAGTGATTCTCAAATTGGCCCGGGGGACATGAGGAGGGCAGCTATGCTAAATAAAATGTGCAATTTTTGCACTACTAGTAAAGCATGGACACATTTGTGAAAGTACCAATGAGCAAACACTGACAACATACAACCCCCCGAAAAAGACAAGAAAATATGATGAGGCATATTTTGCCCTTAGCTTGACCAGGTAATGGTCAAGTAATGGTAATTGTCAATGGTGGATTTCGAAGAGAAACCAGAGTGTTTGTCCTAAAATATCAGCATCTGACAGTATGAAGCCAAACAAGTTACAACGCCACATAGGGACGTCTCATCCTGACCACAAAGAAAAGCCCATTGATTACTTTAGAAATAAACTACTCAACTGTCATGAACAACAGAGTTGTTTTACTAAAACAGCATCCGTCTCACTGAAAGCTCAGACTTACGTCATATAAAGTACTGTACAGAGTTTCCGAGTCTAAAAAGCCTCACACTATAGTGGAGGAATTTATAATTCCTTCCACCACTGATATGGTTTCACCTATAATTAATGAAGGAGTAGCTAAGAAGCTACAGATTATGTCTCTGCCAAACAAGCCTGTTTTGTACGTTTCATCACGGGAATTGAAGGGCTTAACATGGCTGTTGTTGATGACAAGTGGCGCCTGCAGAAAATGTTTGGGAACCAGTTACAGTATCTGTTCCATGATGCTGCCGCCCCCCCCTGTCACCACCAGCCATGATGTCCTGTCAATAATCTAACTGAAACATGGCATTTTGAGTATGCAACCAGTGTGATGGCTAGACATGCAAAAATGGCCTTTCATTGATCAAAGCTTGTCATCTGCACGGACGCTACGAGGACACTGTGGTCATATGGACTACAACGTTGTTCTGAAATGACTTGTACTGACTGAGACTGGGCCTTGCTGAGGGGAAAATGGATCTGGCACTAACTATCTATCACCAAGAGAATTAAATTTTTACTCTCAGCTTTCTCCTTTCTGTGCTGCACATCTCTATAGACACTTTATACCCTGCACTCTAAATCACAGCGCTTTTTTCCCTACCTGGTAGCAATCCATTAAAGTTTTTCATCTTAGGACCAGTTACAGGTATACTTTTTTATGGTTCTATTGACTTGGCTGAGAGTTAACTCCACCATATCTGGTGCTTTGGATTTCTAACTCTTTGTTGGGGACAAAATGTACGTTACGTTCATTTAGCTGATGTTTTTGTCCAAAGTGACTTACAATGGTTAGGCAGTAGCATTTAGGGTCTTGTCTAAGGTCCCAACTGGAAGGTGCTATTCATCATCCCTCAGGGGAATCAAACCCTGGTTTCCCACATGAGTGACTGCTGTTCTACCAACTGAGCTAACCAGCCGCAAGTGAGTGTATCTTGGGTTGTGTTCCAGACTGAGCAAAATGGAGCAATGACCAGTTCCCATTCTTGGTCTTGCTTTTCTAATTTTCTAAAATAAGGTGCCCATTTACTTCAGTTTGGGTTTATGGGGCTAGATGACCACTATTTCTTGACTCCCATAAGAAAAGGACAGCTCATCCATGCAATGGAGTAGGGCTAAAAGTGGGGAGGAGAGGCAAACAAAGTAGTTGGGGGTTTCTTGGCCATACATGGTTATTGGTGCCAGTACAAGTGGTGCCAGAAACAGAATTTTAAATGCAAGTGTGTGAAGTAAAGGTTAGCTGGACTCACTTATGCTGGGCTTGTATCAGAAGACTTTGAAAAGATTTGCAAAAGACTGGTAGAAAACTACCGGCTCACATGTAAAGACATATGTTATGAGTTTTAGTCTCAGCCTGGTCTCAGACTGAGATTTAACAAAGACTGTGAATAACTATTTACAAGACTACAACTAGATTATTTTAACATTTTTTGTGTTATATTGGACAGTTTAAATGGAACAGGGCCGATCTGCCCTCAGCAAAGCAAACAAGGGAAGAGTTTCCCTCCAGGATGATTATTAAGTGTGACTTTGCATCTCCGCCATGTGTTACACCTCTAATCTTCTCTCATTTGTTAGATCATTATACTGTAACACATCTTGTTAGATACACCTTATGGTGCCCCTGGACACATCATCAGTGATGTAACTTGGGATCACAGGGGGTTTCGGGTCTTTCA
>JBAMHW010000001.1:32134548-32146455 GCA_037177495.1 Rhadinocentrus ornatus | reverse complement strand
CGATCTTTGATGTTTGTAACTCATGCAGAACTTGAGGCAAAAATTATCAGTATTGAAAAGAACTGTAAAAAGCACTTTTGCTGCTCCATATTATATCTTAGGCATTATGTGATGTAGACCTCTACCCTGAACTGAAGGGAATTGTGGAGTAGAGGTGTCCTTTTTTCTGAGTGCACCAGTATTGTGTTCAGGTTCAAATGAAAGGAGATTGATGTTACTGCTAACCTTGGCTGTGTGCCCTGCCTGGCTGCCCCTGTAAGCCATCAGTCTGCCGCGAGTCTGACTAAAATATTAAAGAGTCTGCCTGCTCGCCCGCTGTAGCACCTTACCACAGAACAAGCAGGGTGTAGAATATGTCATAGCTACAGTAGATACCGCATGTAATGACTGGGCACTTACTGTAGGTGAAACAAGAGCAGACGATTATTCTTCATATAAGCTGAGACTTATATTACCATCAATCCTGTGATATATTTATCCATCTCACTATGCATTCATTCCAGGATATAAATACTTCCTGTTATGAATATGACACCCTTAAACTGGCATACAGAAGATGGAAGTCACCTCTCGCTGCTGTATTCAAGACCCCATTCTATAATGATACATTACAGCAGCGCCACAATATCCTGAACATGCATATTAGACCACATGTAGTAAATTATCCATGCTGGTATATGTAATTATAATTATATTTATGTCCCAAAAAAAACTTTTTTTTTTTAGTTACCAAACATCACGACCCTTCTAAAATCCCAGGGAATCTGTAGTCAACAATTTTACAATTCTGAGGATGAGAGGTGATGTCAATGTTGCATCTCGTCCTAATCCTCATTCAGCCATGGATATCGCGGGCTAAATGTAGACGATTTTAATCCCAGTCACTTCACCCGTCATTAATAATTTATACATCACAAAAACTATATACTATATTCTATAAATCAGCCTGGAGTCCCACAAACCAACAAGCAAACTAGGTTTACAATTCATTGTTACATGCTCCGAATGTGTGAGGACTTACCACTCTCTCCTCAGCTACTGAAAATGCCCTTCTAACATATACTAAATACAAAAAACACACACATTTCATCACTTTAAGTTGTGTGTTAAAAGAAAGATAATATCAATTAATATATATAAAGATATTTCACTGGTAGATCCATTGTGGTCTACTAGATTGCAACACATTATCATTTTTATGCAAACATAAAAAAACAAAACAAAAATGAAGGACATGGAGGTGATGGTAAACCTGCTGTAAGTCTATGGCTTTTTATCAGACTCAGTAACAGAAGAGCCAGAAAAAGCTGCAGACAGTGAAACAAAGCACTGAAAAATAGTCCCTTTAGTGACGTCACTTACTGGCCAATCAGTGGCATGCATCCTGAAGACATCACATCTTCGGCTCAACTCATCTTGTTTGGAGCCACCAGCCGAGAAGGTGCTGGTGCAGTATGTGGTACCAGGTGCTACTAACCAATGGAAAGCCCAAAACATCGAGCCAAGCAGGTACTAGAAGAAAAGGGCCATATGTGGCTGTGTAACTCATGTCAGAGAAGCAAGGAACTCTGGTTTGAGTTTCCATTATGTTGCTTTTATTCTATCTTCTATCGATGTCGGAAATCCTGGTGAAATCTGGACTAAATGGGAAAAAAAATTTCAACACTGTCAAAGGAACCCGCTCTCTTTAAAATCTGATATCAGTCTAGATGTCTACAGACCATTTAAATGTCATTTGAGTGTATCGAATCACAAAGTGAAAACACTGTGACGATGCAAATGAAAAGTGGTCATCGTGTATGTTATAGCGGTATATTAACTGAACTCCTTTGAACCGAGCTTTTACAGACTGTCCGCCAGTTGTTAATTTCATAATGAATTAATAGTCTGCATGCATGAAAGGTGGGCATTAGGTACAGGAGCATGAAGGTTGATTTGAAATTATGCACCATGGTTAAATGTGTAATTTGACTGACGGGTAGATATGTGTGCACATAAACACCCTCCTCCCTTCTCTTACTCCTCCACCTCGTGGGAATCTGTTTGGTCTGAAACCCTCCAATGGAGGGAGGTTGTAAGAGAACCGAGGCAGGAATCAAGACCCCAGGGGGCTAGAAACAAGAAAGAGGCAGGGACAGAAAAAGATTGTAGCGATGGAGAGATGAAATAAATGATGTGAGGCTAAAAACAACTTTTAAGTTATGATGAAACAGCAGTTGCTCGAGTAAAACATGCTGATAGAGGAATTTAGGTTTTGATCAATTGCTGTAGCTCTCATTCTGAAGGCGTTTTATGTTCTAATCGGTATTAGTATGGATGCAAGCAGTTGAACTAACTTCAGCAACATGTTTATGAGTCTGAAAACAGGCCACTGAAGGGGAGAAAGTAATCAGGGAGATTGTCGAGAGAAAACAAAGAGAAGGGAGTGTGGGAGGGAGAGGGGTAAGAGAAAATGGGAATACACTTGATTGACTGATATCGCACAATAAGACAAGGGTTAAATTGAGTGTGTGTTTATGTATTTTTAAATCTGAATAAAAGCTAAGAAAACAAGACCAGGTACAAAAAACCTGGTTAACAACGACACTAATGTGCTACCTGCAATTAATTTCAAACTCCCAATGGGGGCATTGCCTTTGTTACCATAACTGGCTGGGAAAAGTTCAGATTAAAAATTAATCAGATTTTTTGAGCTTGCTCTTTAATATTTATTTAGATATTATTGGTTAATATTTCCATCCTGGAACAATAAAATGGTAATTAGCCGCTTGTCTCTTGTGCACCTTACTCATATATTGCTGTTTGTAGCTCAATAAATGAGCAAGACGTGCCGGTGAGCTTGAGGTCTCTTGCTTGAGTCCCATGTGTGTAGTTCACATTTTTATTACCAATCCCGGTAAAATCTTTGTCTAATGACAGCGTTCAATCACTATCCCGGGCTAATCAGTGTGTGCTTACACACATTAAGACAGTGTTGAGATTTCAGCTGAGTGATGACAGAATTCTTGGTTAAAGTGTTGAGTTCTGCATTGCTGGTTTACCTTTGGACATGGAGCTCATAGACCTCTTCATGCCTTCTCCTGATGCACAACAAGGGCACGAAAATCCCAGCATGAAGGGCGTGTATGAAAAGGCCTAACGTTTTGTCCTAACTGGAGTGCATATATCCAAAGCAACCCACATAATGGGATCCATGTGGGTGATGCTGGTCATGATCATTTTTGAATCTCAACCAGGTCATGTTATAAATATGATTTTTTCAATTTGAGGACTTATTCCTGAGTTTCTACTAACTTATTTAATGAATGTCTTAGTAGCAATAGACTGAACTTTTTTCTATTTTTGTCAGTAATGATTACATTTTTGGAAACAAATTGGATGGATGGATGGATGGATTACATTGAAAATCCAGCATGATTTCAACATGTCAGTCCGAAACAAATAAAAAAAAATAAATCAAAAGTCAAATCATTAAAAACAGTTTTTCAATTGGTTTCTGATTACTTAACTCTTCTCTTTTAATTCTCTTAACACGAGTCATTTATACTTGCTATGGGTCCACATTTGTGCCATGTGTGTCACTATTTTTACTATGGTATCTCTGAAAGGACAAACAACTCAAGAAACCTTTAAGCTTTAAAAGAGCAGCACCAGCTTTGTTTGTTTCCAACAATTTTGAAGTAGTTGCCTGTAGTGCAGTCATCGCTTCACCGAAGGCCACTCGATCCAATTCAAGATGAAAACATGTTTGTATTTGGAATAATTTTGGCCACTGATGGCTACCGTCCATTCACAGCAATGCTTGGCATTCATACTTATTTCTCTGCCCATCTTTACAACTAGATGTTAGTAAAGCTTACACACTCGACCTTTTAAACAAACAAAAAAAAAGAAATAAGTCTGCAACTTAATAGCTATACAGCTGTTGCATATAATAAAGTTTCCTATTATAGAAACTTCAGTTCTAATTCCAAAGTTAAATACTATGAAACTAAGCTAAACTTCACCATCCAAACATTAGCATGTTAGCATTATAGTAGCGGAACCAGGTAGCTTGTGTGGCTCTGTCTCATTAACCAGTACTACAACATGTGGTACCTGCACTGTAACTAATACTGCTCCTCTTGTTCAATCAGCATTTTGTAGATAAACTGTGATCTTTACCATGATTTTTAGCTTTCTTTTAAGCTATCCAGCCACGCACATCCATACTGTGTCGGGGTGCAGCGAACTGTTCATGTTCCATGTGCAGACTGTGAAAACATTTTATCTCTTGGGAGCACAATGAAGTAACTGTCTGTCTAGCTACACAGGCAGCTATAAATATTTATAAACAGGGATTAATACAAGATCAGCGCTGCCTTTCAACAGATTCCTTTTGGTGATATATGGTGTGGCTACCAAGTAAACATGTCCAAGTTTTTACGACATTTAACATAATAAAGAAATCTTATCGTATCAGAGCCTATGGCTAATGGCTAATGAGATGCTTCCCTGCTAACCCTCCCCCACATCTAAAACACTTGTTGGTTGCAGGGTGGTGCACAACATTAGCATGCAGAGGCTTCACTTGCAACATTGATGTGCACAATCATCAAACAGCTCTGAGGGCCGCAGTGACTGAATGTGGCTCTCGCTCTACTTTGTGATTTATATGCAAACCGCCAGATGCTTGACGCTGGGGAATCGTCTCATATTCTAATGCCATAACAAGAAATGCAGCCGTCTGGTGCGGGGTTGCTGCTGTGCATTTGTTTACACTGTATGCGTGTGTGTGTGTGTTTTCGCTTTTACTGCTGAGTTTTTGATGAAAACTGGTTTCTAAAACAATGCCGCCACAAGCTTTTCATTTGGCCTTTTCTGATTACATTGCAGCAAGAGTAAAAATGAAAGCCCAGGGTGTGGGTTCGGATGACTTGTATGAATATTTACTCAGATTGATATATGTGCTTGCTGTATTGTGTTTCCAATTTGCGTTTGGGTGCATTACATCTGTTAAAATGGATGTGCCAGTTTTGGTGAAGAACCTGACTTGTTTTCAGTCATAAATCAAGGAACAACAGTCTGGACTACTCAGCTGCTGGATGATGTCATTTTCCATCACTGTTCAGACTTGTTTAAAATTGCTTCGTCTTTCTTCAGGGAGCTCACATGGGTAATGTGCTGTCAGTTATATAAAAGCTGATAGGGTGCTATGGGAACAGAGTAAGAATAACAATCTCAGTGTTTTCTTATATTATCATTCTGAGCATCGAGACCACAGATATGTAGCAGCAACACAAGCTGTAATTGGTTTACTTTTGTGTCATTGCAGATAATGTCTAGTGTGGTGCAGACGCTTGATTTTAGAGGGCATACAAGTGGACTCGGATGCAATGACTGATGGGTTTACAGCAGGTTTCAAATGCATGTTTATCTCTATTTTGACTCAGTCGCTCTTCCCCTCAGCGTTTGCTATTGCTTATTTCAATACAGAGAGCACTTTGAGCGATGAGGGACAACTGTGCATCGTCGATAGCTCATAAATATCAGCCGTCCTGGAGATCCACCATCATCTGGAATGCCGACTGCTTGCAGTCCAGGGATGTTGCAATCTACAGAAGCTGTTACCGTGAAACTGGGAGAAATGGGGTTAGCGTGGTTTTGCCACCGGCCTCCCCAGCTGTCATATGCTCACCATGCTTGAGTGGGAGGTTGAGTGAGCAGGTTGAGGCTGTTTGTCAGAAGAACTATTTACATGTCTTCTTCAGTGCAGCAAGAGGAGTTGTCATGTGAATTTTCCTGTGAAGCCTAAGGCACATGACAGAGGAAGTCAGCCATGGACTGACCTTTTCTAGAGCTAACTCTACACTTGCTGTGTGAATCTGCACATTCGGCTGCTGTTAAATAGGCAAATAAAACCTCATTTTGGTGAGCTAACAGAGATCAGAATTTCTGATTTGCCAAACACAACAAAATAGAAATTAAACATTTTGCAGAACACATTTCAATCCTATGTAGAAGGTAGGGAAAAATTCTTCCTTGTGACTGGAGAGACCTTAAGTTCATTGCAATCTTTTGATATCACTTGCTGTTACTAGTTTCTCTCTCACCCATACCTCTAAGCTGAGAGCTGTTGCAGATGTGTTCATTACGGCTCTAACCACCAACATAACAGAAGCCACAGCTACAAGTTTTTCATTCGGAATAAATTATTCAAAATTAAATAATTCCGAACTAAAGTATTCTCCTTCACATTTACATGGAAATAATAATTCCAAATTGAGGTTTACGTTGAAAACACGTTTAATTGCCTTCATTTAATTCCGCTTAAGATCTAAGGGTTGGGAAGGGTTCTGACCGGACAGGGGGCGGACGTGACATATTTACATCTCCGGAAGTAAACAAACTTCAGTTCCAGCTTTGTTTCGTTTCATCCACACATAATAAGAACCATTTCGTGACAGGACAAGGGAACGAGCATGCGCAGAACGACCAGAATTAATTTAAAGCGGAACAAACATACATGATCAAGGAACTATTTAATTCAGATTTAAAATCTGAATAAACAAGTCACTTTCTTCGGATTTAGGTTCAATCAGGAATGGTCATTTCCATTAAGAATATGGTGTTTACAAGGTCATTTTAAAGAGGATTTCATTTTTATTTTGAGTTAAGGAGAAATTAAAACTTGCATGTAAACGTTGCCAGTGAATCTATGAACAGTTACAATTCATAAATTTGGTTTAAAAATTTGGCGGTTAATTTAATATGCTGAAAAAGGCTATTTAATTGTTTTGTTTTGTTCTTCTTGTGAATTATTTTATATATTCTTTAAAGGGCAATTTTGTTGACAGAATAAAGGCTTTTCACCATTCTATTTATTGTTTTTGTTTTGTTATTTAAAATTTCCTCCATTTTCAGTGTAATATGTTATTTAAAAATTAAAGTTTATTGATCTTTAAAAGGGTGTACTTACATTATTATGGCATCATCATTATATTAGTTGAAAATGGTCTCAAAAGGACAACATTATCACTTTGCGCAATTTTATCGTTTATCGCAATAATTTCGGAGAAAATTTATCGCACAGCAAAATTTGTTATTGCAACAGGTCTAGCGATGCATGCAACGTCCCGGATGAAAAACTTGTATAGTGTGAGTTCTCAGCCTCAGGATGCTGCTGGGCAACAACGGCTCCATAAATTTGTTGGATAGTTATATATTGCGTCTTTAACTTCTATGCTGTGGTACCACAGCATTTTTGTTTAAAAGTTTGGGCCTCGTTTCATAATGTTACATTTCACCCTTTCAACAGGCATGTTAAAACTGACCCCCGACTATGGGATCAGTTGTAACATTTCATTCCTAGTGTTTGAGTTAAAGCCATGCATTTTCTGTGTGTGCTGCACAGGCAGTTTCCCTGTCATTTATTAGCAGACACTTGAAGCTAGTTGGCATAGCAGTTTAAACACACAGGGTTAAAAGATCTCGAAGTTAGAGACTGAAATGTCAAAATTGTTACAACTGTCCCTGGTCTCCCCTATTGATTGGAAAAGAAAGAGTAGGCGAGATAGGATATCAATTTTGATTATGACAATTCTACCTTTTAGATGTTAGCTAGTAGCTCTTACAGTAGTATCTAAATAAATTAGTCACAGTACTGAATAGTAAGTGACCAACAGATACATTAATGTGAAAAAGTTGTCCATCCATGTTAGCTATCATGTCAGATAGTCCTGGTGTCACTTCTTTCAACCTTTCCCAGGAATGCATCTAATTACTTTCAAATCCATCATTAACTAAAAGAGGGGACTTGCCTCAGTAAGATATCCTTCCTGTGTTCTCTTGTTCATTTTACATGTCCTTAAGTTAATTCCAGTCCTAATTAACTACCTTTGAAAGAAATCTGTGCGATAATTACCACAAGGAAGTGGAACGGAAGCAATCACACTCTGCACATTTATTTCCCACCGCAGGGAAAAACCCCGCTGAGTCACCCGCTGCCTTCCAGTTTTTTCCTACTGTCCCAAGAATCACCTTCAGCATGCACTCTCTAATGTGGAAAGGCAAAAACACAAACAATCAGGTGGCTCCAGACAAACACCCCTGCAGATTTTCCCTCTCTCTGGCATTTCTGCAGAGATAACTTTTAGAAAAAAAAAAATTAGAATTGGAAAATATTAATTGAGCACAGTCCCTGCCCAGAAAGAGGACATGGAAGGACAATGATGCAAAGCAACGAGGGATGACAGTTCAAAGCAACGACAATTAAACGTGGTCATTTTGATCCAGTTGCAGTGGCGCCCACAATCTACATGGTCAGACCTGCACACGCACAACATATAAACATCTGCATCATCTGTGTTTTTCCTTCCCATCTGCAATAAGGTTGACTGACATCTCAAACTTTTAAAAAGCATAGTTTATGTTAAATCATGCCAAAAATTAACTTAGTTTGCAGCTAAATTTACTTGAAAAGGTTCTTTTTTTTCTCATTGTATTTTTGGGTCAGCCATTAATTCCTATGACAGGAGAAGGAACTACAGACATGTTAGCTCTGATGATTTCATATGTATTGTGGATCTTATTTAAAAAGTAAATGATAAGTCTAATATAAGTATCACATTAGTGAAAAATCTGTGAGTAAAACAAGTAACTAAAACTAGACTAGCTACATGTAAAGTAGAGCTTAGACCAGCTTTGTGTCAGCTGTGTTTTGCATTTGCATCGCAATTGTTTGTGTATATTCAAACTTTCTGTTGCTAAAGAACAGCCTTTTTATATACAGTAGAATTGCTTTTCCTAATGGGTGTGAAAGAACAATTTTGTGTAATACAGTGGTTCCAAAACTAGAGGGCGAGCTAAATAAAATTTGTAGTTGTTGCACTGCTAACAAAGATTTCAGCTACCAAAAAAAAAAAAGACAACAAAATATGATTAAGTATGTCATGCCCTAGGCATAACCAGGTAATTTTCAAGTAATGATCAGTGGTGGTGAATGAAGAGAGACCAGTGTGTTGTATAGCAGAGTTGTTTTTACTAAAGCAGCATCCGTCTCATCGAGAGCTCAACTGACTCGAAGCAGTTTGCAGAGTTTTCTGGTTGGAAACACCTCACACTACAGCAAAGGAACTGATAATTCCTACTGACACTGACACGGTTTAAACTTCCGTGGCACATTTCTTCGTACGTTTTCTTGTAAGGTGTGCATGTGGTAGTGGGTAGTGGTAGTGTTATTGTTGTCAATGAAAAGGGGGGCCCTGCAGAAAAAAGTTTGGGAACCAGTGGTTTAATCCAAGGTTAATAAAAACCAAAAGTTTGCTTCCAAATAATCCTGCCTTGTCTTGCAAGCTCTAACCAGATGACAGTCTGGATCCACATGTAGATTTTAACCAAAAGTTTATTTATTCCTCCAAAAGTCACTTTAATCTCCATTAGATGAGCATTTGTTCCCATTCAGAATTTTACCTAGATTGTGTTGACTTCTTTCAACTTTTGTGGAAGAATTAAAAAATAACAATCAATCTAATAAACTACTAGCTTTAAAGTTGAACTGTACATTTGTAACACAATCCAGTAAAAGCTTCACAATCATATTTAACCCACATTGGCATTAAAGGAAAGGGAAGATGTCTCGTGTATGGGTTTCATGACCACTAGGAAGAGCAACCTCTATTACCTTACCTCTCCACCTGCCTTATAAGTGTTGTCCTATCATACTTGTGTCTGGCTCTGATACTGTTCTTGAAAAGGTGCCACTGTCCTTCTAATCCATCACTAAAGCCTAGCACTTGGACCATAATTTATGAGTCTATTTTAAAACCCAGAAGAGGAATGATAAGCTGCTTCCACTTCTGTATGGGCTCAATTAGATTAGCTTCTAAACTCTAAGAGACAGATGATGCAAATGTCACTCTTAGCTAATTTAGCCAAAACAATTGATTAACGTTCCTCTGAACCATTCCTCGCATGGACATAATGCATTGGCTGCACAGCCACAAGTCTCGAGGATTGTGGACATTTTACGGAAAAAGAACATTGAATAGAGGGTCAGTAACAAGTTATTGGGAATCACACAAAAAGATCTTAAATAATGTGTCATATCTTAGAAAATGAGAAGAAAGTAGGAAGATGATTTAATGATTATATCTGATCTCAGACCCTTCCAGGAGGAGTACAAACCAGTTTCTGTTACATAGGTTATTCTCACTTGTGACATGTCCTTTTAATGATCATCATACATTCTAGCCACTTTTCTGCCACATGCACAAAACATGTTTAAAAAAAAATACTTGATTATACTTTATTAACAGGAAAGGTAAGAAGTTGCACAGCACATGTTGTCCCCCACAGAACCCTGATCTGATCATCCTGGAGATCCCATCTAGGCAGGGCTCAATATACACTGGGGCTTTGGGGGGAGCCTTATTTTTACACGTGCACTGCGACTTTGCATGTAATGTGCATGTGCATATATGTATATGAGTGCACATATCGTGGTAAAAAATATGGTTACTATTAAAAAAAAGTCATCAGGTTGACATGGTTGTTGTGTGGACCCTCATAGCACACAAGAGACAAACAATGCTGCTGTCCACAGTGCTGAAGGAAACAGAACGGATTGTAATTTGAAAGATTTTAAGGGCTCCCCATTAAAGTATCCGCTGAATGTCTTTAGGGGAGCTCCTCTGCCTTTCAGGGTAGCCAAGCTCCCCTTTAGCTCCCCTGTAATTCAAACCCTGCATCTAGGTTTATATAAGCTGATCCAGCCTAAAGAAGAGTGGCAAGTTCGTCAAGATGGTTTTAGCAATTTGCTGCCAAGTATCTTGAAAAACTTTGTAACAACTGTTCAAAACAGAAACTGGTGTATCATTATCTAAGAGAATAGTCTTTTCTTTTTTTAATAAAACTGGTGCATCACGCTGTAATGTGAGAGAGCACCAAATTGTGAAAATGTAAATGATTGAAATACTGAAAATAGCAACTAGGCTATTAGCATAGTTGACCTAACGGTGTCCCGTACTGTTCTGTACGTCCCTAAGGGTTCCACACATTGCACATTCACTTATCTGCTTTCATGCTGTGAGTTTTATACAAGTTTAATAACATTTACATGCCACTATTGTTAATATTAGTTTAAATATTAAAGTCTGAAAACCATGAGGAAAATCTAGCATCGCTCTGCCCAAAATGAACAAAGTCCACCTATACTGCAAATAATAAAAAAAATTTTTTCCCTTCACTTCATTCTAAATATAGATGTTTCCATAATTATAAAAAAATGTGGTATTGATATCAACAGAGCAATGGTCCTTATGGAGTGTCTGCTTTTGACATATTCTTAAAAAAAACAATGGCTTCTACAGAGTACATGCCACTCAAACCCAACCTCTCCCTTATATTTCCAGAGCACTTCTGTAGCAGAGGCTCTCCTACTTGCCCCAAAGTACTTTGTGGGAACAGAAACTGTGGAAAAAGACCAGGCCTTACTGTCCACAGATTGTCCTGAACATCTCTGGGGAAGATGGCTAAACTCTGAAAGATTAGCCGTAGCAGGACCAGAGAAGCAGATCATAACCACCAAGTCTGAAACTAGTTGCTAACTAGGAGGAGCCATAAAGCACAGTACCGCTGTCGGGTTCTCTCATGTAGTCATAATTCAGGTAATTTCTCTAAAGGGGTCATTGAGCTGTCATAAGCTAAAATTGCTTCTCTTTAGAGTGGCTGCTGGTCCTTTAAAAATAATCCCACAATTAATAAGGTTTCTCTGTCCAGTTTGATTTAGCTCCACCCTCTTATCAAATCAAATCAAATCAAATCAAATCAAGTTTATTTGTATAGCCCTATGTCACAACAAAGTTGTCTCAGAGGACTTTACAGAAAGAGGTGTAAGTAAACAAACAGAATCAGTAACAAACAACATGA
>JBAMHW010000001.1:32053992-32095922 GCA_037177495.1 Rhadinocentrus ornatus | reverse complement strand
TATATATATATGAGAAATTATCCAGCCTTTCTGTGTTTCCTGAGTTCTTTGTTTTCATTCTGGAGCACGTTGAAAACATTCTCCCCTTCATTCATTCTGTCTTGCGCACTGGAGAGCGCCAACTCCATATCAGCTAGTTTGTCTTTGCCCTCCTTCAGTTCGACCTTTAAGAAATCCAGTTGAGGCTGTAATTTATCTATTGCCTAATTAATTTCCTCTCTTATTACTGTGCAGATTAAAGCAGCAAATTCAGGTTAATTGCTCCATTGTGCCGCGTCAGCTTCCATCCTGATTCTCTCAGGTGAGACAGGTGAGACTCTGGGTGGGTCTTTTTACAGTTTTTAGGCATCAGAGATATTCCAACTTCAGTTCCACTATTAACAATTTTGAGACAATTATTGTAATTAGTTCATTTTAAAAGATGAATTTAACCCCATAACACCTAAATATATTTACAATTAAAAAAAAGCTAAATAAATGCAGGAAAAAATAATAATATAGAAAAAAGTAATAAAAGTTAAAGCCTGGAAAAATATAAATTACAATTAGATATTGGAAAAAATGAATGACAATCGATGATAAAAATAAATAAAATTATTGATAAAACATAAATACACAAATAAATGAAAGTGAATAAAGGCAAATAAAATTAAATAAATTAGTTTGATAAAAATCTATCAAGTAAAGACCAGAAGTTATTTGTCACAAATTTCCTACAACAGGCAGCAAGGGGTTAAAGGTTGAAGAACTTAATAGCTTTCTGATTGCATTCCTGTCTTATGTGCAGCAATGTTGTTGCTTTTTAATGATTTTTACTTTCTTCACACCGGTCTACTTCGTCCATCCTGCTCATGGATGTCAGGTGATTGGTTTATTTTAAGCTAGAGAGCCTTTTATGTGAGCATGATGGAGCCTGAACTTGATCTTGAGCTCCTTCTAACGAGTAAAGCCAAACACAGTAATGTGATAAGAACTGAGAAAAGACAATAACAATCTAGACGTAATCACTTGGGAGGAAGTGAGTGAGAAGTGAACAACTTTCTCAGCTGTATGTGGGCTTCTTGTATCACACTAAATGGTGACTTTGAGGTCATTTTTGGCAGCTGAAAAATGTATTGAGAGATGTTTGTTAAATTAAGCAGAGACCACAGAAAAGCTGTCTTAGTTTAAGTTCAGAGTGTATTTGTGTGTTAGGATGTGTGTGGCATTCTTTGTGTGTAGCTGTTGTTTGGTGCATTGAGATAGCATCACTGCACGCCTACATTGCGGAATATTGACAGAGCCAGAGATAAGGAGCTCTAAACAGTATTGGACACATTCCCTGTGTTGAGTGATTATAAATAGCAGCATGCTGCCAAGTGTACAATCCGCCTCATCGCCGACTAGTTGTATCGATGCTCGCTGCCCCTTTGGGACTTCTTAGACACTTTGCAGCAGAAGGGTTCAACTTCAAGACAGAGAGGAATATTGTCCTAAATCACATCCATCTGTCACATCCTTCTGCTCCACCTGCATTGACTGTGTTTCTCTGCTATTTAAGACAACTGCAGAGCCCACGCAGGCCGACAGCAGCTTTATACTACTGCCTCAATGCGTCAGGGAAAGTTTTCCTGAGTTCTGAATTATGCATGTTTAGGTGGGTATAAATGAAAGTGAAAACTCCTCAAGTGCCTCTGCATTAAAAGTGAAAGAGAGGAAGCTGTTTGCTTGTTTTGTTTTTAACAGAATGAAGGTGCTCATGCAGGATAGCTGGCAACCTCAGGTCTCAGATGTCATTTGGTATTATTATCTGCCTACTGCGAAATGACAACTTTCTTCATTTTGCGTGTCCTCTTTAATAAAGAGCAGAGTTGTTCAAACAACGTGCAATGCAGTAAATTTGACAGCTAATTTCATTCTGTCATTTTTTTCCTGATGTGCTCATTTGAATTTCTGCACTATTCATTGGTTTTGCTGAAGAGGAAGCCCAGGACAGCTGCTTCCTGATTAAATACAATTTATTAATGTCATTTCTATCAAATTTGAATCTTTGAAACCCTGATCCAAAGTCCTTGTCTCTAAATAATCCATTTTAAATTGGATCTTTTAACACTTTGTCACAAGCAGCTTGTTGCAAAGACACATAGTTTGTTTTTCTGTTGCATCTACAAAAATGCCAAAGACATTACAGTTTGATTAAAATGATCCTATGAAATTGTATTTGATGAGATAGTATGCTTTATTTAGTAGCTTTGCATTAACAAGGTGAGTCCTAAGGAATTTGTTGCAAACTTGGCATACTTCAGCCTGGTATGCAGTGCAAAAATAGGAAACTAGACAAGTGTGAGGTCTAAAAAAAGCTGAGATACAGCAGGTGAATGGTGAAATTGAAATTGATGTCCTTAAGAAATGGAAAGAAACTCCAGGAAAGACCAGACACAGTACCTCAAATATGCATCTGGACCTTCAGTTTTACCCATCTGCTGGTCTCTGGAAACGCTCCAGAAATGGTCTCCATTGGACATGTGACTGTCAGGGAATCATTCTTGTAGATGTAGAAACAGGGAGAGAAGGCTGAGGTTTGCCAAATGGCACAAGAACTGGACTGAAAATCAGTGGCAACAAGTCTGATAGAGTGATGAATCCTCCCCAGAACCAGTTACATTATTGAAGCCATGTGGAATCGTCTTGACAGGAAACAGAACAGAAGGTAGAAAACATCCAACAAACATTGTTGGAAAGCCCTTTAACAAGCTTGCAGAACTACCCCTGAAGACCACTTGAAGAAATTAGAAGAAACCTTGTCTAAAAGGGTGTGTTAAACAATTACTGGGATCACACCATGTAGCAAACCACTTCTTAAAATTGTACAAACTCTATTTTATACTGCATTTTCACCCATGTTTGAACACGTTTTTAGGAATTGCTGCACCCATTTTCCTGGCAACTTATAAAGCAATATGAGCGAGTAAAAAAGACTTTAGCACAATGCTGTATGTGATTTATTTTATTATTTTTTATGAAAAACAAAAAATAAGGAGTAAACACTGTAACCATGTTACGATCTAATGACTCAGTTTCAAGGACCCTGTGTTCTTTGTGACTCTGCCAAAAAGCCTCTGCTTACCTGTGCTGCTTTGCTTTGAAGGAAAATGGTCCCCCAGGTTGCTTTTGTCTCAGGGATCAAACAGACGCTCCTCTACTACACTATTTATTAAGCGCAAGCTCCTCAAGACTGTATGAAGCTGGGTGCTAATGAGTACGCAGGCCATACTGGTTACTTCTACAAGATAGTATGAAAAAAAGTATTTTTCTTGACTTTTTCTTTTCTCATTCTTGGCTCAGCACTCTGCTCTCGAATGTGTTCAGTCTTTTAAGAAATTTTTAGGCTTTCTCTTCAAATCAGATGAGGAAATAGATGTGGCTTTTTCTGTGTGTTTAGTAAATTTAAGAATATAGCAAGTTTCTGGTTAGCTTAGTTTAAAGATGGGGAAGCAACGGCTTCTCTAAATGGAAAGAATAGAAATTGCAAGTTTACATATTAATTCAATGGATGACAAATATATGTTTTCTGATGTCGCAACTTCTGATTTTGATTCGATTCAGGAGTTGACTAATATGAGGTGATATCACAAGTTGATTTAACACAATCAACTAGTTAGAGAATCAGACAAATTCCTTGTGCTTTTAATAGATGTATTGTTCCACTCCAGAGCTAATATTTTGTTTCAAGTATTAAAAAAAACTTCAGTCTGTTACTTAAGCAGCAGTATGAAATCCCTCTGGATGAATTCCATATTATGTCTTCTTACTATTCTCTTTTTTCTTTTTATTAAAAAGATATTTAAATAACAGCAAAGCACATATTACATTTAAAATTCAATTATTAAAATTTCATGTTGGCATTAGTGCAGTGTTTGTGTCTGTGTATTATAAAAAAAATTAAATGAAAAAACACATCCTCCGCCCACCAGCATGCACCAGCCAGAGTAGATACGACTTTATCTCTGCTTGGCAGCAGCGCAGCAGGTAGAAGCCTAATGGACATCATAGCCTCTAAGAGTGAACTTGTGTTTGCTGCTGTTTGAGCTGGAAGAGCAGAGATAGCACGGTTAGAGCAGGGAGTGAGAGTGTGTCTAGATGGTTATCGGGACCCTTTAAGATGCCTGGGGCCTCCCCGCAGGCCGTGAAGCGCCCATCGAAGAGCCCGACTGGGCCAGTAATCTATCCCCCTGCCATGCTGCTGTGCTCTCCACACCGTTAATCCAATCACTCCCCTGCCACGATGGGACAGGCAGAGCACTAATCCAGTTTACAGAGTAAAAAAAAAGCCCCAGACTCATTCCTCACTTCCTGCCGAGCATTGCCAGATTCTCCATGTGACATTGAGTGAGAAAGATGAGGATAATTACTGCGGAAATAATTAAATTTTTTTACGCGTTACAAGCTCTCTTTTTTGGTATTTCTTTTCCCTACATGTCCCGAGCTAATTGCCATGGCCTTGTCATGAAACCCAAGGTGGATAGCAAACAATCGTTTGGGGAGAAGCGAGTGAGCCAATTTTACTGCCCCTCACCACAGCAACAACGGTTCAGTCATTAGTATGCATGTGATGAGGTTAAGCATTGGATCCAGTGGGTAGGGTGGGCCTCAGACAAGTCATTTAGACTAACGGGATCTTAATTAATTCTGTTTAATCTTTGTAAAGCTCCACAAGGGGACAGATTGGTATACAGCCCTGCATTAGCTCCTTCACCTCACTCAGCCCACCTTGCCTTGGCTCGACCCAGAGAGTTTACACAAGCAGAGGTTGTGAGTGGTCTCAGTATCATTGGTATCAATATTGGCTTAATGCTATGCACAATAGTAAAACAAGTCATGTGTATTGAGACCAGGTGGACTGTAAGTCAGTGCTCATTTGGCCATTAGCTCACAGGGAAACTGCGGTAAATGAGTCGGAGGGCGCACACGAGGGAGAGCTCCTGCCAGCCCTCCTCACCGCTACAAGATTCACACTGGCAATGTCAATAAAGCCCATGTGCATTCACAATGTAAAGAAAGGGCACCTTAATCACAACACCTTTTAAAAGAACGTTTATCTTAATTACTATTTTATCTGTCCCACTGGTGAGAAAAAACAGAAGCAGGAAGCAGTGGCTCAAACTTGTTTAGGATAGGAGCTAGCAGGGTGAGGTTTTTGGTATTAGGAGGTGTGTTTCTGTCCAATGCCTCCAACACCCTCGGGCATGTCATTGAGACAGAATTGTGACAGCAAGATTCGGGGAAAATGGCACAAAAGTGTTTTCTTCTTCACATTACAACTCCACACTGAGATGCAGCTGAGCAGAGCACGTAACCCCTGGTGAGATTAGTGGAAGACTGTGGTTGCACTGGGTGGCCCTGAGGTGTAAATGTGTGTGAGAATGTATTGTAGCCCAGGATAGAGGTGGGAAAGTGGCATGTGCTGAACGAACCGTCTAAGTACTTTTACGATGGAAAACCTACGTTTGAACTGTTCTGTGTTCTAAGGAGGAAAAAGATTAAATGTAGCCCTTGGAAATACTATTGTTTCTGCAAAAATATGATGTAAAACATTACTAGATTTTCTTTAAAAAAGATAGACAACCCATAGAGATAAGATTTTATTCTTTGTTGTTTAAAAAGAAAAATGAATATTACTTTATTATTTTACTTCTTAAAAACACCCTCAACTTTGACAAGCTTGACCTGGTCATGTCGGATCCCTCCATGTTGGATTGAGGTTAGGACTTAGACTTTTCGTCCATTTCAACAATATAACTTTATTCTTAAACTATGTTTTGGTGGAGTGACTTGTGAGGTGAGGACCATGATCATGCTGTATGATCAACTTTGACTTTTCAGCAGCAGCTCTGCCATGCACACCATTTTTATTAAGAGTTTCCCCAAAGATGAGCTCATGGAAAGGAGACTTTTAATAAATTAGATGTTACCTTGGGTTCTTTTGCTCCTGAGGAATGGGACCATTTCAAATTTGAAATTTGTATTCTTAATTTCTGCTACTAAGGTCCTCAGTTCTACTTTTTTTCCTCCCATGACAAACTTACACAAAGGCTGTGTTAAAGTAAAAATTTTAGGGGTCTCACAGATTCAGGAGATCTTTACAATTTACTACAAGGTTCCCCCAAATTGGGGTTGTCTCTGTTTCCACTTCAGTCTGTAGCCCAGGGAAGATTGGGAAAGTAGTCTATTGACAACTGATAAAAATGTCTTTCCATTCTGTTTTATGTGTCAAAGCTGCATATCGGTATATCTAATTAGCAGGGTTAAAGTATGGTATACACACAAAACAGTGGGGAAAGAAGCTGCACACAAATTTACATCCTACAGTACAGGGTGGTGCTGAGGTGGGCACATTTAGATTTTTCCTTCAATTGTAAGTGCTGTAGAATATAATGTTTTATTTATAGTATTCTTCTTCCACTTTCCATGCTCCCTCTCCTCTTACACTTGAACCTTGCTCACTCACTCTCTGTCTCTCCCTCACTCGATGAAGGCCAAGATTGAATATTGTGCATGATAATGCGGGGCAACCTTAAAGCACAGAAAAGCTACACTGCAAAAACAGCCATCCTAAAATAAAAGAAAAAATACAGTTGTTTCTTTCTGGCTTTGAGAGAAAAGATCTTATACCAAGATTATTCTTCTGAATTCATATGTTATATATGCTCCAATATAAATTTTTCATTCGGTGTAAGTGCTTTCTCATTTTTAAAGAAAAAAAATCTTGAATTCAGTTTAAGTTTTAAGATTTTTCTTCTCAAATTGAGGAAATAAGCCTGAAAGGAGCATCGACAGGCTGGTTTTGAGTTTTCTTTTACTTAATAAAAGACGTTTTCACCCCTGTTTTAAGATATTTCCAACCTGTTTAAAGACTAGATATTTTATCTTATTTCAAGGAATATTATTTTTTTTTGTGACATAATCTCTCTTGTTCATAGTCTAAATTTTCTAATTTTTAATCTTTTATTTCTCCATAAATCTAGACACCTGAATTTGGCAGATTAGGTGGCTGTTCATAAACCTGAAGTTTGAGAACCAAAATAACTCTCCATTAACCTTAAAAATGTCAGTCAGCATTTAGGTGTACAAAGCTTCCTCTAACTGCCTTTACTCCCCTGCAGGCCAAGTATACAAATATTGATTTTTGTTAAATATAAGGAGGGCATACAGATACAGCTTTCTAATATTATTACACAGTAAACACTTTCCACAGCAGAAATCCACTTATTCAGACATACCTTGAGGTTCTTTTCTGTGAAAAAGGAGGGGTTTCTTTAAGCACATTTAAATTGTGGATGCCATTACAAGGCTAATGAATCATTTATGAAACTGCTCCTAGAGACGCCATCTTGAGTCATTTAAGCTACCTATTTCGAGGAGTGTTGTCAGTTCTCTGACTTAATTATCAAAACCTGCCTTTTTTAAAAAAAAAAGAAAGAGGAACCCTGTGTTACCTCTTAATCATATGGTCTCACTACAAGTTCTAAGTTAGTGTTGCATAGCATATGTAATGTGCAACAAGTGAACATTTGCACCTACAACAGTTAAGTTGCTAATTACTCCCCATGAGACTTAAGAGCAAAGGTGATAATAGGATATAGACAGGGGTGAAAGTAAGCCGGTACGGTCCGGTACTGCGTACAACTAAAAGATTCACTGGCGGTACGCAGTACCGGGAAGATGGGAGAGTGGCTGCCTGCTAAAAAGGCCAGAACCATCACGACTGCACTCTGGGTCAGACAATAGATCCATGCACCAACATGCAGTTTTGAAAGCCACTTTGTGTGTTTAAAAATTCCTTCAATACGAATTGTTTCTGAACTGTCCATGTTGTTTTAGTCCATACTGGATGGAATTTTGATCGGCCATCTCCCTCTCTTCCTCAAGGCTCTTGCCCCGCTCCCCCCCGTCCCCTCGCAGAGAGCCCAGTGGACTCCTCTGCGCCCAGCCTTCGAAACGTGAACCTCCTGTTATGTCTTTACATTCGTTGGTGAATACTCTGCTTAAAATCAGTAGGAGAGGAAGCAGCTGTTTTTCGTGTTTTTTATTTTTTTTTGGTTTTAAAGGCACAGAGCAAAAGTGCGTAACGACCAGAGATTTTACTGCGCATGCGCGTCTACTTCCCAAACACAACGATTTCTATGGGGATCGATGCGTTTGATTTAATGCACTCAGACGTTTTCCACAATTGGTTAAAAGACGTCAAGAGACGCCGCATTCAATAAATTACACCACCGAAATCCCACACATTCTTGTGGTTGGCTAAAACACTTTCAACTAAATTTAAATATCTACCAGTTATCATCTACAAACATTTTAAATAGAAAAGTTTTTGCTCATGACTTCATAAGCTCTTCTTAGAGACTTGTACTCTGCATGTTTATTAATGTTCCAAATAAAATGTTATTTGTTATTTTAAAATGCATGAAGTGAGAGAGATAAAAGTTTTGAAAATAGTACCGGCAAGAATTTAAAACCACTTTCACCCCTGGATATAGATGATACGAGTGACCTGCTGCTTTACCAAAGCTGAATGATAATGGTATAAACTGATGTTTCACAATTTCCTTACAAAAGCGTTTGAGCAAAGACGCATGAAATCCAGCCTTTTGGCCGACAGGTACACGTTACAGATTCTACGTGATTATTGTTAACTTTCTTCAGTTGTGTAAATAATAAGTAAAGTTTTTCTGTAATGTATTATAAAGGCCAAAGATGAGTATCATATTTTACTGAACAGCTTGCAGTCTCTAAATCTCATTTTACATCTAATTTTAACAACATAAGACTTATTCTGTTAATAATACTCCTGCTGAAAATAAAATATATACAATAAGATATAAATGTGTAAATGTGCTTTTTAGTCAGTTTTCCTTATGATTTCTAGTTAAAGGTGACTGAAACAAAATCCAATTTAAAAGCCTTAGAATTGTTCCCAAGTTAATTGTCACATTGGAAACAATAAGCAGCTTATATGTAGAAGACACCTGCCACATATAAAACCCTTTAACATGTAAATCATGACTAAACAAACCTTTTACTTTTCCCCAATCTATATAAACAGTCATGTGATACACATTGCATTTACAGATGCATTAGTATGGAGAGAGATTTCTGTTAGGAAAGCGATTGAATTATCTAAACGATTGAAATGAAAATGCTTGGACATCATTTGATATTCATCTGTTCATCTGTACATATTCAAAAAAAGAACTAGCAGATTTTATTATTAGGTGAAGCAAATTTATTAATATAACACATTTCGTGCACACGGCAATCAGTACAAACCAGTAATGAAGGACCTACATGTAAGCTTGGAGTAAAAAGTAGCGTGTTCAACCCATTCTAGAAATCAGAGTTGGGAACAAATGCAAGACATGTAATACAAACAAACAGGCGTCATACTCAGCAACTAAATTTGATGAAGTGTACAAACCAGAGGACGTTCTAGATAAATGCCCAGGAAGAAGCAGGCTTTTGGCAGATTGACAGATCTCCTGCTTCTTTATAAACATCCAGAAGATTCAGCTGCTGCATCAATCTGACACATGGAGATTATGTTGACTTTCAAAGGAAATATGCAATAAATATGCCACAGTAGTAGGAGGTAATTAGAAAGAATTGTCGATTTGTTTTTTTCTTCTTGATACTTAAAATGCAACGCTGCACTCACAGCTGAAGGCACACAGATGTTGGAGCTGGTAAATGGAGTTTGGAGAAGAGCTTATTATGATTAAATGAATCTGATTGTGTTGTAACCCAGTGGTACAGATTGGAGGCAGTGTGTTAGACTGAATACAGCTCCAAGTAAATGACAATTTTAGATATCACAGCTTGACTTGTATTTAAACACAGAAACAACCTCAGATGGGTAGATGTATGTTTGGGCAGACTGATGCTGGATGGATCACTGAGTGCCCTGATGGATAGGTGGTTTCGATGATGGATGAGTGATAGATGTGTCAGATATATTGCAGGAGTACTTTCACTGACTTGGAGATAAAAACCTCAAAACAGCTTGAAAATTCATCTTATTTTTATCTTGACAAAACTGAAGGTAACAGCAAAGCAGGCAAACTGAACTTAGAGAGCAAAAGCTAAGAGAACAGGGGATGATAAGGACTACAAAATCCATGCTGTTAGTAGGTAGGTACTGCATTACGGTCCATCCTCTCCTCCACATTGCCAGGTTGTTAACATTGGAGATAACTCATATCAACTAACAAGAGGTGCAGTGTTCGTCTCTGAAAAAGTGCTTTTTAGCGGACACGGGACTGGTGAACATCAGAGAGCGGGCTTCATATAATATGTTCAACAAACGTTTAAAAAACTTTATTAAGTCAGACCCGCCATCATTAACATTTTGAGTATGTGTACCTTGTGCTGACCTTATCACCATCTTATGTCATGATAATATTACTAACTTTTAACTGTTAGTATTTTTTATTTTTATTTTTTTTATATTTTTTAGTGGTATTGTGGTTTATCATATTGTAGAAAGTTCGCTGTCATTAGTATTGTTTATGTACATTCATCTTCATTGTTTGCATATGTGTGAAATTTTAATTTGCTATTTGTTTTGTTTTTCTCTCCTCGTCCAGGGACTGCAGATGTAAAATTGCCTTTTGGCTAACTGGTACATCTACAGTAATGTCTAATAATGTACAATGTCCCTGTCACATAAACCAAATATAAATTAAATAAAAAAATAACAGTAACATTATGAGATGTAATCAATATGATTAGATCAGTATTGTTCATTTATATATCAGTCAGAACTCTAACATCAAGTTTTCTGTGTTTGGACATTAATTTTGAGTATAATGAAAATGTTTAGGGTTGGGTCACATACTCTAGGAGTTGTACGTCCTGTAAGATGTTTGTAAAATCTGGTAACTTATACTCTGAACATTGTGTTTGTGGATGTCATATTTGCAACCATATCTCAAAAAAAAAGAAGAGCGATTCAATTTTAAGAAACTGAGAGCACCACGAGAGAATATTGCTTTTGTGTCAATCTTCAATTATTAAAACATTGTTCTTAGTTTTTATACATTTCCCACAGATGCAGAAAAAATGGGTTGTGGGTATTATCGTTGCATTGCCATAGCAGTTAGAGGCCTTTAGCTGTACAAGTTCTACTGTTTTCAAAAGTTTAAAAGAAATTAAAATTGATGAACAGGAATATGCTACATGCACTAGCCTGAACTGAACCTGCAGGCTAACTTTTTCACTTTAAATGTGAATCTTTTGGCTTTTCTTCATTGATTTCTTTTCTGACCTGCCATTAATTCCTTGTTTGAAGCAGAAATTGATAATGATTTTAGAAAAACTAGGAAATTGCGCTATTGTTGCGCTAGCATCCAATAATTGGCTATTGGCTAAAAACATGCAGCCAACATATCTGAACAGTTACAGAAGCAACTTCACTGAAATAAAAGCTTGTTTATATAATAATAATTATTTCAGATAAAATGTAAAAGATGCAAACAGAGACTGGGTGTTGTTGTGCTAGCATTTCCTTGCATGCTAATGGATGAACACAACTTAAGATGTTTATCTTTAAATCTGCAGCTTAAAACGAGATTGACGCCCTTCTGTGTTCATCATCGTTGTTGTGACATGATTCTTGAATTATTTGACTAAGATCTTTAACAGTAGACTTAAACTTGTCCTAATAATAAATGTGTTTAGTTCTAATAAGTTGGGAATAATAGTACTATAACATTTGTGTATGCTTAGCAGCACTTAAAGTAATTGAGCTTGCTGAATTGTAATATAAAGAAGAGAATATGCACTATTGTCAAACCAGCTTGTTTCACACTGTATCACAACAATGTGTATCTGATTATACTTTGATACCTGAATCCTAATTTCTAAAAGTATTCTAAACCCAAACTTACATCTCTATTAATTCTTACTTAGGTCTTGTGAAGCTTGACGCTGCCATGGTTAAAGCAGAGCCACTGATATATTTTGGAAAAGGATCTTAAAATCTTAAAACAATGCCTGCAAATGGGAGCTAATGATTAAAGGACAATAATTAACATCCAGTCACAGGTTTTACATCAGTGAAAGTTATTTAATTCTCTGCCATTTTGATCACTACACAGAGCTTCACACTGATATCTGTCTGAACTGTTACTCTTTACCTGCAAACATCCAAGAATACATGATGTTTACATGGTGATAGTTAACATTCATATTAACATTAGCAACTAGTTTTCTTATTTCCTTGGTTGATTTGATAAAAAAAAAAAAAAAGGTTCAGAAACATCCATTTTCTGCCTTGACACTTCTTTTGCTTCATGCTAGTACCCAGTACTGCAGAGAAGGGATTGTAGATGCTATTTTACATCAAGATTAAAGTGGTTGTTTTAATCCTGTAGCCTAAATAATTTCACATCCAGTGATTCAGTGCACAGAAGAGGCAGATGAGTCAGCACTTCCCTCTGTTGTCATTGTCAACACCCAACAACACAGCACGCAATCATAAAATGTTAAGCTAAAAATATGACTTATAGTTTAAGGACAATTAATCCTCAGGCAGCAGTTGTGTTGATGACTGAACATAATCTGATTTTTAAATGCAATATTTCAGTTTTTAATAAAGATCTCTCCATCCTTCTCTTCTGTTCTCATCTCCTCTAAGGTTGGAGGACATACCATGCTACCTATTCGCTGGATGCCCCCAGAGAGCATCATGTACAGGAAGTTCTCCACGGAAAGTGATGTTTGGAGCTTTGGCGTCATCCTGTGGGAGATCTTTACCTATGGGAAACAGCCTTGGTTTCAGCTTGGCAACAATGAGGTACAAAGATGAACATCCACATAACCTTCTTTATTTATGTAGTTAACCAAACGCTTTGATGCAGGCTTTAATGCAGACACTGGAAATGATGGCTCCGGGTAGTTTGGTGTTTGTGTCAAGTCTGCTTTTACACTTGCAAAGATCAAGTAGGGCTGTTTATTACAGAGCATGTGGAAACCTTCTCTCACATAACTTCAAAGGTGGAAGCGAGATGCTGCTAACGTGGAAGCCTGAGACTTTTAGTGGCTGATTTAAATGAACACTGCCATTTTGGATCTTAATCTCCTGCCTTGTGTTTTTTATTCTCTCTATGAGATGCATCTCAACCCAAGATGTGATGATGCCCCTTAGCTACCAGTGAAGCTGGCACATTACATAACACCCATGCTTGGTTTGTTTTCTTGTTTATTTTATCATTGAAGCTTTGAATTAATAAAATTCAATAAGGATGAATATTTTAAGTTGAACATCTTGAGAAAAAGAAATTGACCATAACAATAACGTGGCATATGACATGACTTAGATTTGTGAGTAATACAGATGTCGAAGCATAATTTATCTTGACACAACGAAAGCATTTCCAGATTTCTGTTTAATTTTGAGAAACTCTAAATGAAACTTTAGGCCAAAATTTCATGCCAGTATATAGAGATGACTGAGATGATGTAGCTTTATTCTAAGGTAGGTGTTCTAACTCATTACATAATTGTACATTACTTCAAGAATTCTAAACAAGTATAAGTGACCAAGATTAGCATCTGCTTTCACTGCCAGCCTCTATTAGCGCAGCCTGTTTCTGTGGTAATGCATGCATAGCACCGCGTAACATTTAATCATCTAAGAAAATGTACTTTTCTAATGCTATTATGACATTGAAAAATCTGGTCGTTGCCAAGTTTTAAAATTAGGTAAACAAAACATGCAATGAACAAAAACATGTGACACATTACAAACAACAAAAACTAAGCCAAAATACAAAACCAGTTATTTTAACTAAGAACAGCCCTGATTCATTAACTTGTAGAACCTTCCATAGCGGCAAAAAGTAGTTTTGTCACTTTCTTCAGTCTTTCTGTTAGAGTTGCATCACTGCCCTGTTGCATGACCCAGTTTCAGTCCAGCTTTACCTTTTATACATGCACTGAAGTCCTAAAATGTTCCTGAGATATTCTGGAGTTGTAGTTTTTGATAATGGAAATCTCTATTTTCTTCCAAGCCCCCTGGTAAAGACTTTTTAGACAGTGTGCAAACGTAACAGTAAATATTTTGTAGTATTTACTGTCAGTGTCAGAGTAAGTGTGTGCTGGAGAAAGTAACTGCCTAATTTTCCCATCTTTATTGCTTGCACTTGCTGCATCAGCTATGTTAAACATGTAAAGAAAGCACTGATTTCCACAGTTTAATTTCTGTATCGTGCCTTTGTGTGCGGGTTACAGTACCGTGAGAGCGCATCTTTAGCAAAAATGCTATAAATACCATTACAATTTCATGTGTAAACCAGATAAAAGTTTAAAGGGACCAGGTCTTTCTGCTGCAAAACAAACCCACATCATCACCCCTCCACTACCTCTGGTCCTGACAGCTGGTATGACATGTTTGAGTTGAAAAGCTGTGTTAGCGTTTCTCCAAAGGTGAAGCTGCACATTAAGGCCAAACATCTCCACCTGTGTTCTGTCTTTCAAATAGACACAGTTTTGGACCTCTTGTGGTTTAAGTAGATGTAACTTTGCAAACCTAAGCTGTGCTGCCATGTTCTTTTCAGAAAGCAGAAGCATAGCTTCTTTTCTGGCATCCTTTCAAACCAGGCCACACTTACTCAGTCTCTTTCTTATCATAGTGCTACGAACTCTTAACATTTAACATGCTAAGAGAGCTCAGTGAAGTCTAAAAGAGAGCTCTGGGGAATTTCTTTGACACTGTCACTGTCTGACCTTAGTGTGAACATGATATTATGCACATTGCTGGGAAGACTGGCAACTTTCTTGAATAACCTTTCTTACTATAGAATAATGGACTCAGATTGTTTGAAAAGGGCCTTTTTGTATTACCCTTACTAGGTTTATGGGGCAGCAATAGTTGCTTCTCTAAGGTCATTGGTGGCATCTCCCCTCTGACATTGTGGTAATGCACCCGAATGCTAACCACCAAACCTTTGCTTTTGTAGAAGTCTTCACACCTTGCTGATAATCATTTATTCAAATGCATTTGATCACCAGCACCTGGCTGCAAGTTAATCTCATGACTTCTGCAGAAACAGAAGGGTATAGCTCATTAATCACACACTGCTTCTGCATTTTAGCCTGCACTAGTTTTTTTTTTTAAAGAAGTAATCACATATTATATCACATTTATCACATGTTGTAAATCATTTATTTAACTTAACTCTAATACCAGTTTTTTTTTATAATATTTTTTTTGTCCTTACATGTAAAATGCTTTTCAACATATGAGGATAGAATATTTCATCCTACCATATTTTGTATTAATGGCGCTTGTGATTGGGCTGCATGGTGGTGTGATGGTTAGCACCGCAGCCTCACAGCAAGAAGGTCGCTGGTTTGAGCCTCGGCTGGGGGGCTGGTGGCCTTTCTGTGTGGAGTTTGCATTTCTCCCTGTGTATGGGTGGGTTCTCTCCGGGTTCTTCGGCTTCCTCCCACCGTCCAAAGACATGCAGGTTAATTGGCGACTCTAAATTCTCCCTAGGAATGAGTGTGTGCGTGAATGGTTGTTTGTCCTATCTATGTTGGACTGGTGACCTGTCCAGGGTGTACCCTGCCTCTCACCTGAAACAATGCTGGGATGGGCTCCAGCTCACCCCGCGACCTGTAATGGAATAAGCGGTACAGATAATGACTGGCGCTTGTGTAGCCTCATGAGTGACAATAACATCACTCTGCAACCATTTCTGAGAAATGAGAATTCATATGTGACAGTTTTCAACCACTGTATATAAATGTAACAAGCTCCCTACATGAAGGATATTTGCAATTTTTTGTCAATTATTGTTTTAATCAGAGTAAATAAACACAGAAATTAGTCACCTATGGCCATTTTGCTTACAGCATTAATGATAAGCAGTGATACTAAAAAAGTCTCTCAGCAAGAAATCATGTAAAAGCCAGTTTGTTTACTTGTTAACTACAAGTTTGATCAAGGGACACTTACAGAGCCTCAATAGCAGCACTAACCTGATGTACATCAAGTTAAAATAATACAGCATCCAGCAGTTTATCTGTCCTCTCAAGTTTTTTTTTATTAGGAGAGGGGCCGGTGCTGCAATCAAAGACTACAACTGTGATCACAGCGTCAAATCACACAATAGTTGTCACTTTTTTCTTTTTCTTAGCACCAAAATAGCTGGTATTTGATACATATCTGCAAGGGATGACCATCAACACTTGAGTTCTCAAACACAGTTAGACACCTCTGGAATTAAAGTGGTACAAATTATAATGTTACACTGCAAGGGAAACTAACAATAATGCCCAGAAGAGGCTATATGTGTTTGTGTCTGTCCTGCCACTCTTTAGGTAGCCTAATAAAAAAGGAACCAAAAGCTGGAGCATAAGAACAAGGCTTTCCCACTGGTTTGATTTGATGATTCATATTGGCACATATTTGTGTGTACATCACAGCACAGATTAAGTTTGTTTTGTTTTTTATTTTCCACAAAATTAGGCTTGAGATTGTGATAGATAATCAGAATCTTTGTTTTGGCATTGTATTTTCGTGCTGCTAGCTTGAAAGAACATGAAATTGCATGACACCATAAAATGCCTTAAGGGGAGGATTTCTGTTTATCCCATGCAGCTGTGTCACTAATTTTCTCACGCTTCAAAGGTAAAATGTTAAAAGGTAAAGATTTTCACTGACTATGAGCAAAGGTTTTTCTGTCTATCTACAATCAGTTTACGCAAATAGATCCTGATCCATTTAGTTAAGCTACAGTGGTGAGAATTGGCACAAATAATGAAGTCAAATTGTCATGACAACAGTGAGTCATCGGGCTAATTAGCGCACAAGCCCAACAAAGAAATGATCATTCAAGCTTTTAGCATCATGTCACACATCCACCCCCACTGATATTTATTATTGTTACTTGGTCCTCTTGGATTGGAAAAAATAACAAACTTGTTTCCACTTTAATATTACACAAATTTAGGGCCGAATGCATTCTGTTATTTCTTTCATCTCACTTTCATTAGTTCAAACCTCAAAGGACAGTCTGCTCGGTGTCACCACTTTTTCATTATGAACAAAGCAAAGCAATCAGTCAGTGAGAATCGCCTGTCTCACTCCAATGCTCTGTCTCCTCTGCAGGTTATTGAGTGCATAACCCAGGGTCGGGTGCTGGAGAGGCCACGGATTTGTCCAAAGGAAGTGTATGACATCATGCTGGGCTGCTGGCAAAGGGAACCACAGCAACGACTAAACATTAAGGACATTCAAAAGGTCCTGTTCGCCATGGGAAAAGCCACGCCGGTCTACCTGGACATCCTGGGCTAGCAGCAACCCAGGCTGGCCCGTTCCTCGCCATACAGAAAGATCAACATAGACACATAAGACAGAACCACCCACAGGAATCCAGGAATAACCAAACCAACCTGCTCCACTTTCGAAAAACACCTGCTTTGTTTGGGAAGGACTTAAGTGCCTGCAACACTTTTGGATATAGTGGATAAAAAAAAGTAAAAAAAAAAAAAAAAAAAAAAATTAAACAAACAAAAAACACGCACTTTTACATTTTGTTTACTTGCGTATAAGATGTACAGGTTAAAAGAATACTTTTTTTCCCCCTCAAAAAAACTGCAAAAATACACAAAAATGGAGAAAGAGTGGGAAGTGGGCTGGCAATAGGATAATGGCCACAGTTTAATGATATGGAAAAAACACATCAGAGTTTAAACCTATTCTGGGTTTGGTTTTATGAATATAAATAGAAATATTACATATATTTTATATTTATTTCTTTTTGTTAAGGTGTTGAAGGGTGTGCCATTTGTGTTGCTGAGGGCTCGGCCCTGTCGAAGACGCCACCAACAAACTATTGGCAGGGACTTGCAATGGAAGCCTTACTTGCTCTATGATTGGCTGACACTGAGCTTTTAAAGGGAACTGTGGAATAACACTGGATGGTTGGAACAAAAGCAGCGCTCTGTAGAGGATCTACCCAATCAGACAACTGACAAATCTATTTTAATTTAAAAATAATGTACATATTGTAAAATTCTACGTGTCAGAATTATGTTAACTTATTTTTTCGGATGTTACTTTGGTTCTTTTTCTGACTGTGATCTGGGTGGCTAAAGTATAAAGCTATGGTCTTTGTTTTCATCCTAATCCAGAGGATATTTTCTCTTGGGATTTACCTGTGTCAGTGCTGGTTAAGTTGTCTAATGTGGTGAAGGTGAATGACAGTGAATACAGTTCAAACAGCCCACTGACACCAAATCACAGACTTTGGAGAATGTGGGATGACTCAGAGCCATGGTTCAACATCACACTTTCCAAAGAGGTGATTAAACATTGTTTTCACTTTCCAGTTCGTTTGCTTTTTATGGCAGGAATAGCGAGTTGATAAGTAATATCTCACACCACACCCCATTTAAACATAAACACATGCTTTGTTCATTTTCAAGCTTTTTGGTGTGAAACTGCTAAAGAAAAACATTTAGCTCTCAACATATTCATCTGTCGCAGGTGTGTTGCTTCTATATGTTAAAGGAGTAGTTTGATGTTTTGGGAAATTTGACAGTTGGCTTTCTTGCTGTGAGTTATTAACAATTCAGCGTTTATATTTGTAGGATAAACAAACTGCAGCTACTGCCAGGAGACAGCAAACTTAGCTTTACATAAAGATTGGAAACAGGTGACAAGACTCCTTCAGTGAAACACATGACATTTAAAATATTGCAAATATGACAAGTTCAAATCTTGAATATGGTCTTTCAATGCTTAATTCTTTTTCTTTTTTAAAATTTTACACATTCAAAAAAGATGGAGATGTTTTAAAAACAATCTTTTATTTTAAACTCAGCTCTTATGTTTAAAATACTATAAGGTTTCATTTCTGACTCTAAGGTGAAATTCAGAACTTTTTTATACCATAAAAAATAAAACCTAATTTCAGAGTAATATTATTTGTCATTTCATCTTAACTCCAGTTGTATACAGCTGTATGTGTGAAAGGAAAGCAAGTAGACAGATGAATACATAAAAAAAATATTCACTCCTTTGAGTTGCAACCATTAGTAATTGAACTTTTAGTTGAATTAAAATAATCTGATTTGATGATTGAAGCACCATAATGAGCACAGAGCAACAGTTTACATACTGAATGTGATGAAGATGATGGCTGTGACTCTATAGGCCCATTTATGCTTGACTCAAAGACGGACACGCAGACGGACGGACATTTTTGCCTGTCTCCTGCGTCGGTTAAGTGCATTATTTGGTTAGTTTTCACAGAGCTTATGTATCCGTCGCTTTGATCAGAAGACGGAGCACTACCACCGAAATTCGCGGGAGCAGTGCTGAGCAGAGCAGTTGACATGCAACCAGTGAAAGAAACAAACCATAGAAGAAGAAGGAAGGAATCAAAAAAGCAGAAGAATGAAAATGAGCACAACAACTGTAGAAATTGCGCAAGTTTTTGAAGAAAGACTATGTGCGACTGTTTAGGGTGTGTTGGGCAATTGGAAAAAACTTGATAGCGAAGAATTACTCTGCCAACCGATGTCTGAAACTGTTGTTGGCTTGTGGGATTTAACTCTGAACTTAGCACTGCTCACTAGTGGAGGAATTGACTTAACAACCATGGCAACGCAAATGACGCATGGAAGTATGATGGTGATGTGTGACAACATTTGAAATGGACATTCCTATTTACGTACGTAAGGGAGCATAAATGGGCCTTAAAGGCCTATATACTTTGCAAGAACAGAGCAACTTGTTTAATTTTGTTCTGGCCAGGACATTTCACACCTTACAATAAGCATCAATGAGCTGGGGTTTGCACCTCGCCACATCGGCCAGCTGTTTCTCCAAACTATCCATTTGAACTGCCTGAACCTTTTGCGTCAGTGGAGAAGCAGAAATAAGTTTCTACTTTACGCTTTTCTGCATTAGCCATGCCCACGTCATTGTTGTGTGGCAGCCCTCGAAGAGAGAAAACTATTCTTGTGGAATACAAGCCTTAACTTACAAGCTAGTCGCACTGAACTAAAATAAATAAATAAAAATCGATCATTTTTATCACCATACCAGAAGAGGAAAGTAATACTAAAGCAGAAATGATATGGGGAAAATGAGCACTTGTGAGATTTACAGCAAGTGACGCTAACACAAGTACCTACACTGCCTTGCTTGTAATTTTTACTGTAATTGTAGCTTTTGTATATTCAGTAGTATTTCACTTTGTTAAACAGAAAGGTTTTAACTTCAAATTACCTGCAATGTCCAGAATTAATTTTTATCAACTAAACGGATGCAAAGAAAATAAAAACTATTAAGCGTGAGATTACATAGTTTAAGAACAGCTAATCCTGAAAAAGCTAGCTTGGATATGACATGTAGGCTTTATAATGGAATCCCGTGTATGTGTTGTTCTATATAAAATGTACAAGGTTGTGTGACCTCAAGGCTTCAGGATGTGTCTTTCTTAAACACAAATATGTCCTGTTTAGTGAAATCTGTTAAGCTAGTAGCTACCGTTGTTTTTAGTCTTTGTGCTAAGCTAACCTACTTCTGGCACTAGCTGTATATCGACTATATAGATATGACATTGGTTTATATGTTCTCATATAACGCAGCAAGAAAGCATGTCAGCTTAAAATGTGGAACATTTAATACTCATTTTAAACCATCAAGATCTTTACACTTCATTAGCTGTACAGAGAAAGGGTCCTGAAATTAAAGCATTTCTTCAATACCATCCTGCTTTCTTTCCCATCATCTGTTCATGAGTGATTTGTATTTCCATTGCTTTGATTAAAAAGAAGAACTCCTCTGTTCCCTACACAGAGGTCTCACTGAAGCAGATGCTTGTGCCAATTTGTGGCCTCGCATCAAAATGATTAATCGCTGAAGTGGATCAACTAATTGTGTGGTATTACAGTAAATGCATATTTTTTTGTAATTACATTATTAAATGAACCATAAAACATGAAGTTTTGTTCCAAAATGAGACTGTGAAAACAAAACCCTTTCACAAAACCCAAACTGAAATAGTGTTAATTTTTGAGGAACATATAAAAAGTGCTTAGTTAACAAAATTAGTTTATTTTTCACATCCAAGAGATTTGAGACTGAATGAAAAACCTCAGGCAACAATTTTATTTCATGTTGTGTTTGAACATAGAGCATTTTGGCGTGGAATTCTGCACATCTTCCTCATTACCTTGACATAAATTCTCACAGTATCACAGTGTTGTCTCTGTCCCCTTTTGGGACTGTGTAAAGCATTAATGCGCATTCAGTTATTTCAAGTGTTTTATATGAAAGGCGGGATCAAATCCATTGAGTTACCCAAAGCGTTGAGTTTTTGTGTATTCTCTTGTGGTAAAGATAAACGCTTAAAGACATTATGACACAGACCGTGAGCATTTGCAGGGTATTGTAATCCTGTCATGATGAGTTGAATATTGTTTAAAGTTTTACTTTTTTTTTTTCTTTTCTTTTCTTGGATGAACTAACTGAACACTTTTTGAAGCAAAGTTGGCATATTACCATGTACACATGTTACAGAATATAAAATGTGGTATAACAACTGCAGTATATAAAATACTGGTATTCCATGATAGATCTTTGTATTAATGTGACTCTCTTAAGAAAATGTCTTCAAACAATCAGACGATCTCCTTTTCCATTTTCTCCTGTCTTATAAAGATGTGTGAATTTGACAAAATCTCGTCTTCCTCTAAATCTCTTAGAGGTGAAGATCGTGTGTTCTGTGTGTGACTATGTTTCCTGCTCCTCTTTCCACTACTTCAGTAATAGAAAACATTTTCTCTTAGAGATTAAAAGCATTTGGCTACTTGCATATTTTAGCACATTCGATTTCGGATAAAATCATGGGTATTATATTAAAGTGGCCAGACTCAGCTTTAGTTTGAGCAGTTTTTATTTATTATTAAATTTAAAGAGCAAGAACCGTGTGGGAGATACAGCCCTTTTAAAACACAAATTTTGAACTTGGTCATCGAGAGGTTAAAGTCTTTAACCCATTAACATTACCAGATGCTTTGATCTTCCCCTGATGACTCCACCTCCTTATAGATGCTCACACACCTCCAGCGCAGATACCTTCAGCTCTTTACATATCGTGGTATCAGCCCTGTCGGACAAAAATCCAATGACTACTGACCCATATTGTCGATAGTTTTCTACCTTTTTATCTTCATCTTTACTACAATGACTACATGTGTAGGATTGTTGACCTGCTGAATGATGATATGACATCTAAGGCCTGTACTACAAAGCTGGATTTTCTCTTATCGAGGTCCTTTCAGGGTTAACCCATGATTTTCCATCCTATAATGCTGGTTCACTTCTTAACACGGTAACTTACTCTGAATGGCTAACCTGCTCTGGATAAGAGAATAACGAGTATAAACACACCACCTCCTGACCAATCGGTTCTCTTGGAAAATATCCTGCCCATTCTTCAAACATCCTGGCCACTTTAGTGTGCAGATGGTGAGATTGGTGCTTAGGAGAGGAGGAGTTTTTAGGGATAGATGCAAAAATCACCTTTTATGTTCGCGTGCACTGATCAAGATGGACAAACCCTGGCTTGAATTAGTTGATAACCAGCTTCGCAGTATCGCTTATGAGGATTGCTAATGTCTGGGTAAGTCAACCCAGGTAACGGAGAGATATCCTGGGTATGTTCATCCAGTTTTGTAGTACAGGCCTCTGGTGACTTTTGATGCATCTATCTGTGTCTCAGCAAACCAACTGCTACTAAACACATCTGTTTTCATCCTATCGTTTCCATGAGAAGTGAATTCATGGCTCCCATGGTGTTTTTAAGGTTAGCCTTAGTCGTCAGGAAGAGGTTTCTCTTTGCCCAAATACAAAACTGTATTCTTAGTTTACAAGCTAGTGTTTAATTTCATTTTTTGGTAAATACCCTTTTAAGGAGAGATTTTCATTTTGATATTGCTTCCCCCTTCCTCTTATTAATCTTAATATTATCTCTCCCTGGATGGTGACCATGTTTAAGTTCCTTCAGAATACAGACAGAGCTTATTAGGAAAATAACTCCCATACAGTTCCTCTGATATATGCTCAGTGTAAATGAAACTTGGGTCTATTTATTTATTTATTTTTTTTAATGACCATTTCACAATAAAAGTGCAAAACCTTTCAAGCGTTAAACTAAAGATCTAAGGTCAGGACTGTGGGGCTAAACCAGTGAAAGCTCATATTGATGCTAAAATAAAATAAAATCAGTTTCCAAAATAAAAAGCTTGATTTTAAGATAAGACTTTATTGATCCCTCAATGGTGAAATTTACATGCCACAGCAGCAAAGGTCAGTCCCAGAGAAAAAAAACATAAAAAATGGGGCAATAACAATAGCAGCAATAGTGACTATGTATGTATTCTACAGTGAATTATAGTAAGAAATATGTAAAAAAATATATATATTTGCACAAAAAAAGTTGTGGGAAGCAATGGGGTGTGATGAGTTGGCAAATAGGGAGATGGATTTGACAGGAACTGAATTGTTTATTGGGTGCTACATGGAGCTGTGGGGAGGAATGACCTGTGGTAGCAGCATAGACTGTATATAAAAGATGGACGGAGCCTCTGTGACGTCACCCATAGGTTTCTGAACAGCAAAAGTAAAGCTCGTTGGGCGTTCCTACCATCGCCATCTTGGCAGTGTCACACCTGCCATCGCTCCTGGAGAATACAAAATCAGGCAAAGTGGCGGAGCTGAGAGGGGGGATGTGAGCATGGGGGTGGATGATTGACGTCAATCAAACTCTGAGCTGCCTGTAGCTAAAATCTAACTGAGTCAACTCTGATCTAACGTGAGCTAACCGGCTAATGAAGGTAAGTGGGCTAAAGCGAAGGAGTCTATGGGGATTGACTACATTTTGGAGCCAGCTCCTAGGAGATGAGAGGTGAACTGCAATTTTTTGCACTTCCGCATAGGCTTCACCTTTCACCACCAAAGGTTGCCGCTTGGTCATCACACAGGAAGTGGCTCTACAGCTGCATGTTGCCAGTCATCCTTTTTTTAAGCAGTAACTCATGCATCAGCTGTTAAGCAAGTTAAGCATCAAAATACACAGAGTACATTTTAGAGTTCATTAGTCAGTAGTTACTGACGACTGTTTCATTACCAGTTCAAAAAACAAGAAGTGAATTTATTTAGCATAAAGACCTCTCATGGATAATCACAAAGCTGTTTGCATATGAAGAAAATTACTCTTAACAATTTAAAATTAAATAAAATCTTTTATCACATCACCACTGTCCAATAAATGCATAGCACCTTTAACAGCAAATGGAAATAATTTCAATTTCTGAATAGTCAAAGGTTTCTTAAAAACAGCGGAGAGATGTAACGGATATTATTTGCTGTTTCAAGGTAAGTAATCATAATTTGTCTTCTAGGCATGAACATTTAATGTACAAACAGGAACACTTCAGCTTTCTGGCTACACCAAAAGGTTTCAGTGGAGAACGTCCAGATTAGACGGCAGCTATCGCTGTATTGTTTTAGCTGCCCTCGAACAAACAAGAAAATGGAGACACAGCCAGTGCCGAGGGATTTGAGGTCAGTAAACAGGGTGTTATATGATGGTGGTTCTGTAATTGTTTATTGATTTACAATTACTAAGTGTTTTGTGTGCTTTGGTTTCAGAGTTAGTGTGTGTGTGTGTGTGTATGTTTTCTCCTTTTAGTATGGTGTGTCAAATATCCAGTTTTAGTGTCTATGCTTTCTGCTGCCCAGCATAAGAAAAAGAAGAGTACTTGCCCAGATATAAGACATTTTTTCTTTGGAAAATTAGTTTTGATAAAGTTAATGTTGAAGCTAGACACAATGTAACCATGTCTTGCAGGGATCATTCTGGGATTAGTGTGCAGAGGATTTAAAATCTATGGTGATTCAATACCAAAATTAAAATGAAATCACTAACTAAAAATATGGCAATAATGTTTCACAATTTTAATGATCAACGATAGAGAAAAACGACTGGTGGAAAGTGATTCAACTCCCAGCCAGAATGTCCATATGGGGCCTATAAGGGATATATTTGGGCTGCAGATAAAGGACCTAAGTGGGTTTGTCTGCAGTTTCCATGGTGGCTTCTTCCGTGTTTACCCATGTGGGTTTTAAGTTGGCTTTTGGTTTTATTTGGGCTGTGGGTAGTAATTGGACATGAACTGGGCACATTTTGCAGGTCCCATGTGGTCCCAGCACAGGTGAGGCTACCGTGGAAACTGGCAAACCCACTTAGGTTCCTTATCTGTAGCTTAGATATTATCCTTATGGGCCCACATTGACATGCTGGGTGGGCTGTAACACAACATTTTGACCCCCTGCATATTATTCAGTAGCTTCTCTTCATATCATCATAAGATCTCTGACCAGTAGGGCTGTGATCAAACATCTGATTGGTCCCTTGGATCCTGTTGGTGGGCAATTGCTTTCTTTTTGGGCTGGGCTTGCTCCCCACAGAGTTTGGAGACTGGCTAAATATCTCAGACTCCGGCATGTTCCATGAGCCCATTGAATGCGGTTTTTAAGAGGCTTTGCTACATCAGGACATCAATAAGTAGGTGTTACCAGGCTTTAAGATATGGCTTTTGAGTTTAATAGGAAGCTTTTAATCAATATTGCATTGACTCAGCAGTACTTAGCCCTAAGACTTTTTTTTCATTGTGTCATCCTTTAAATCCAGATTTCTTTGACCAAGATGTTATGTCTCACTTGATGTTGAAACAGTTCACCTTTCTGGAATTTTTTTGCGAGTACATACAGTATAAAGTGTGATGAGTGTAAGAAGTATCATCAACTTGTCCTGAACCCTTTAAGTGTGTTCATCCATGACAGGATCAAAGATCAAAAGAAAATAATCAAGTCGTGACAGAGAGTAGTCCCTACACTGCTCACTCACTCATTATAGAAAGTGCCTAGGCCAAGTTTAAAAACATCAGAATTTTCCTGTCTGGGGGCACCTTGTCATATCTAAACACACAGATAGGATACTTTTTTTTTTAATCAGAGTGACTCACACTGGATGGTGGTAATTTCCCAAGATGTAAACTCCAAATGTAAACTTCAAGTTGAAGTCCACAGTTATTTGACTTCCGCTACAGAGGGATCAGAGTCAAACCCCCGATGTGGACCACAAACACAAACCTCAGTTCCATTTGTCCCACTGTGATGTGTGACAGAATAGGGTCACCAGTGTGATGAAAATCATTGTCAAGCAGTTGCACAAAACAGCTTGTTTGCTGAACCATACATACCAGCTGACTAGCGCACATTGCATGTGACATGAAATCTCCGCCCGAGAGTGCATTTAAAGCGAATATATTGTTGTGTGTTGGAGGCAGATTGCTTTCCGCTGCTCCAGTATTGCTAGTCAGCATCAAGTGCTCCGGCACAGCTGAGCAACCTGAGCGACAATCCAAGCCGTGGCCTCATGCGTGTCTTTAAAAAACACAAGATCACTACACGGAAATGATTTTCTATCCATCCTGGAGATGGTCTGTCTTGTATTGTTAAAAAATATCCTGAACAGAATACAGTTGTGTGAGCTTGCCTCAGATCAGCAGGTGTTAGACGCCATGATAACTCAGGCAGCTTTACCGGAAACACAAAAACAAGAAATCCAGAAATGTTTTGGGGAGCCTGAAGGCATTTGGGATTCTGTTCTTTAAGGAGGTGAGTTCATCTGTGAGTAGGAGGTTATGCAAATAAAAAGAGAAGCTACTCTGATGCTCATTATATAATCCTTTACCTTGTTGTTTTATTATCTGCAGACACTGAAGCAAAAGTACTGACCTTGAATACAAAACTGCCTGCTGCTGTTTCATCAAACCTGGTTCTGTATGATTTGTTGAAAATTCATAATCTTCTATTCTGCCTCAAAGCAGCCTCCGGTGCTATCTCACTGCAAACAGCATTTTTGTTGAGTTCCTGAACTCAAGGTTGCGTTCTCACCACCCAGGCAGAATGCCTTTGACTAATCCCCCAGGCTTTCTTATCAAGTGTGATTGAATAATGCCCTCAGTCCCCAGAAGACAGACTAGCCTTTATCTCTCTATTTTTTTATTCCTGTTTCTTTCTCTTCGCTCCAAAACAAGGTGTTTGTGTAAAAAAACTGTTAACTGTTTACCCGCTCCCCCCCTACCAATATGCACATTCGTTCCCCAGTGGGTATGTGTTTGAAACATGAAAAGCTCTGAACAAAATGGAAAATTTCCACTCCATTTGCCATGCAGCCAATCAGTGTTCAGTGACCCAGATAAGGAGTGTGATATCGATGATGACAGCAATAAAGACGTATTTTTACCACAAACCTTCCTTCTGATTAGGTGGTTCTGCGAAGAAAATAAATTAATTTTGACAAAATTAGAAAGAAGTGGTGTGCTGGGAGGATTATACGAGCGAGTGTACCAGAGGGAGGTAGGGGTGAGATTCAGAAGGTTTCTGGGGGTTAAGTGACTCCACTGTCGGAGAATGGGTGACAATTACCAATGAAATGAGATTTTGTGGCTGCAGGTGCCTCCCAAATACGGTGTTTGGTCAAAGTAATTGTTCAGGGTCAAGTGGGTGATACTAAGTGATGATGTCTCAGCTGTTTTCCATCTTTTGATAAGGCTTTGTATGGATAATAAAAAGATGAAGGGTAGTAAAGGACCTGCAGGTTTTTTTTGTTACTGTAATGTTGGCTTTATCACAACATTTTGATAATGGTGTAGGAATCTCCCCTTTCGCTCTCCTGATACATTTCTTGCCATTTTTTTCTTAATGTTTAAAAACTCCTTTGAAAGATGTATTCTGCAGGGAACGAGATGGAAATTAAATGACAATTTCCTTAACATGAGCTTTACTTTTCTTTACTTCTCTGTTTTGCTTTATGTGTGCTGAAGGTGGGAATTACAAGCTGGGTGTCAGATTTTCTTTCTTTTCTTTTTTTTTTAAACGTCCTTGAGAAAGCTGATTTAATAATGGCCATTCTGACATCAGCATGACTGTATTTGACATAATTATTTTAATAAAGCCATAATCCTCACGGTTTTCATTATATTACACCCAGTTTTAACACCACTCAGGGCTGCCAGTCATTCTGCTTCAGCAAGCTGCATGTCTTTAAACTGTCACACTAAATTACAGAGAAGTCAAATGTAATAGTTTAGGAAGCTCTCGGAATTAAGAAACACTGCATATAAGTTGTAAGATGGGATCTTAATTTATAGCACACATTTAAATATATATGAGTCAGACATAAGTGAAAGCAGGAGGTCTTATAGAAAATTCTCAGCCATCAGCTCACTCTGCAAACATTTCGCCACATTAAGTGGCTTCATTTAATTTTATAACTTACAGTGTCATTTTTCTTGAGACTTTTTATTAACTATTTTCTTAAACTACAATATTGTATTTGCAGTAAAAACTTAAATAGTTTTAATCATGTTTTTCGATTGTGAAACATCAAAGAAAGTTTTAGACCTGTTTTCTCTATTTCTCATATGTTGTAAATATGTTTGTTTTTTTTTCAAACCCCTCTGAGCGTATTTTTAAAAGATAAACTTGCATAAAAATGCAAAACTAAGTACTTGTCATCGGATGTCAAACCAACAAATTGTGAATGTTGGCCAAATATGTTTGAAAGGTTTTTTTTGCCATTAAATGATTAAATGGGCTCTATGCTAGAAAAAATGCATTAAACATAAAAAAACAAAAAAAAAAAACAACTCTCGATTCTATATTAAAAATTTTGATTTACGATGCAGCCAAGATGATTTTGGAAAGGATCACTTGGTATCACTAGATGGGATATGAGTGACCCTAGTGTGTAGTTTACCAAAATAAGAGACCTGTACATAGTCTAGAGGAACAAAGGAATTCATTGTTTTTCTCAAGGTAGCAAGAACAATAAAAAATTTTGTCCTGTACTCAACATTTTATTCTATACACAGAACCTCGTCAATGGTGTCTCACACGTCACCAGAGGTGTGGGGAAGAGTCTGGGTTTTCATATGCCCAACATGAAAGCTTGTATAGATGTTCATGCTTCCTCACTGCCTCAACCAAAACTGTCCATTCAGCCATGTTGAGCCTTTCATGACAGCGGAAAGGTGCAAATAACAACTTCCCATTATTCTGCATTGACCATTGCATCTCCAAATCAGTGACACAACTTGTTACAAGAACAAGCTGTGAGAAAATATGTTGCTCTTCTTTCGCAGCCCTGGAAAAGAGAACAAATTTCTTGGTTCAAGTACAGGCCTGAAGAAGATATTGAAATAATGGCAAACAGTAATTATTGAGAAGCACAGTAAAGGTCCCAGCAAAAGAACATTTCCTTTATCGTTCCCGCAAAAAAAAATTAGATAAATAAAAAATAAGAAATTACAAAAAACAAGTTTAGTAGCAAAGACACACAAAAAAATAAATAAATAAACAAATAAATAAAAAGAGCTAAAACAAGAAGAGCCCAATATTGGTGCATCATTTCTGGTACTTTTAATCTATGGGAAGACGTATATTTTGCATGCACTAGATAACCAATACCCACAATACAAGCAGTTGTTATGTCTACAGGTCTGATGAAGATAAAGTGTACACGTCGTTGGGTGTTGTTTAACGGTTTTAGCACCCACTACAGGCCTGGCATGCACACTGCACTGTTTCCAGTCATTTTCTGTCTCCTTGGAGGTAGTTTTCACTCGGCTGTTGTGTAAATGCAAATTTTTTCGACTGTGCAAAGGAAAAAAAATTGGGGTTTTGCATGAAAACGGCATAAATAGGGCCGTAACCAGGGCCTAAATCTGGGTTATACTTGTTGTTTTTTTCCTCTCCCTGGATCTGTCAGGGAGCAGCGGATGTGTGTGGACCTAAATGCAGGCTGTTGAGACAGACAGTATGCAGGAACGAAGGTCTTAATAACATAAACTTAACCAAAAAACAACCCCCCCCCCCCCCAAAAAAAAGCGGGTAAACATGACAGAGACAAGACTGGAACATGACATAAACATTACATGGCCAGAAGACTACATGGATGAAACATGACATGACTACAATAAATTGGCAAGGTGAAAAGGAAACAAAAGTGTTGTATACCCCTGATTGTGAGCACAAATATTTGAGCCGCCCCCCTGGAACTGCGTTATCCCGTTTGCTCTTCACTCTGTATACATCGGACTTTGCCTAGAGGTCTCCATCATGCCACATACAGAAGTACTCGGATGATACTGTGATGGGGCTAAAGAGGGTGTATGATATATTTTTTTTTTTTAACTGCATGTTATTGTATTTGTATTATTTATTTCTACATTTAACCACATGTTTTACTCTTCTAAATCCTTGGTTTTATGCAGTAATTTGTAGTGGTTTTATTGACAACCTCTGAAGCCAATCAAGCCCTAAGAGAGAGGCGACCGGGCTTGGAACCAACGGCTGAGGCCGCGAGGTGGTCTAGACCGCAAGGCAACCTAGATCGGAAGTGGCCGGACCCTGAAAGCGGCTCAGTGTGGATCACGCGACATGTCACGGGACCTCGAAGGAGTGGCGGGCAGAACGTGTTGGGAGCGCAGCACCCAACCTGTGATCCATGGTGAAGCTACTCAGCCCCGAGCCGCAGAAACTCCGTGTTGGTCCGGTAAAAGCATATATAAAATCTCCCAGTCATTAAAGTGACTTGAAGTGAGGTGCCGGCTGCAGGGCAGGCGGAAGGGATGGGGGTATCCCCCAGTGAAATAGAGGACGGCCGTGTGCGTGTTTCCCTCTTCTCTGCAGGTTGTTGGTAGGCTAGGCTCTAAGCAGAAGAGGCGCGTGGACACCCAAGGAAGTGTCGACAAGTGCCCACCCGGACCGCTACCAGAGACTGCATGCCTGGACATTCTACAAAACACTTGAAGGGCCAAGATTGGGGAGCATTTTAGAGACTGGGAGATGGCTCACCTTTTTATATTAATAAACTGTTTTAAAACCTTTTAATCTGTGGTGACTTGCATGAAGGGAGGCGGCGAGGCAGAATATAGGAGGGTCATCTTGGACTTTACACACTTATGCAGATGTAATGAACTAATCCTCAATACATCTAAAAACAAGGAGATAATGGTGGATTTTGAAAGGTGGCAGGCACATGAACTGGTCCAGACTTATAAATATCTGAGTGTCCACCTGGATCATAAGCTGGACTGGTCTGTGCATGCAGGTGCAGCATACAAGGACAGAGCTGACTCGTTTTTTTCAGAACGCATAAATCCTTTAAAGTCTGCAATGAAAATCTGTACATCAGTCAGTTGTTACAAGTGCTGTTTTTATTGCTGTGTTGTGCTAGGGGAACCACATGATTGCCAGAGGGGGGTAAGGGCTTGACAAACTGGTCAGGAAGGGTGTTAGTAATGGGGAGGGGGGTGGACTCTTGTGGAGAACTTTTGGAGAAATGCATTAAGAAAAAGATGCAGGCCATCCTCAGGAACAGTAGTCGCCCCCTGCATGCAGAGAAGCAGCCACAGTGATGAATCCTCTCCATACGCTGCCGGACTGAGATGCTCAGGAGGTTGTTTATCCTGGCCGCTATAAGACGCCACAAAAAAATCATGTCAATGTGCACATTTTATAGTGGGTTTGTTGTCATGTTGTGGTTTTGTATGGTAATAAGAGTGTTTGACTATGGCAAACATTGTTTTCTGCTGGACACCTGAATTTACCCAGTTGGGGATGAATAAAGTATGTCCTATCTTGTCTTATTTTATACACAGATGGACTAATGAGGAACAAGTGAAATGAATGAGCAAGTCAAACCAATATGCTACTGTACTAATGAACAGGAAACATAAAGAAAAACAAAATACACAAGGGAACGAATTACAAAAAAAGACAAGGGAAACAAAACTAAACATGACAAGACTACAAAAGCCTAAACCAAAAACTCAGATCATGACAGTATCCATGGCCTCCCGTTTTCCTGTTTGCTTGAGTATGTAGAGGTTGGTATAGACCCTTTCATGGCCTATGTAATCAGTGACATCACTAAAAAATAAAACAGAGGAAAGTGTGTAAAAAACACTGTAGAAACGAACTATCTCAAGTGTTATTACGACTTAAAAATGTCGTCTTGTTGTCTGTTTAGGTGCCAGAATAAGAGGAAAAACATTCCTGGCAGTAAATTAAAGTTTTTTAGGATACCAGTTCAGAAAAAAACTCTGCTAATTATAGCTGAATGCAATAAGATGAAAGGACAGGACAGAGATGATAATCAACAATTCTTGCGTTTGCAGCGCACACTTTATATCAGGTAAGATAAATAGAATGTTAAGTGATGTTATCGAGTCCAAATTAACATAATTGTACATTATAAAGGAAAATGTTAGATAAATAACGTTGCCTTTATCAGCGCGTTAGCAATCGCATAAATGCTAAACTGCAAACCACAGCACACAAAGATCGGGACGTAAGTTGATATATTTTATTATTTGATCATGGCCATTTGTGATGTAGTTGTAAGCATCCAGTCATTTATATGCTTTGAGTTTTGTTTTGCTGTACACACATGGTGTCTCAATTAGGTACATGTAGATGTCTGGCAACTCCAAAGTCACCAGTCCCAAATGATCTTCATGCCACTCCCGTAAGGTGTATGGATCAGCCAGCCTGCTTCTATCTCTTTTTTTAGAACAGCTGTCACAGTCCCCTAGAGTGAGTGTCTGTACATATTCTGACAGTTTTGAGACTGAACCAGTTGCTTGAAAACCCTCCATTTACTAAAACGCCATTGAAAATTGTTAGCTGCCACTTTATAAAATAGCTTCTAGCCTCCGCTTTTGCCTCCAGGCTAGGCTCAGCCCACCAAAACTGTCACAATGTTTGCAAACTTAGGTGTAGATTGTTCTCTGTTGGCCGTCACAGACTGGCATCTGTCCAGAGTGTACCATGCCTCTCACCTGAAGACAGCTGTGATAGGTTCCACCGCCTCCCAGCCAGTCTGAATTTCATAAAGCAGGAATTCAAAATGTATGGATGGCTAGCCAGATGGCCATCCTTCCTCTCCTTCATCAACTGCCTCCATCTGGTAAATGCTCCATCGATGTGCACTCTTGTTTTATCCCAGTTATTATTTCTTTTTCTTTTCTTTGCCATATTTTCCTCTGTCTTATGGGCAAAAAGTATAGATGGTCCTCCTTTTCAATGTAAGCTGGCAAGCTGAATCATCCACGGTGGTGTTGGCTTGTTTACAGCACCCCCTCCCCCGAAACAGCGAGGACTGGCAGGTAAAAACGTACAAGGCTAACAGGTTTGTCCCCTTTACTGTTACTTGCAAAATAAAACAACAGCAGAAATGGCTAATTTGTTGGTAAGCCTACAGTAGAAAAGCTGCATTGCAACAGTTTTCCGCAGTTGTTACTCTTCACAGAAGTCATACCAGCAGGCGACCGTGCGCTTCTTTCCGACATATTTTCTGAGAGCTTTCCCTCGTGTTCCATATTTTATTTCAGCTGATTTGTCAATGGGATGGGGGTAGTTTTCCTCCTTCTAGTCAGACAAAATAGACCAAAGTAATACCAGTTTCTCTGCGTGATTTAGTCACCAGAACTGCAGCATTCTAACGCAAAAATATCTCTCAGATAATAATTATTTTCTATCAATGCGTCACCCACCTCCCTGGATAAATCAGCTGAAATACATGAAATTAAACACAGAGTAACGTTACAGCACGGGATCCTCCTCTTGCAGTGCCAGATGATCTCTGAGTCTGCAAGTCACAAAAAACAATTTTTATACGATAAAATTAGCTATTAGCAGTAGCTTGGTACTAAATACATGGAGGGCACGCTTGTAACTTATTGGCATAAAAAAACAATACTTATGTATCTTTCTGTTCCTCATCACCTGACGGGACACTCAAACTTAACATTTATGAATCTCCGCGGCATCCGTAGTCATAATAACGCTCTTCAACGGTGAGGCTCCAGTAGAGCACTACTCGGTTGCTTGTAATATATTAGCGCACCACTGGATGGGAGTAATTCTTACACACTGGGGCTTTAAATGTTCATGAGTGGTGCCTTTCCTCACCCCTCAATGGAAGAGTGAGATCTGGCTTTCGCTGGCACCCACTCTGTGATTTTAGAGGGTAAGCTCAGCAAGCTGGGGGGATGGGTCAATGACAGTATTCACTGCTGGGGAGGATGTTTTTTCCTTTTGTGATGTCACAAGGGGAAAGATCTCAGATTCACCAGTTTGAGCACACATTCCTTAAAAGTGGAGCAAGCTAATGACAGAGTAGACAGAATTTTCTAATTCTTGGGCCACATACACAGGCTATGAGGACACATAAGACTGTTAGAAAACCTTTAGAAAGTAAATTTTGCATAATATGGGACCTTCAGTCTCAGTGCAGAGGGTCACCACTCAACCAGTTTAAACTACATATCGCCCCGATCCATTGCATTTCTAAACTAGACAAGTTTATACAAATTATTTTATTTTATAAGTCATTTTGTTGTGATTTAAACTGTATTTACTTCAACTGGTGTAAATTCCATCATAATGGAATCAGACTATATTTTATTCGATTTGGATTTAATTTGCTTAACCTACTCTGAAAAGTACCCAGTGCTGCTGCCACATAACTGAACTCAAATAAATGAACAAAATAAAACCCGTTTTTTTTTTTTTTAGCATATTTGAAAACAAATAAAATAAAACACCATAACATTTGGTCATCAGTAACAGGACGGTAATTTACACCACTCCTCAAACTCTTCTGAGGATAAGATAGAGGAATTTTCAGAGGATTGCATGGAGGAATTGGGAGTGTGGCCAGAGTGCATCAGAGGCAATCAAGCATGCTAGTAAGCAGGTCAGCAGGCAAAGTGCCAGGAGGAATTTTCATCTATGGAGCACCAAAGCACCAGCCCCCAGCCCCTATACTTCCTCCTGTGCAGAGGGAGGAATCAGATGCCACATTAAGTTTCCACAGTAAAGAGGAAGATGCGGGATGTCAAGCCACAGCAATTTGCTGCACACTCAGCAGGTGTTGACATCTAGATTAACCTTGGACTGCTGGGGTCCAATTCCGGAAGGCAGTGTATTAGAATGCACACGGAGAGCTCATATCCAATCCCAGGCTATCCAAGGCTACCAGGTACTGCCCCTCATTTGCTCTCCTGTCAGTCAAAGGGTCATCAGAGCATAATGTAGCTGCAGGGATATGGGAAACTTGGCTAGAACTGTAAACCCGACAATTATTTGGTCTTTATTAATTAATATTAACTTAACTGCTTCCACATGAGCTTATCAAGTTCATTCATGTGGGAACGCTTTAAGGCAAATAGCCCTTACATGCCTTTTAAGGTGCCTGGTGACATTTATAAAGCATAGAGTACCTCTGTGACCAGCAGACTGAGGGAAAAAGGGACAGTTAGTTAGCAACATTGTGTAACATGCTTGTGATCTCACTAGATGCAATGCAGTACTTCTTTTTGAAGTGTGTGTGTTTGTGAATATTAAAACAAAAGCACAGAGAATCAAATGCAGATCTCTGATCATATATCTGATCATATATCATACATCATTATAACTGATGGCATCAGTGAAACAACACTTAACGGTATGTGACACTGCAAACTCTCCTCAGGACTAGCCTGGAAATTGTTTCCTGGAGGTTTGGGAGTAGCGAGCAAGCGACCTAGTTCTTCTTCATCATCATCAGTTCATTATTTGTTCAGTCGAGTGGACACTAAGCAGTGCTTCTGCAACTCCTACTCCTGTTACAGCTGTGTTTCCTGTCTTCTCCTTTTTTTTAAATCCACAGGTTGATTAAACCCATTTCTTGTTATGCCATTTATTTTTATAAAGGTGTGTAACCCGACAAGGGCATTCTTGGCTTTCATCTCTATTTGATATTTTTTTAATGAAATGATGAAAGAAAACTTTGCAGGAAAAGTTAACATTGAAGAATAAGATATGATGTTTAAGGAGTACTTAAAACAGAGAACTCATCTGACAAATAAAGACTTTCAAACGTTTAATGAGGAATTTAAAACAGAATAGAAAGTAATATCACTTTTGACAGGTCAATTTCAAGGCAGCCTTTGGTCTGAAGCTGATGGATGTCCTTCCTGAATCTGACCTGGAGCAGAAATAAGAGATTGTCTATGCAGGTCTAAATTCCACATCTCATGTTAATTTAATAGCCATTTGAACTTAATTAAAAGAAACAAGTGATGCACTGCATCTTAACGTAGGTAATGACCATGAAGCTAACTTTAACAGGGTTTCTTTAGTCTTAATCTATTCCATCAATCAGTTTGTGTGAACTTTATGAAACCTGTGTAAAAGGTTGCACAGAAAGGAAGATGACAGGATAGTTAATGTGATCGTTTTTTCCTGAAAAGATGAATGGACATAATTCAGAATTCCAAGGGAATCACAGCTCTTTGCGTACAGCTGGTGAAGATTGTGGATCCAGTCCAGTAAAAGTCTTGTGAGTACCAAAGACGACAAAGTCTCGCTTTGTGCATCAAAATCTAAATACTTGCATCTAAAGATTCACCTACATGCAAATATTCTTCTGAGAGAATACTCAGTGACATTTTCAGTGTCTCAAGCAATGCAATTACTCAGAAATAGGATGCCACTGCCACGTTATCATGAACAGCTGTTTAACAGCTTCGTAACACAAATATATAGTCAGCCAATCACTTGGCAGCATCTTAATGTATTTAGTCATGTAGACATTGTGAAGATGACTTGCTTTAGTTCAAACTGAGCATCAGAATGAGGTGGAAAGAGGGTTTAATGTGACTGAATGTGGCATGGTTTTTGGTCTGAGTATTTCAAACACTGCTGATTTACTGGCATTTTCACACACAACCATCTCTAGATTGACAGAAAATGGTCTGGGAAATAGAAAAGTGAGCAGCAGCTGTCTGGACTAAAATGTCTTGTTGATGTCAAAGGAGAATGGGCAGACTGGTTGAAGTAGAAAGGCAACAGTAACTCAAATAAGCTGGTGGTGGTGTAACAGAGGAGGAGATTTTATTGGCACACTTTGGGTCCCTTTGTTCCCAATGAGCATAGTTTAAACACCACAGCTTACCTGAGTATTGCTGCTGACATTGTCCATCCTTTTAGGGCCATAGTGTACCATCTCCTGACTGGTTTTTCCCAGCAGGATAATGCACCATGTCACAAAGCTCAGATCATCGCCAACTGTTTTTTGTTTTTTTTTTCAGAGCAGCTTTGGGATGTGGTGGAATGGGAGATTCCCATCATGGATGTGCAGCCGACAGATCTGCAACTGTGTGATGCTGTCATGGCAATATGGAGCAAAACGACACCTTGACAAATCTATGGCACAAAGAATTCAGGCTTCACTCTTTAATCATTCACAATATTATTCAATTTTATTTTTTTTAATTTATTATCAAAGCTCTGAAATGTAACGTAGCATTTATATGAGTAAATTTTTCATTCAGTCATACAAGAAAGTCAGTAAAAAAGCATTTACAAACAATGAAAATTGAACTTTATTAAAGACGTTTATTACATCTGTGTTTTGTCCCCTTGATGTGTGTCCAGTCCTTTTTGTAAGCAAAGGAACCCATCTAAAAACCAAAGACGCAGACTTAATTAAAGATGTATGCCCATAACAGTACTACCAGCTGAGAATGAAACTACATTAAAAAAAAACTAACCTTGAGCTGGTGAGGAAATGTAATGTAGGATTTGGAAACAAATAGAAACTTAAACTTAAAGCTGGGTGACATTTATAAAGATGTAAGCCCAGGTCTCTTCACTGAGAGCTGTGGATCACAGTGACATTTCTCTCTCTCTTCCATCACACCATCTTACTGAAACTAGTACATGAACTGAGTTAATCTTTTGTCTCATGAGATTCCGGCAAACAGATGAAACAAAGCATCTTGGACAAATTACAAAATCTTGATGTAGCATGTGTTTGTAAAAGACAAATACAATATTCTCAGGGGCTGTGGTTCAAGTTATTTTTGGTCAGACATCTATCCATCTACCACGTTTGGCAAAGAAATGGTTCATGACATAATATAAAATTAAAACTTTAGCTAATTCCTGAAGTTCTAAATAATATTATTTAAATGTCAAAATTGTCTAAAATGTACATAAACAGTTTCATGGTAAACAATTAGAGTCCGATAGACATGAGTTTTCTCTCTGACATGCAAGTGTTGGTGTTTTGGAACAACATGACAGACATATTTCCTTGGAGACTCTCAGCTCTGTTTTATTTTCAATATAGTAGAGCTACTGCTGGAACTCAATCACGCAACTTTTGCAAGCCCATATTCTTCTAGTAAACAAAGTGTGGGTCAAAAGGAAGGTGTGAGACATCGTCTGGGCATTTTAAAAGTTTAAATACAAGTTCATTCACTGGATACCTGAAAAATGTGAGCTTTTGTGATGTCATATATCCTTGTACTGTTAAAACTTTGAATTGGTGAGATGCCCTGCATTTCCCTGAAAGCTCAAACTATCCTGTGTTTATGTGAGCTGCTACACAGCCAAAAAGATGAAAGCATGGAAAAACTTGGAGGACATAACCTCTATGTGTGTGAATGGCTAAAAGCAGTTGGCATAAAGACTCATGAGAAATCCTGCGTTGTTTCTGTTCCCGCAAGCACACATTCTAGTATTTTTTTTCTAGTAGAGTCGACATGTTTTGGGGTGTAAACAAACCAGGACTAGTCTTCTTCGTAGGAGCTCAGTCTAACTTGTCTCTGTCAAAAAGATTTGTCTTATCTCACATTTTGCTGTTTGCTTCTTGCTCAGCAAACCCAATCATAAGTAAAACAAGAAAGCATAGAGCTTTTATTGCTCTAACTTAATCATAAAATAGTGGAAGGTAACAGAAAACAACTCTTACTGAATTAAAGCAATTTGCAAAACTTAAATGAGACACTTTAAAACTTTTGCTAATTTTCTCAGTGACTTGCCCCCTATCAACGGCTAATTCCGCATCCATCTTGAATCCTACCTGTACTATGAGATATGTCGAGCCATTAAAAGGCAGTCTTATCTTGACTCTTGTCTTATCTCTTGCTCTGTCTCTTCCTCCGATTATGTCTTGTTGCATTTCTTTGATGAATCAGCCACGGTGTGCATGTAGTACAGCTGGTGTGTTTATATCTGCTTGCAAGTTCATTTATAACATGGGCTAATTTATGCTCAACGTTAAAAATTTTAATGAGTATGCATACACACAGAGCCCTCTGTCTGTCATATACATTCATTTCAGATGTGATTCTGCATGTTTTCAGAAAGCCTGAGGATGTGTAAGCTAATGCAGAGAATGGAGCAGTACTACCAGAAATCATAAGGGCAGTATTACGCAGTTTAGCTCACGTGTGATTAGTGAAATTAACAAAGCAAGAGAAGAATGGTTGCAATGTATTTAATGGCCACATAGACCCCTGCCATCTACTTGATGCTCATCTGCAATGAGCTCAGTTGCTGGTGGCTAATGGTGCCATATGTGTGCTACAGGGCCCATATTCTACTTTCTGAACTGAATTATACCATAAAAGATACTAATGCTGTATTGTGTCTGACAGTGAAATTGGTGCAACCTGTTGCTATTGCAACTCTGAGAAAATTACATTTCAGGCAGGGAAGTTCATGCGTCCTGATAAAAATACTAAGAATGTATTTAGTCAGCCACCAATTGTGCAAGTTCTACCACTTAAAAAAAAAAAAAAAAAAGAGGGGCCTGTAATTTTCATCATAGGTATACCTCAACTATGAGAACAAAATAAGAAAAAAACAAATCCAGAAAATCACAATGTCTAATTTTTTATGAAATTATGGTGGAACATAAGTATTTGGTCAATAGCAAAGGTTCATCTCAATACTTTGTTATAAACCCTTCGTTGTCAATGACAGAAGTCACGTTTTCTGTTAGTCTTTACAAGGTTTTCACACACTGTTGCTGGTATTTTGGCTCATTCCTCCATGCAGATCTCCTCTAGAGCAGTGATGTTTTGGGGCTGTCGCTGGGCAACACGGACATTAAACTCCCTCCAAAGATTTTCTATGGAGTTTAAATCTGAAGACTGGCTAGGCCACATCAGGACCTTGAAATGCTTCTTATGAAGTCACTCCTTCATTGCCCGGGCGGTGTGTTTGGGATCATTGTCATGCTGAACGACCCAGCCACGTTTCATCTCCAATGCCCTTTCTGATGGAAGGAGGTTTTCACTTAAAATCTTACGATACATGGCCCCATTCATTCTTTTCTTTACATGGGTCAGTGGTCCTGGTTCCTTTGCAGAAAAAGAGCCCCAAAGCATGATGTTTCCTTCCCCATGCTTCATAGTAGGTGTTCTTTGGATGCAACTCAGCATTCTTTCTCCTTCAAACACGACAGGTTGAGTTTTTACCAAAAAGTTCCATTTTGGTTTCATCTGACCATATGACATTCTCCCAATCCTCTAGCCTTTGTGACTTTGGTCCCGGCTCTCTGCAGGTCATTCACTAGGTCTCCCCATGTGGTTCTGGGATTGTTGCTCAGCATTCTCATGATCATTTTGACCCCACAAGGTAAGATCTTGCGTGGAGCCCCAGATCAAGGGAGATTATCAGTGGTCTTGTATGTCTTCCATTTTCTAATAATTCCTCCCACAATTGATGTCTTCACACCAAGCTGCTTACCTATTGCAGATTCAGTCTTCCCAGCCTGGTGAAGGTCTACCATTTTGTTTCTGGTGTCCTTTGACAGCTCTTTGGTCTTGGCCATAGTGGAGTTTGAAATCTGATTGTTTGAGGTTGTGGACAAGTGTCTTTTATACTGATAACGAGTTCAAACAGGTTCCATTAATACAGGTAACAAGTGGAGGACAGAGGAGCCTCTTAAAGAAGAAGCTACAAGTCTGTGAGAATCAGAAATCTTGCTTGTTTGTAGGTGACCAAATACTTATTTCACCGAGGAATTACCAGGTCCTAGCAAAACAGTCCAGGTAAAAAGGTTCAGAGGGACGACCCGGGGGCAGAGAAAACTGGGGCAGGACTTCCAGCGGTCGACGAGCAGACCCGGGCCGAATCCTGGGAGGCAGACCCGGATGACGAGCTGGCCGGGATTCTGGCAGATGGCCAGAGGGCTGCACAGGCTGGAGCACAGGTGGACATGCAGGCCGGGACTCTGGGAGGCGCGCTGCGGGGAGAAGCTTGATTTCTGGGAGGCGCGCTACCAGGAGCCGAGGATGCGCAGGCTGGACCTCTGGAGGCTGAGTTGACTAGATCACAAGAAGATTCACAGACTGGAGCGGCATCTCTGTAAGACAATCAGAAGTTAGAATGATCCCCGGAGGATGACGGAGAGGCTGCACAGACCGGAACAGAGTCTCTGGAGGTTGGCCAGGAACCCGAGCGGATTGGGACACTGGCGGAAAGCCACAGGACAGCGTAGCCTGAAGCTGGATCTCAGGAGGACATGCAGGCAGGAGCTGGATCCCTGGAGAGTTCGGTAATATCCACCTCATGGTGTGCCCAGGTGCCTGAGGCAGAAAGGGAGCCATCTCCTCGGCAGTGCAAACCAACAGCAGGTAAGGAGGGTCTCAATCATAGACTCCCTCAGGAACCAGAAGAGAGGCGCCTCAACCAGGGACCCCCTCGGAAACAGGTACCAGAGGAGAGGCGTCTCGACCAGGGGCCCCCTTGGAGACAGGAACCAGAGGAGTGGCGCCTCGACCAGGGACCCCCTCGGAAACAGGTACCAGAGGAGTGGCGCCTCGACCAGGGACACCCTCGGAGACAGGAACCAGAGTAGTGGCGCCTCGACCAGGGACCCCCTCGGAGACAGGTACCAGAGGAGAGGCGTTTCGACCAGGGTCCCTCTCGGAGACAGGAACCAGAGGAGTGG
>JBAMHW010000001.1:32038062-32053892 GCA_037177495.1 Rhadinocentrus ornatus | reverse complement strand
CTCGGAGACAGGAACCAGAGGGGTGGCGCCTCGACCAGGGACCCCCTCGGAGACAGGAACCAGAGGGGTGGCGCCTCAACCGGGGACCCCCTCGGAGACAGGAACCAGAGGGGTGGCGCCTCGACCAGGGACCCCCTCGGAGACAGGAACCAGAGGGGTGGCGCCTCGACCAGGGACCCCCTCGGAGACAGGAACCAGAGGAGTGGCGCCTCGACCGTAGACCGTCTGTCATTGCAGTGCTGTGCTCCTCCCAAGCCTCTTCCAGCAGCTCAGCAACACTCGAAGAAGACAGCATAGGTTTCATACCAAAAGTGCGATACAGTCTTCAGCCACACGCAATCTCTCCCAGGGCCCAGTGTTCTCTGCAACAGTGTCAAAAAAGGCTTTGACTACCTCATGAGCGGCCCAGAAGCCAACAGAAGTAAGGGGGACCACTGGGTCCTGCTCCTTATTGCTGTCTGCTGGGTCAGATCCTTCTGATATGTGTAGCAGCAGAGGTGAGGACCCAAACGCAGACGGATGAGGCAGGTCTGTGCAGGTAAAGTGTTTTATTTTCTTCAACACAGAACAGGACCCAAACACGAAAGTGGATGAACCACATAACACAGGGCGTTAACCACATACAAGGATCTGACAGCTTGTAACTTAAAACCCAGGACTTAAATACACAGACTGACGAATTAAACACATGTGACTTGAATAAGTATTCAGACAGGTGCACTAACGAACAGAAACCAAAGAAACACAAAACTAAGCCCTGAACACCAAACCCAAGAACCTCAACTGGAAACATGACCAAACACGAAAAACCATAGAAACTAAACCAAGATCATAACCTGAACAAAACATGACAAACCATAACCAAACCATGACATTAATTCATTAAAAATCAGACAATGTGATTTGCTGGATTTTTTTCTCGTATCTCTTATAGTTAAAGTATAAAAATTACAGGCCTCTCTCATCTTTTTAAGTGGGAGAACTTGAAAAATTGGTGGCTGACTAAATACTTTTTTGCCCCACTATATACAACCATGTAAAATATTTCCATCTTCACAAGAATAATTAAAACATGGTAAAAATAATATATTCTTTCAAATGGATACAGTAGGTTTAATCAAAGCTAAGATGTGGAGGCAGCAGTTACAATCACTGCATCTAAATTTAAAACAATGCTTCTTATGCAGAAAGAAGCATTTTAGCCCAGCAGGATCAGGTAAAGCTTTGTCAACTTGAAGTAGTAAAGGTAGAGGTTGAGATTGCTGAGAGGCACTACGGGTGCTCACCAAAGAGCTTCCAGGGCCAAGTCTAGGCTCGGATTACAGTGGTAAAAATCTCACTCTCTGGCCATTTCTGTATTACAGGCATTAAGATACACTTTTGAAAAGCTTTGCTGTCAGACAATGGGGCTGTATAATAAGCATTTTGGCTGACACAGTCATGCACCTCACACATCTTAAAGAATAGTCACACTGCTTTAGCAGCACATGCATATGACACACCATGCCGTTCATTCAATTTTCTTTTCTGTTGTTCTGTTGTCAAAATGTCGACAACCGCAGATTGTTAAGATGTAAAAGAATGATGGCAGCATTTGGTTTGTGGTCTACCACACTGACGCCTCCCACACAGGCTGTCTTTCACAAGTAAAGATAAGGAGGGTTTCACCACACTGTGGCAAACAGCTCAAACACTTAGGAAGAATGTAAAAATAACAAAAGAAAATGGAAGCTTTATAGAAGATAACAAGGGGTGCCCAAGTCTGGTCCTCGAGATCTACTACCCTGCAACTTTTAGATGCATCCATTCTCCAACACACCTGAAACAAATGGCTGAGTTCCCTCATCCTCATGTAAATTATCTCTGCAGTGGCCTAGTAACAAGCCTTTTATTTGATTTAGGTGTGATGGAAAAGGGTTGCATCTTAAAGATGCAGGAGGACTGGACTTGGGCACCCCTGTCAAATAATATTAATGAGATTTAGGGTATTTAAATAAAAGTTACAGAAATGAAGCAACCTTCGTTTTGGAGGGAAAGCCGAGCACAGGGTTAAATCCATTTTCCATTATGGTTTTGGGTTACATTAGTGTGCATGGCATGATGAACTGATACAACCTTCACTTGTAATCATAAAGCATGTGTATTTATATGTCTATTTACATGTGAATATAAGTAACTTTCTGTCCTCTTTAACAGTAACAAAACCTTCTACAGATAATCAGTTACTACAGTATAATCAAGGCATGATTATCTGCAGGTTTCATGACTAAATGAAATGAACATTTACACATTAGGTGTTAGCAAAAGTGTTTTCTAATCTTTTTTCTTCTGCATCCAAACTCTCTTAAATCTTTGTGTTCAACTTTGTAGTCTTTTCAAATCAAATTCAATGTTTTGCAATAAATGGTTGAATTCCCTCAGCTGCAAACCTGCTGACAGGCTGTTTACGTGCCATGAACGACATCAGGCTTCACACTAAATCCCGTAGCAATGCAGCATCCGTCTTATGTTAAAAATGTTCAGTCTGAGGGAACATGTGTTTCTCAGTTACCCGATGAGGGAGGCAAGTTTGCTCTCCAGTGGCTACTGTGAATGTTGTGCTTCAAAACAGGACTTTAGGTACATTAAGTATCACCCTTGGAGCCTACAGACCAGGTAATCCTGTCCTGGGAAGTTCATTTTAGTTAACTTGTTTTTAAAAATGTTACCTGGAAACCCTCTAATTGCATTGCATCTTGTTTTTTATTCAATGCCCCATCCTAAGCGTGATAGTGGAGAGGAAAAACTCCCTTTAAACATGAAGGAAAACCTCCAGGAGAACAAGATTAGGGAAGCATAGTCATTTGGTTCGACCAGTTGGGGATGGAAAGGACAGGAAAGAGGTGTCAACAAGCACCATAACTCTAAGCCAGGGATCCGGGCAGTGAAAGAGAAATAAAAGTTAATGATAATGTAAAATATTTATACATGGGGAATAAAGAGTATGTCACGGTGAACCAGAGTGAAGACGGGCACAAACGCAGGTAAGAGTTATCAGAGTTTAAATAAAGAACTAGCACACTACTGACCGGTGTGGGTCAGATGAGAGGTAACCAATACTACACAATGTGGTAGTCTGTGCAGGAAGAATATACAGTATAGGAAGAGGACCAGGTGCAGTCACTGATTATGATGATGATAGTGGACAGGTGTGGTCCAAGATGGCTTGAGCAGGGGGTTTCCGGGTATTGTAGTTCTGTCCCTGGTGATTAGTACTCCGGAGTGGTGGAGTACATTCGAGAGGAAGGAGCAAGTCGAGATCATGACAGAGTAAAGGGAGAAAAGTACAGGGAGGTGCTCAGTGCATTACGAGACATCCCCTTGCAGTCTAAACCTTTAACAGTACAACTAAAGGGTTAGCTATGGGTCACTCAAGCCAACACTGACTATTATCTAACTATTATCAAAAAGAAAAGTTAGTCTAAAGAGCATAATTTTAAATATGGAGAGGGTGCTTGCTTCCTGAACCCAAATTGGGAGCAAATTCCACAAGAGAGGGACCTGATAAATGAAGGCTCTGCATCCTCTTCTGTTTTTAGAAACTCAAGGAACCATAAGAAAACCTGCAGTCTGAAGGGCAAAGTGCTCCGTTTGAAATCGCTAAGCTATAAAATCTTTAAGATCCATTGGAGCTTGGTCACTAAGATCTGAATGTGAATAGAAGTCAATGAGGAGAAGCTAATATTGCTAGTTGGGTCAACTACAGGCTTATCAGAGAATACTTGGGTTAGCTCAATAATAGGGGATTGTAGTTAAATCTTGAATTTACAATTGCATGGACAAATTCTTCTACATCACTCTGAGATTTACTATTCTTAATTTTATTATTACATGCATGCATGACAAGAAAATCTTAAAATTCTACTAACTGTAAAACTTTATTCACATAACAAATCTACCTGTGCCTGACCTTAGAGCATGAAGTCTAATCTTCAACCAGTAAAGGCTTTTTTTTTAAAAAAATCTGGGATTATTGATGTGTGATTGAGAGATTAAAACTCAATTATCTTGAAGGCTGTGAATGATGATGTCTGAAGACATCACTTCACATTCTTCATGCTCTCCTTGCGTGCAGCACCGTTGGCTGTGTAAAAATATTTTCTTCAAGATCTGCAGTCCATTAACAGGAGGATTTTCATCAAATCATTTCTCAAACAGCTTACAGGCATTTTAGCTACTCTGCCACTGCGAGTGTGTGTGTGAATGCATGAAAGTGTGTTTGTCTATGTGCGTTTTCGTGCATAGAACTGCCCACTCTGACTGGCAGTGAGAAATTGGCACATCTTTTGGGTGATATACAGATTAGACATTCTCTACATTCAAAGAGCCTCACAGCTCAATAATTCCAGCCTCTGTGGTAAGTGTGTGCATGCATGTGCGCATATGTTTATGTCATCAGAAGGTTGGTATTAACAATAAATTTGCCCTTTTTTTCCCCTGTGCCTCCCACACTTGACTGTGACATTTATTGTAAATCCATTGGTAGCAATACAGTAGCACTACATCAGACTCATAGACACGGCTGTCCTTTCCAGAGCTAAACCCCCCCAATACTCACACACGTGCTCATACACCCACATTCAGGCAGATTCCTTTTCTTTTGTCTTTAACTGCCGTTCTTATTCATAGATTGAAATTTAACTAACAAAGAATGTTGCTTTCTGCTGCCAATTTTACCTGAATAAGAAAACATTTAACAATCTAACGGCTCCTTCTGCTGCAGAAAGGAGCTTCTTGTATCGTAAATTATGTATAGAGGCTTAGAAGACTCTCCCTGGCCACAGTGGTGTTACTTTTCCTGCATGACTTATTCAACATGGCAAACCTAAGGCCTCATTATAGATGGAGAGGTATAAGAATTTCTTCAGTTGCTGAGGTTCTAATACAGGACCAACACAGAAACAGGAGCTGGAAACCAACTGTGAGTCACATGTCGTCTTTCTCTGTATGTTCTCTCTTCTGCTATGCTTTCTTTTGGCAAGATTTAACAGATTTAAGCTGGAATAGTCTGGCACAGGCAGCACAGTCCCAGAATCCGCCATATTTGTCAATAGGATGTGACATTGTTCCTTTGCTGGCCCCTGATCTGCCGGATCGTTTTATGTTGTATTGTTTACATGAATCAGCAGTGAAAAATGGAGCATTTTCCCCCGAAAAATATAGTGCTCTAGCCATCAACTGCTGAGGTGATTAGTATGGAACCCCCCACCGGGTAAGGATAATACCTTAAGTGTTCATTTCATATCACAATCCCAAGCTGGTACAGAGACTGGACATTTAAAATTCCTTTGTGTCTGTCCTCTTTTGACATGTTGTCAGGGTGAAAACCCACAGCACCCTGCCACTCTTCCTCCGCAACCTCTTGATGTGCCACAGTGAGAGTTGTGTCATGAATAAATATGCTGATGTAAAAAAGGATGAGTGCTGCTTGGGATGAGATTGACAGTTTACATGTGTTTAAAGGGAACGGTTGGAGAAACGAGTGTCAGGGTCATGAAGTTGCATCCACAAAGATCTGTTTTCACTTGAATGGTTAAAAGGTGATTCTGGTTGCTACTCATACTGGTTAAAATCTTGTGTTTTTAAAAGTTTGAATATTTTTTACTTAGCGCTGGGCTCTCAGCATTGTCAGAAATAATCAACAACACCTTCTTTGGGTTTGGAAATAATCAGAGAGAGGAAAAAAAAAGTTGCTTTAAACAGTTCCCTGAAGCTCTGACAGCCTTTCCAGGCTTCTGCTGCCTGTCAAAAAATATCAAACAATGTTAAGCTGCATAGCCAAAGATTCAACATCTCTCATTCCACTTTTCTTTTCTCTTCCGGCTGTGGGTTTGTAAACATCAGTGGAAGGATTCCATTGTTATTCCATACTTCACCCAAACATCTGTAAGGTGGTATAGCCTGTCTAGAAGGACCAAGTAGTGATCTATTAGGGCAAATCTTGGTATAAGTTCAGTAAAAGTAGATTACTTTAAAGGATGGAAAATAGTTTCAATGTAAAATTTTGTCTGTTGATCATGCTTTAGTGTTTCAAATCGATGAAGTGGGGTCATGAACAGAAGAATGAGATGATAAAGGGTAACACCACCAAGAAAAGGTGGTATCAAAAGAAGGTGGAAATAGAGAGATTGATGAAATCCTAACTAGGGGTGGTGGAATGGCAGGAGTAGAAGAAAAGGGGAGACCAGACTGGTTGGCTCAATAAGTAGAAAGCAACAAGATTACGGACCAGAGTTAAAGTGAATTATGAATGAGTTTGAAATCATGGGAAGTGTAGCAGTATGAAGAGGCTGGACATCAGAGAATGGTTGCAGATATGAGGGAACAGATCTTGTTTATTGAGCTTATGCAAAAAGCTGAAGCCCAATGAATCGCTACCTAAAGCAGGGTTGATGGTTTTAAACCCCTAAGGTTCCGTTTGTCCACATGGTAAAATGCCCATGGAGAAGACGATAGCATCAATCAACGATTTAACTTAAGCAGCCAAAGATAAAATTAATTTAAAGTTTATAAAAGTTCTTCAAGCCAGTGTAAATATTTGGAAAACCTGTAATGTCCTGCAAACTCATTTTGACATTTTGTCATCTTTAGTGCAGGTAAACCTCAAAATAGGCAAATGATGTATGTTGTTTTATAGGCAATAACTAACAGGCTCTGTTAGTTCCAGGTTAAATGTGGGCAATATAGTCATTTAAAAAAAAGTTTTCAAAAAACATTGAACCAGGCCGCTCTTTAGCTTGTTCCAATTTTTTCATTTTGGCCCGCTGTGTATTGGAGTTTGACGCCCCTGGCCTACAGTCTTCCATGTGAGAGATTGCTAGTTCAAGACTGGTGCTACACATAATTTTCAACAGTCCTTCCTACTTCTCTTTCCAGTCAGAATTCAATGGATTGTTGGGTTTAGATGTTCGAATTACTCTATATTATACTCTACAATATTGCAAATTTTTCTCTCATCTCATCACATGACAGTAGACAAATTGTGACACCACTACGTTCTCCTCGTGTGGATAGTTTTCTTATGCAAACATGCATTTTTTTATTTTTTTTATTTATTTTTTTATCAAATATAGGGATATAAATAATTTCTAATTGCATTTAGTTTATTATTTTATTTTATCACCTTTTCGGGAATAGTTCGGTATGAAAAGTATAACAGTGTGTTTTAAGTTAATTATGCTTTCACTCTAACATAGATGGAGAATAAACATTTTTTGAGTTATCAAGCTTGCAACAGTTATTTATTTGTTGTAAAATACATCTGATCCCACTTTTTTCTCAGCATATAACACATGGCTGTTAAACAGTTTAGCTCTACAACTTCTGTGTAAATTATCAAATAATGGATTGAAATTGTGCACACAACTTTAGCCTGTGTGATTTACATTTTTTCGTGGTTATTTTAGACACCTTTTTAAGGGACATTTGTTTTATGACAATTCAGCTGGAAACATTAAAATGTCACATTTTTAAACAAATCAGCAGAGCTCCTTTGACCTAATTTATTTAGCTAAATGAAGCAAGAAACAGTTATTATATCCTACAACAATATTGATAGTCTGTGGTTACAAATCAGAGAAGTAGTTTGTCTAACTTGATCTGCAATAAGCAGCTAATGAAGTGAAGGCCGATATGGAGTCAGATCAGCTTTATTCCTCTTTTATTATGACCACAAGTCAGCTCAGATGTGGAGCTTCATCCAGTCCTGCCCATAAGCAATATTAACTGGTATAATATTACCAAACCAGACATATCCCTCAGCGTTTTGAGCAAGTTATCAGATGAGTCCCACATTCATCTGCTTTCACATGCATATGGCACACACTCTTATCCCAGTGGGTTGTGGATGAATGGGATGAAGTGTACAATAGCAGTTGCAGAAAATGGCTGCAAGAAAGAGGGAGATATTATCAAAAGGGGGAACAAATATACTGTCTCTTGGTTGATACTCAAGTCATGTAGTATGCAAGTCTGACTGCAGTATAGCAGAAAGCGTCAAAAGGCATAATCAGACGAGACCCAGGGGATTGTCCACTAACAGATAGACCTGTGAAACATGTTTTCTTTGACACCCTGTCTGACCATGTGTGAATACTGACTGTTTCCACCACATTCATCAGACTGACTGGAAGTGTGTGCTATTTGAAGATGAAGCAAAGGTAAATGTATGAAAGTATCAGTTTTTATTAAACCCAATATTTAATATAAATATAAAGGGGGCCAGGCAGTAGCACTGAAGTGTATATTTGCTGTTAACTGACCTTCTCTTGGGTAAACTTCAGATGTCCAATGGTCAGTAAATGCAGCATGTAATGTACTTCTTTATGTTGTTTTAAATCATATGTACCATGTTCTAGATCATAATTCAGAATTCATACATCTCACCAACCGTTTCCATGGTGATATTATCTGTTCTCAGATTTGACGACTGAAGTTAAATAGCCAACATTGATGAAAAAACTCTAATAAAACTGATAATCTGGATAAAAACAGGTATGAGTGTTTGTGCAGCAGTGACAAAAGTTGATAAAATAGATCATTGGCTGCTTGTTTTACACATTTTTCTTCACTGTTTTACACTTCTTTTCCTGGTCAGGCTCCTGCATGGTCCCAATCAGAACTTTTCTAGACCCGACCGGCATAGCTGAAGTTTAAACCCTGTCTACCACCAGCCAGCTACTGTGTTAGAGAAGGTTAAAAACAATACTTTGTAAATATGTTACGGTTTGAACCATGAACTGCTAGTTTCCTCCTTCTCAGGTGAACGATAAACAAACGTCACAAGAGAAAAGGTGATCAGCTGATCACTGACAGCAGATGCAAACAGAGACGACCAGAGAGCCACTTGAGGAAACACATTGGGGCAAAACGCAGCTGGGCTGTCGCAAGTTTAAAAGAGAATGCAGGAAAATGCGGGGAAAGTGGAACCCTCTCACCAGGAAAAGTGTGTTTTAAAACATCCCCATTCTCCACGGAGGCGACGACCATTGGTTGCTCCATTAATGTGTTTATTCTCAAATCCATCTACAGAGCCACCCGGCTGGTCTTTTCCTTATCGCCTCTCCTCGTGCAGCCGTGTTAATGCGTTATTTTTTACCTAAAAAGATCAGAGCGGCCTGTAATTTTCATCATAGGTATACCTCAACTATGAGAGACAAAATAAGAAAAAAACAAATCCAGAAAATCACAATGTCTGATTTTTTGCAAATTATGGTGGAAAATTTGGTTTAAGTTTTAGGTCAATAGCAAAAGCTCATCTCAATACTTTGTTATAAAACTTTTGTTGGCAATGACAGAGGTCAAACGTTTTCTGTAAGCCTTCACAAGGTTTTCATACACTGTTGCTGGTATTTTGGCCCATTCCTCCATGCAGATCTTCTCTAGAGCAGTGATGTTTTGGGGCTGTTGCTGGGCAACATGGACTTTCAAACTTCCTGCAAAGATTTTCTACGGAGTTGAGATCTGGGGACTGGCTAGACCACTTCAGGATCTTGAAATGCTTCTTACAAAGCCACTCCTTCGTTGCCCGGATGGTGTGTTTGGGATCATTGTCGTGCTGAAAGACCCAGCCACGTTTCATCTCCAATGCCCTTGCTGATGGAAGAAGGTTTTCACTCAAAATCTCACAATACATTCTTTCCTTTACACGGATCAGTGGTCCTGGTCCCTTTGCAGAAAAAGAGCCCCAAAGCATGATGTTTCCACCCCCATGCTTCACAATAGGTATGGTGTTCTTTGGATGCAACTCAGCATTCTTTCTCCTCCAAACACGACAGGTTGAGTTTTCACCGAAAAGTTCTATTTTGGTTTTATCTGACCACATGACATTCTCCCAATCCTCTGCTGGATCATCCAAATGCTCTCTAGCCAACTTCAGACGGGCCTGGACATGTACTGGCTTAAGCAGAGGGACACGTCTGGCAGTGCGGGATTTGAGTCCCTGGCGGCGTCGTGTGTTACAGATGGTAGCCTTTCTTACTTTGGTCCCGGCTCTCTGCAGGTCATTCACTAGGTCTCCCCGTGTGGTTCTGGGATTTTTGCTCACCATTCTCATGATCATTTTGACCCCATGGGGTGAGATCTTGCGTGGAGCCCCAGATCAAGGGAGATTATCAGTGGTCTTGTATGCCTTCCATTTTCTAATAATTCCTCCCACAGTTGATTTCTTCACACCAAGCTGCTTACCTATTGCAGATTCAGTCTTCCCAGCCTGGTGCAAGTCTACCATTTTGTTTCTGGTGTCCTTTTACATCAGTTTGGTCTTGGCCATAGTGGACTTTGGAGTCTGACAGTTTGAGGTTGTGGACAGGTGTCTTTTATACTGATAACGAGTTCAAACAGGTGCCATTAATACAGGTAACGAGTGGAGGACAAAGGAGCCTCTTAAAGAAGAAGTTACAGGTCTGTGAGAGCTAGAAATCTTGCTTGTTTGCAGGTGACCAAATACTTCTTTTACCGAGGAATTTACCAATTAATTCATTAAATATCAGACAATGTGATTAGCTGGATTTTTTTTCTCATTTTGTCTCTCATAAAATTACAGGCCTCTCTCATCTTTTTAAGTGGGAGAACTTGCACAATTGGTGGCTGACTAAATACTTTTTTTCCCCACTGTACATTATTTTGTGTAACGGTTCAGACAGGAGGACCCGGGAATTCAGCCAAACACACACGAGGGAAGGAATGATCCAAGGGGATGTTAATTTATGCACCAAGTATGTGGAAGTAGTAGCTATGGGAAGGGTCCGTAATCCAGGAAGAAGGGGTGGTCAGGCAGGCCATGTTCACAACAAGAGGGCAAGCGTCGGTACCAAACGGGCAAGGCAGATCTCAGGTGTCAGTCCAGAACGGGGGTCCGGGGAAGTAACAGGCAGGAAAATCCAACAAGGAGCAGGCTAGAAGAGGTCCAAGGTTTGTATCTGGTTCGGCAACAAGGCTCTAGAGAGGGAATAGAGGAATACAGGATATTAACTGGGAACACAAAGTTGAACATCTGGCAAGGAGGACAGAACAGGAGAGGGTTTTAGTAAGGAGGAGGACAGGTGATGACGATGTGGTAATCAGGGCAGATCCAAGTGGAGCGGATGACCTCGGACTAATTAGTTCCATCCACCTTCAAGAAACCACAGACGAGAACACTGTGGAATACCTTCCTGAGAGTTTTGATGGCTTTGTGTAGACCCTGCTTTCACACTCTAAGTAACTTGAATTTGATTTCCGAGGCTTCCCTGTGCAAGCAGGAAGACCTGCCAGAGGAGAAGTGCTGTAGTGGAGTTGAGGGACAATGCCTGTTTAGTACCAAAAGCGAGGTGGTGTACTGATAAAGCATTTCTGGGAATGACTTATTATTGTACAAAGATGTGGTTTGATTAAATTCTGACCAATTTGGGATCAATCTGTTTGTTGTTGCATAGGGTGTGCATGAACATCTCTCATCATACAATCTGTTAAGAACAGGAAGGCTTCCATCCAGCTACAGGTAATTTCTGTTTGAAACAGTGCATGAATTGCTAAATGTACACAGACATCTTGTAAAACCAATAGTTTTTTTCACATTTCACCACACAGTGCAATGTCTATGCACCTACCTGGTCTCAACCAAATGGCAAATTCCAGAAGGGAGAAAAAAAAAATATATATATTTTTTTTTCACGCTCTTTACTGAGATCCTTCCTTAAAGGAATAAATGGACTTATCACCTTACAGATATGGGGAAACAGGAATGAGCCTGTGACAACACCAGGAATACACGTACTAGATGTCACTATGCCATCAAATAAGTTCGGAACGCAGAGCTTTAAGGTTGGAAAGTTACATAATGCATCTTTAATTCAGCATGAGATAAGTCTCTTGTTGAGATATAGTGAATTATCTTCCGAGTTTGCAGATTGAAAGATTGCCTAAGCATTATAGTATTTTAGATTAATCTGGTCTCAGATCTACTCTCAGGCCTCTATCCTGCTTTGGCCCAAAGACAGGCTAAAGCAGGGCCACAAATGCTATTCGCTAGTGCAGTTAGTGACTGACAAACATAATACAGTATTCATTGACTAAAATGTTAGATATTTCATTCAGAACTGGTAGAGAACAAAAACAGAAGTTCAGACTGAGAAAATATTACCTTATATTTGCATAACGTCAGAGAAAAATATCTATTTTGTTAATCCAAACATTTTATTAAGGGAAGTGGAAGCCTTGTGGTTACAGAGGTGGGCGTGGGTTTGGAGAACCTGGGTTTGAGTCCCAATGCTAGAAACTAAGGTTAAAAACCACTGTGGATCCCTGAGCAAGGCCCTTAGCCCCTGACTTATCCCCGGGTGCTGAATCTGGCAGCCCACTGCTCCTAGCATAGTGATGGATTTAAAGCCGAGGACAAATTTTGATGTGTTTCGCAAGATATACATTCATTCATTTTCTACCGCTTAATCCATTAAGCTGGAGCCTATCCCAGCATTTAACAGGTAAGAGGCAGGGTACACCCTGGACAAGTCACCAGTCCATCGCAGGGCCTTTTGCAAGATATGTACTGACAAATACAGTTAACTTCAAAAAAGGGCTGCATGGTGATGTGAAGGGTAGCATAATTTCCTCACATCAAGAAAACTCCTGGTTTAAACTGAGTTTGAACTTTTCCATGTGGAGTTCGCATGTTCTTTCTTTCCCTGCATGGGTTCTCTCCGGGTATTCTGGCCTCCTTCTACAATCCACAAACATAGATGTGAGTTGTGATGGACTGGTGGCCTGTTCTGGGTGCATTGTGCCTCTCGTCCAGTATAACTTTCGGTCTTTTGGTTTAGAGTTAAGAGTTTACCTCTTCAGAGTTCTGATGTCAGTTTCAGGGAACAGCAAACATGGTAACGATAAAATAGATCGTGATAATGTACATTCTCAGAAAGAGACATAAAAGAAGGTAGTGTGGTAGATGGTGCTGGTCTGAGCAGCCACTGAAAACATTGCTGGTTTGGGGCAGTATGAAGCTCAGCTGGTTGATTGGCTGCCCAATATATGGAGGCTACAGCTGCTTGAGGCAGCTGGGGCAGATTTTAGTCACCTGGGGCCCTTTGCTGCATGTCATTCCCTGCACTCTGACCCCTTTCCTGTCCAGATACAGTCAAATAAAGGCCCCTACAGCCCAAAAACAAACAACACTTTGCGACTTCTTCTTTGTTCTTTTTATCGGGTCCCACATCAGCTATATCGCTCAACACTGCCCCCATGGTTTCCTGTGGTACTAACTCACTGCTTGACATGTCTCTGCTTTGACACTGGCTAAAGTGTCAACTGTTTTGGTATATGATGTAATACATCAGCTGGATGACATCCCAATACTAAGAAGGTAAAAGGGGGGATTGTTTTGCTACCTATCCTAGGGGAGTCTGACATACTGTTTTCTCTGTCATGTATCTATACGGTAGGAGAGCAGTCAGTGACCGAGTTGAGCTGTAACCTTAGCTCTACTTAACATGGAAGGATGTTGTTTCCTTGTTCTTTATTTTTACTAGGCTATAGACAAATGATGGATTTTTTCATTTAAGCAGTTTAAGACCAAACAATCAAACTGTTCCTTTAAGTCACATTTGAAAATATGCAATAAGCACCTATGAAAAAAGCAGATTTATATTTTTACAAAATCTTTAAAAAGCAGCAGAACAACTATTTTTTTTTTAAATTTGTTTTTCTTTTTTTTAGAAAGGGGTCATGGCCGCAATCAGAGACTATTTTTCCAAATAGCTATCTTTGGCTGAAAAACATCAAGTTCAAACCTTTTCTCTGTACTGGTAATGTCTTTCTGTTAATGCAGAACATTACCGACTGATGCAGAAGTGGACAAGCTTTTTAAGGGAAAAGTCAATTCACGACAAAGAAAGTAAACACCAAGAATGGGTAGGCCTTCATAACAAATGTGTCCATGGGGCTGGAACTGTCCACAAATAATCAGAACAGCCTTATCTGTCTGCTGTAATAGACATGTACTAATAGATGTGACTAAAATAAAAAGAAATGTTGCATGTGGAGAAAAAGAAAATGTTTGAAGAGTATTAAATTGAATTGAAATGCAGACTGTGTTTTCTGAACAGGGGTTGTGCTGTTGTTCCCATCCTTTCTCTCCTCCCTTACCAGAAAATGCTTATAAGAATCTTCAACAGTGTTTCTTCTCATCTTCCTTCCTCTCTTTAATCTTGACCTGAGTGTTTGGTTTTACTGTAAGTAAAGTGTGTCTTCTAAGCCTCGGTGAAGGAGAGACAAGGTTCTTTGAATCCCAGCAGGTCTGAGATGTTTTCTGATGAGGCTTCTTAATAAACTACATCCTTATTTGAAAGCCTGGAGTGATCTGACAGAATACATTGTACATCTTTATGCTCCTGGAAACATTTTGTTCTGCACTTTATTGACCTTATTTAGAACCGAAGACAGACAGAGAATATGACACAAAGTAGTTTGAGATAAGATCCCAGCGGTTAAACCTCAACTGAGTGAGGAGCATAAATGTGCTTTCATTTTATCCCATTCGCTTTAATCGCATATTATACACTTTTCAACAATTTCATATGGGTATTAGTGGTTCAACAACTTTGTTTTTTGTGTATTATCCCAAATTCAGCCTTGGTCCTTCATTTCAGCCATTCCAAAAGTAGCTCTAGAGAGCTCTACTGAGAACAGGCTGTTTCTGTGTCTGAACCTTTAAGTGTTAATAAGTGGTGCCTGTCCACGCCCCTCTCTGGGAGAAGATCCTGCATTTACTGGCACCTGCTCGGTGATTTAAAAGGGCAGACTCAGAGGGTGAGTGGCAGTATCCACTACCGGGGTCAGTGGTAATTTCACTTCATGAGGTCACAAAGGGAAAGATCTCAGACTCACCCGTTTGAGCACACATTCACAAAAAGTGAAGCAAGCAACTGAGACAGGATTTTCTCATTTTTGTTCCTCGTTCACAGGCTATGAGGACACATATGACTGTTGGAAAACCTTCAGAAAGTGAATTTTTCATAATGGGACCTTTAGATTCTATTAAAATAAGATTTTATGAACTCGGAACAGAAAATAATCAACCTTTTAATAAAAAAAATACAAGCAAAAAAAGCAAAAGAATCATCTCCCTTGTGGATTACACCCTACCTAGTGGCTCACTACTTTCCCATATCGAAGTCTTACATTAATGCGGCCTGTGTACCCATGATGCTTCAGGCCAACACTGACTTTTAGCTGTTTACATGACAGTCTTCCCCTAGAAAGCTGTCAAACCAGACAAGACTTTATGATGTCACTATATATTAGCATCAGCTTGCTATGGTACCGTCTCTCTCTCTCTCACTCTCTCTCTCTCTCTATATATACACATATAGGGAGGGCGGGTGCACATGCAATTATACTCATAGTTTAATTTCATTTAGACACTTAATTGTCTGTACGTGAAGAGAAGGAGAGCATACCTTTGCTTGCACTTGTCTAACGGGTTTGTGAACTAGATGAGGGCATTTTTACCAGTTTAAAATCTACAAGCCACCAACAGACCAAATACACTACAGCCAAGTTTATTCAAACTGTGGTCTAACAACATAATGAAGAGTGAGGCGCCAAAAATGACTATCTGCTTAGTCCCAAATGGAGATGGTATTTTTGCTGAGACACAAATTAAGACACAGAGAGAATTGAGAACTTCCACAATAAGGTCTTAAAGCACTGGATGAGATCCAATAAGCATAAAGGCAAAAGCTGTTATGAGTCTACGGAGGAAGGACCCAAAATGCGGTGATGCAAGTTTAAATGGTTTATTTAGTATCCAGTGGCTG
>JBAMHW010000001.1:32009917-32035878 GCA_037177495.1 Rhadinocentrus ornatus | reverse complement strand
CACCTCTTTCTGTAAAGTCCTCTGAGACAACTTTGTTGTGATATTGGGCTATACAAATAAACTTGATTTGATTTGATTTGAAAGTTCTGTATGAGATAACCAAAAAGCTGTTTTACTTCGATTTGAGCCACACCCTGAAGAAGGTCATGCATGATATGGAAGGAGAAATTCTTGCAAAAATGAAAATAGTATTTATTGTACAATTTATTTTTAAACCATAAAATGATTTAAAATGTGGATTTTTTAGAAGAGACTGGCAATGCATGTCAAAGATTTATGTAGCACAAAGAATCACCTCAGGATTATCTTCACTGTATACTGTTTGAACATCATTATTTTCAATCAAGCAAAGGCGACAAACATGATGGCTACTAAGTGATTAATTAAAATCAAGGATTGTGTGCATTCCTGTATTATCCCCAGTGATTTGTGCAATTGTACCATATATTGGCTCATCATTAAATGGAAGCTTAATTCCTCCACATTCCAGTTTCTTAATGTCATTTATCAATGGTTCAAGTATGACTTCAAAACCATACTTATTTAGATCTTTTGTATGAAAAAGTGATAACAAATGAATATTCATAAGGACTGAAATACATTTTGGAGACAAGTTTCTTAAAATTAAATAAATACACCCTATTTTGTGAATTCCTTGTTTAGAACCTAGAGGATTGGCAGTTTCGAAATCATCATAGTATAGTTGAATTTGTAATGCATGTCTTTAAGTTGTGAACAAAGGGTGGGTTTTCTTAACTTAACTTCCATCACAAAAGTCTGTGTAAGTGCCTGGTTCTGATATATAATCTTTTCTGAGTAGATCACGAATTTCCAGATTTCTGCACATAAATTTCAAGGTCATATATCACTCCAAGTGACAAATTGGCTCAACAATTCCCCATCTTAAGTTAAAGTGTTTATTTAGTTTCCATTCAGTATTAAGACTAGATAACTGATTTCTCTAATTTTTTAAAAGACTCTTTTGTAGTGTTGTGTAGTAATAACACTCTTCGACGTCTAATGAGGTTCTTTTTAATGAGAGGCACTCCACACGTACTGGTCACATCCACCGTCTCACTCTCCCTTCTTCTACAGTTTTTCGTTCTCATGAAACCACCTAGTGGTACGGAGTAATACATTAAATAACTAGACACAACAGACTCCTTTCTCACTGATAAGTCGGGATCAGTTGTTTGTAAAGCAGAAAGCATGCTATGCTTTGCTTGTAAGTGAAGCTCCCCTGTGAGTTCCTCTAAATCTCCTACAAGTGACGACACTAAACTGTTTGATATGCCACTTCCTTGTAGTTTGGCCACAATGGATGAACACAATTCTTTAGTTTAATTTTAATAAGCTTTGAATTATTGTTCTTCAATGAACTACTGGAACAAGCAGATTGCTGTAGAGAACAGAATGGTTCCTCCATCACTGGAACATCCAACAGTAGAAGTTGCAGGAACTTGCTGAACATTGCTATGAATATTATTAGGTGTTTTCTAAAAACCTGCATATGTTAGGAACTGGTGCCTACAAACTTTTTGGTAACAAATCAGTTTGAACTTAAGCGCAGGATAAAAGCAATGTTCAAGTCTTAAATGTGAAATTAACAGCTGAGCACTCTGGAATGTAATTTCTGACAAATAAAACAAACCAGAATTTTCTCAGTACTAACACATTAAGTTAAGGCTACTGACTGGTTCAGCAGTCTGGCTCTCAGTTCTCTTACTCTGGGTGACTCTTTTATTTTCCCCACATCAAAGTTGTACACTGTTGTTTGCAGGGATGTGTAGATGTTTACAAGTGCAGAATCATAAGACAAATTAAACACAAAATGTGCCTTAAAAAGTTCATCAAATGCTCCAAGGAAGCGGTTTGCATGGCATGGGATCAGAAACTTGTCAAAGGCCACGTAGAAGGCCTCAGTGTTGCTTTTTTGACGTCCAAGAGCAAGGCGGTACGGATGTTGTCGCTGGTGTTTGCTGAGATGCTCCTTCAATGATCATCCAGTTATTCAAGTGATGATCAAATAATAAAGCAAGCACCGATGTAAACCGTGTTGTAACAAAATTCCATGACCTTATGGAAGACTACAAGTCTTTTAGCTGCATCACAGGCACTGATCTTTGGAGACCACAGCGTAAGCTGTATCTTCAGTTCTTTGTTTTTTATTAGGGTGATCATCAAGGATTATTGTTGATGCACCAGAGCTGAAGCTCGAGTCAGATGTCTCAGATGCAGAGAACAAGGTCTCATAAAACTCTAAAGGAAAATATTGAAATAGAAGAAAAGTCACAATACCAACAAACATGCTTTAAACTTAATTTGTAGTGGAGTTTTATAACAATTTACAGTTAATTACAGCTAATTCAAGAGGTACCTGCAACAAACTTCTTATGCTCGTTATCCCACGATGTGAAAAGAAGTACCAAATCTTCTTATCTTACACATATGCATTTTTGACCATGCAGTCCTAATAAGGACTGTATTTGTAGTAGATTATTAGCCAGTAAAACTATATCTTAGCACAAGCTCTATGAAGATAAAGTCAATGTCTCAAACTATGTCCTTTTAAAAACAATAACACTCACCATTGTTTGGGAAAGCAGTCAGGGCCACATTGCCTTATCCAACAAGGTCACTGAATATGTCCTTATCTACTTCTGTGTCCATTGCATCTTTGTATGTAACATTTGCTTCTGGTGGGAGGCAAAATCTTTCAATAACTGGAATAGAAAAAATCTAATTTGCTTTACAAGCTAAGCCACTGTGTGGATTAAAATTGTCACATTACATGGTACACAGAAGTGAGGCACGGCATATATGAATAAACAAAAGTTGTGCTAATAAAATAAAATAAAAAATGTATCATTTTTTTTTAAATACCTTTTCCATGAAACTGAATGAAGTCAGGGTTGCATGGCAGTTAAGATCTTTTGTAATAGTCATAGTCACTGACAATTATGTCTGGCAGGTATATGACAGTTTCATTTCAGCACGGTATCTGTTGCATTCCCCCTGAGCTAGGAGGTTGAAGGCAAATTAAGTCGGCTGAAGAAAATCGACATACACCCTTTTATACACACATAGGATCACACACTAGTCTACACAGCAGGAATTCTCATTGATTTCAGCAATGAAATTGATTAGTTACGTTTTTCAGATCCTTTCTTACTTTTCTTACAAGCATTTTGTTGTGCATTTTTAACAGGATTAAAAAAAATGGTAACTGGAAATCCTTCTGTCCCTAACTGCTCTTCTACTCTCTAGAGCTATATCTGTGGTTGTGTTACAACATTAGCAACAGCTAATATAACCATACACATGTTGCTGAGTCCTTCCTACAATCTGAGAGTAAAAGTCAATGTGGTGGAGGGGGAAAAAAAATTAGGGACAAATGACCATTACCCTCTTCAACCCTCCCTCACCTGCAGTTCCAATGACCACTGATTAGAAACTTAGTCTGTAAAAAAATGGCAACACATAAGCTAATTTCTGCACCATACTACATCTTTTAGATCTTACCTGCTCTTGTTTGTCAATCACAGCCTGCTCCAGAAGATAGCAGCTAAAAACTAATTAGCAACTAAAAACTAGCTAGAAAGCTGTGCTATTTTTCTTACTGTTTCAGCTGCATGTACATGTAAGGAAGAACTTCAGGCAGGTAATGGCGTCGAGACAAACTGCAGCCGTTAAATGTGTCGGCGGAGCATAATTATGTCTGTAAGGAGTTAAACAAACTCTGACATAATTAACTCTGTTCATTTAACCCCAATTCCAAACAATACCTCATTCTGCAGTCCAGGGGAGTATTTTATTTATGTCTGAAATGAGTTAGGATAATGCAGATATGATTAACACTGTGAAATAACCCCAGTGCTGACTAACATTTCTGAACATGTTAAAATCACACATTTGGAGGTAAAATTTACTTTTTAATTTTTGGTGTGTAATTAGACCAATTAGGATAAAAATAAATTTAATTTGTCATGTCAGTACTGCTTATTCCATTACGGGTCACGGGGTAAGCTGGAGCCCATCCCAGCATTGTTTCAGGTGAGAGGCAGGGTACACCCTGGACAGGTCAGCAGTCCATCGCAGGGGTAACATAGACAGAGACAAACAACCATTCATGCACACACTCATTCCTAGGGAGAATTTAGAGTCACCAATGCATGTCTTTGGACAGTGGGAGGAAGCCAGAGAACACCCATGCATACATGGGGAGAACATGCAAACTCCACACAGAAAGGCCACGCCCCCCACATTCGAACCTCCCCCCAGCCGAGGCTCGAACCAGCAACCTTCTTGCTGTGAGGCTGCGGTGCTAACCACCACACCACCCTAATTTAATTAGATTACAGAATAATAAGATAACAGGATCACGGTAAACTGGACTGAATTGGATTGACTAGATTGAATCTGATTGCATCTTTAAAAGTGGCTTGATATGACTTTGGTTGTGAACTTGGCAGTATTAAAGGCTTTTTTTTTTAACACTTTTCATAGACACATGTCAAAATACTGCACTTTGTGCTTGTCAGTAAAAACAGACCAGCACATATTACTAATAAACTAACAGCCACAATGAAAACAAGCTTGTATTTGTTTCATATCTGTTTTGTTGCTACTAATTAGCAGGATTTTGTGTAACTGTGACGGCATGAGAGAAGAAATCCCAATGTGACTGTTTATTTCAAATTTTGGAAATGTATCAAGAAAGTGCTTTATGGGAATATATGACGCTCCCATCGACACACAAAGCCCTGTGATGTACATGATGGCGGATTCTTTTTCATTAACTATGCACACCACATTCATGTCTTCTTTGATGGATAACTTCATGACACCTCAGTAGATTTCACTGAAGCACTTGACCTTTATCAACCCAGCCCCTCTTCAATATACTGAGCAATGAAGGGCTCCCTCTATTTAGCACATGATTGCTTCTGTCAAAAGCTCGCATTGGGCATGTGGAAAGATTTATTGGCAAATAAGCTGCAAGAATTAGCATGTTGCTAAAATAATTAAATTAAATGCTCTTATGAGATAAATACAGTGATAAACAGCAACAGGTGAATGAAAATAGAATAAATGCACATTATTGTTCAGAGAAATTTTATTACAGAGATCTTGGCTGTTAAATAATGCGTGTTATATATTTTTACACACGTTTTTAAATCTGTGAAACTTTATGGTAAAAATGTGTGGGATAGGCAAGTTATTAGCAACACAGGAGTTATCCAGTTTGTCAGCTCGGTTGTAATTGGGTTGGCTTTGATCTCTGAACTCAGCAGGAGGCTGCTTATGATCCATCCCAGGAGGAACTTCCTCTGTGGGCCTCCATCTGCCCTGAAACCTCCTGGATCTCATCGCTTCCCATAACTGAAGAAGGCAAACCCACTAGCTAAGTCTGCCATAAAAGCTTCTCTGTTACTTGAAGGTCAATAACTGTTTTCTAGTCTCCAGCTTTGAACAGCTAATACTTACACCAGTATCTTCCGCCCTTCCTATCACTGCTGGGATTTACTTACTTACAGTTGAAAGTGTTATTCTTTTTTTTTTTCTTCTTCTTCTTCTTCTTTTACTCCAATTAAATTCTTATTTTAATCGACAGTGAAAAATCTCATTACTGGCTTCTTTTCAATGGCTGCTTCATTTTCAAAGCACGTGTTTTTTATATGAAAGAGATTAAATCAAATGCTGTGGTTCCAAAGAAGAAATGAGGGCTGGACCTGCAGACCAATATTTCATGTAATCATCAGTAAAGGTAGATACCGAATTAGACTCATAGCTAACCTAAAACATGCGTATTAGCCTATGAATGAATGTAGAGGCCTGTAGGCTGTACTTGAATTGTCTTGTCATTAGTAAGTCATTTTCCACAGAAATTTCTCATTCGACATCTTGTCCACTAAAATCTTGTCAACTGAAACCAGTAATACAGAAACTATACACTGCGTCTGTGGAAATAGAACTTTATGCATATTATGAAATAGAACATGCCCTCTGGCATACCAGGCATCCTCCCGGTGAGCTGTTGACCTAAAGTGTGCCAGTTTGCAATGTGTTTATTTATTTTTTCCTCTCTCCTAATTCCCTCAAATTTGGCCGGCCAATTGGCTACGGAGGGCTAGCAGTTTGTTGCAGCATCGACACATATTATTGGTCTATGTTTGTCATTGTCAATCAATCATGGGCTGACAGGCTTGGAGAGCCCTGATAGTGCTGTCAATTTACAACACAAACCAGGGTGGATGGGACCTCATGGCATTGGCCAGAGTCATGGGTCAGGCTGCTGCTGAGCTGAAAATGGATAAGCATAAGAAACGCCCGGGTGGCTCTGAAAAACTGTGACTTAAAAAGCTGAAGTTTATGGAGGTGGAAGCTGTTAAATGTTCAAAACTGACAGACCTATTTGGTGCCGGGGTCACCACCCCAGCAGCTGCTGCACTTGGTAAGCTACATTTTGAGACATGTCCAGAACAAAGTAGAAAATGTTTTTACATTGAACGTGATCTGACCTAAATAACTGAATACTTGTGACAACATATTAGCCCAGAGTTTAAAGGCTGTGACTGTTGGTAGTTGTGGTTGATTTGGTTATATTCCGAATTGTGATTTTATGGGTTATTATGGTTCAGATGGTTTAGTTAAGCTAGCTAACAGCTCCTAACATCGCAGTCTCTTGTTGCCATAGCAACAGTAAACAATATTTTAATTTCCCCATCCAATGGTAAATGCTTTCCCTATGTCCAACCCAGGTTCAGGGCAAGTCCAGCTGGTCAGTACAGGGAGAGAGCCAGACCAACACAGGCAGCCCAAAGACAGCACCACCTGAGAGGGGAAAAGGCTGTAGAGAGAATCTGTAAAAAAAAAAAAGCCGCAGACACATTTGTCAACTGGACAAACACAGAAATCCAAGAGAGAGATTAAACGGACATTGAAGTGGAGGCCACACTGCCACAGAAGAGGATATCTTTTAAGTTCAATTAACAGTAATGCAGGTAGGCTTTAGGGCGTTTTTGAGACTTAAGTCGTCCTTCGTTCACTAAGTGTCACTACATCACAAAAAGGCTACATGGCTGCATATACTTGTCAGTACACAGTTACTGAGTACAAGTTCTGCTTCTAGCACGTCATGAATTTGGTAAGGAGCAGGCTGCGGATGACGAAGTAGGGCAATAAATACATGTGCACATTCACGTATATGAGAATGCATATCTATTCAAACCTGTAATTCATGGCTTAGACTTTTTTACACAGCTCTAGATAATTTCTTTTTTTTTTTTTTTCAATTCTCTGTTTATGGTTTCATAATGACTGAGTCACCATTAAAAAAATTTAGTTTCAGCTCTAATGCTGCTACTGTCTGTAACATGTTTCTATTTAGATTATTTGTCAGGATATTTCTCTCTCCTTTGTAGTACGCATGAGAGGAGATGCTGGGAGACTTGTGGACTTCTATAATGTAGTGGGCTGGTCCGAATACAAAATGCCAGGGCTGAATTTTTGCTCCAGTCCATCCCTGATCTCAGCCAACAATCACTCTTTCTAATTTATAGACAGAGTGATATTAAGCTCAGGCAATCAAAGTACCTAAACAGTGATATTATGAGAGACATGTTTAGCACTATGGATTGCATTTCATACAGAACACAGTGACTCAGCACATTATTGTTTTTTCTTTAAGCTTATGCCACTTGACAAATGTCTACTTACCAGTCAGGGAGGAACCATGGTGGAAGAACTATACATTAATTCCTTTATGAAACAGGTTACTAGAGCTTAACCTAATGCATTCTGATAGTTTAGTGCAACATGCTTCAGCTCTGTAACATTTCAAGGAAACATCTGCAGCAAAAATATATTTGTGACTTATCACAGTTTGATAGCCTGCTGCAGCTGGATTCAGGCAAGTGATGCTGTAGTGACTTAGATCCTGTGAGACAGCATATTCAATGCGCTAAAACATTGTTCCTCAAACATCTTAAAAAATTTTTAAGAAGATAAACAGTGTCTTTTAAGGTACACTCTAGACTGAGGACCTTGGTCAGCCTCACGGATTTCATAAACCAGTGCTACGACAGATTTGTCATGGGAAAGCTGAATGAAACACCGGCCCCTTCTACATGTAAGGCTAAGAGATGTTGAAATGAGGATTCTTCCGGAGGAATTTCTCCACCTAGGACTTACTTAACAGACGTTCTTTTCTCCATAGATAAAACCTGTTCGAGGTTCTCACAAAGAGTTTCATGCATTAGGTGAGCTGTTAAAATTTAACTAGTGGAAACGCTGGCTGGGGAAAAGACTCAGCCCCAGAGTTGATAAAATCACTCACAGATGGGATTACCCAACTCTCTGAAGAAAACAAAAAGATCAAAGAAATGGTGTTCGATCTGCAGGCGCGCAGCATGAGGGACAACGTGGTGTTTGCAGGAATCCCAGAACAGGCTGATGAGGAACCTTGAGATGGCAATCAAAAATTAAACTCACCTGCAGGTAACATCTACCTTTGCTGAGTCCACCCCTTGGGAGGGAAGAGACTCAACGGCTACTTGAGACCAATTGTGGAAAGTTTAAATTCAAGCAGAATGGGCAGGTAAAGAGACGAAGCAAGTAGCTGAGAGGGACAGATTTTGGCAGAAACGACCACTTTCCAAACGAGATCCACGAGCTATGTAGGATCTTGTTCTCAAGTCTCCAAAAGCTCAGTCTCCTGAGCTGTTACTGAGCTGTTATTGCTTTTGATAAACTTTTTAATAATGGCAAGATTTACCAAACATTCTTTATTTAGCTCACCATAAATAATATGCACACTTATTGTGCAATAGCACATTAGCAAACTTGACCAAAAACTAACTCACAATAGTAATCTTATTTAGTAATGCTACATTAAAAATAATGTCTGAGGCACATGTAGACAATCACATGATACAAAGCCCCCGGTGAAGATAGTTGTCCAGTAGAATTATATATTATATATATAAGCAGTATTGGACAAGATTAGCAACACCATTTAATGCAATATTAAAATAAAGGAGAGTGGCAAAGTATCTGCAACCATGAATTTGGCTAATGTTACCCTACTCTTTAAACCAGGAAAAGACCCGACATTTCCATTTAGTTGATGCCTAATATCATTAATAAAACTTTTTTTTATCTAACTGTTTTATTAGGGTAAGACATTCTTCCACTAACACACATATCGGTCTCCAGGCTAACTTTTTTTACGAGGAGCCCAGTGGCCCCTAAATTAAATTTTTAGTAGTACAAGCAGAAGATTTAGGGGCACACGCTGAAATCGCCTTGCATAGCAAATATTTACATTTCCTCTCATTCTTGACTGTATTAATGATAAATACTTGAACAATAAATTCATAAATTACAATGTTTACAATTCACATTTTTTGTGCAGCAGTTGACATAACATAAAAAAAAAAACCATCTAACTGGCGGCACTAATACAAAACAAGTAGACATAGGACTTGTCAAATCAAATCAGATTTAATTATTTGATTTGATATTCACTTTGTAGTCGAACCATAACGAAAACTTTGTCACCGTCATCCCCCATAGGGCATGGTATGACTTGTCCATGTAGTTTGTGGCAATAAACAGCTTCAGGGACTGATACTCCTTTCCAGCCACTGTTGCCAATTCCTCAGTAAAAAAAGTAGCTATTGGCTGTCTTTAAAGTTGCTAGAAGTTGCTAATTAGCATAATCAGCCTAGGACATATACTTGCGATTCATGCTGCCATAAAGAGGGATGTCTTGGGAAAGGCAAATATTGATGAAAAGAAAACCTAAAAATGTTTAGAACAGCAATTAAATAAATTAATTAAATTAAATAATAATTCTGTCAATATTTTCTTTCCTTTTAGGTTAGTTTTTTTAGTTAATTTTGTTTTTTTAATTAGGAGTTATGTCACAACAATTTTAACTTTTTTAATATTTTTGTTCACACTTCATTAATAGCCATTGCTCTGATGGTAAAGCAGAGCAGCAGCTTTGTACGTTTCCTTTTCAGCCTGGTCATGAAAAAGAGGTGAACGTCGTCTGTTCTGAATACAGCTAGGAGCTGCGAGAAGGCTTAGTATGAGTGCTTTTGGACGGAAGAGGGGTTCTGCGCAGCATCCACTCCTCATTGGGAAGAGTAAACTACGTTCATTCACGTCAGTTTTCAAAAGTCTCCAATAATACCATTAAAAGTTGCTAGAATTGTCATTAGTTTTTTTTTTAAGTTGATAGAGTGGTCTCTTTTTACACATTAGCCAGTCACAGCGGTCGTTCGCCCTGCTTACACGCACATTGGCTGTTGTCTTCTTCGTTGGTGTTCGTCTCCTTTTCCCGTCTTGAAGTTAGTTTGAGTCGGCAAACCAGCAGCTAATTTGCGTATTATTGTGAACTATTGGACTGAAGAGAGGAGCAGAAGCTTGTAAGTGACAAAATAAATTCAATTATAACTACTACAAGAAAAAGACCGGCAAATGTATTAGTGAAAAATTCACTCGCACTGTTTCACATTTTAGTCGCAAAATGCGACCATTTGGTCGCAATCTGGAGCCCTGCATGAAATATTTTATCTAATAGTTTATTCTTCCACAATCATCTGGAAACCACAATCATCTCTAGATGCAGAAAAAAAAAAACATTTGACTGGGTAAACTGGAAAATCTTATTGGCAACATTAAAGAAATTTAGGTTTGGCTCATCTTTTATTGACTGGAAATAACTTTTACATAGAAATCCAAACTCATGTGTCAGGACAAATGATCAAACTTTTCCAAGCTTCAGTCTACAGAGGGGCACCAAACAGGACTGCCCACCTTCCTCCTGATTCAATAGGAAACACTCAAAACCTCCAAGACAGCAGACTCCGGACACCCCTCATGTAGAGAATTACAGCATGTTCTCAAACGAAAGGTGCAAACTTCTGCTGTAAATAAATTCAGATGTGGTGTTTACTTATCCTGCCAGCGTTTTGTTTTTATGAACTTCTGCAAATGTGAATACATGGTCAATTATTATGAAGCACCACTGCATTAAAGTAGTATTTTTAATTCACCAGCAACTGCTTACACTCAGATTTAGTTTCCTTACAATGAAAACTGTTCGTGGGTGAGTAAACAAGTGCACTTTGAACACAATTCAGTATTGTAATTTTAGTGTTATTCAGTAGTGAAAGATGGATTGATCTTAAAAAAATGTTATAACTGAAAGAGTCACAGTTCTTCTTCATTACCTCTCCATCAAACCAAATTAGTAACTATTTTTTCCACAAGAGGAAGCCTTTTTTTCTTTTTTTTTTACCTTGTCCTGTCCAGCATTGTAGCAAACAGAATGATGGTCTGGCTGCTGTGTTGTGCCAAACAAATTTGCTATAAGAGCAAATTTGAAGACTTTTGTTATTGGATTATTAATACATTTTTCTCCCAAAATCCTATAACCAACAATCATAGGATGAGGTAAATCACTGCCTAAGGCTGTTCTCTGGCACTGAACAAGATTGTGTTATAGGGTGGGGTTTCCCTAAGTTGCTACAATGTGCCTGATATCAGTTTAGTCATTAAGGCTGTTGCTTTATTAAAAAATCTAGGTAACAGAAATGTCTTTTTTAATACAAGTCAAATCTCAAGTTTTCTGTTTAAAAGTTCATATTGAGTTTCTTATTCATCAAGGCTTATTTAAAATGAAGAAATTGTCATTTGTGTTCATAATGATGTCCTTTTGATTTCAAGAGTACAAGAAATGAAATGAAAAGTGGTTAAAATCAAAGCACACAATGAGCCAAAGGAAAACCTTTTTATTAATATATTTTATGTTGAATATATTAAATTGTATGAGAATGTCGACCTTCCCATTTTTATCAATGAAAATGTTTAATTTCCAATTTATAATAAACTAATTAACATTTTTTTAATTATTTTATTTATGTCCCACTGGTGCAACGAAGAAAAACTTTTCAAATGTTACATTGCACATTAATATTCACCAGCCACTTTATTAGATACACCTGTTTAATGGCTTGTTAACCCAAATATCTAATCAGCCAATCACAGAGCAGCAACTCAGTGCATTTAGACATGTAGACATGGTCAAGATGACTTCAAACTGAGCACCATAATGGGAAAGGAGATTTAAAAACATTGAACGTGACATGGTTGTTGGTCTGAGTATTTCAGAACCTGTTAATCTACTGGGATTTTCCCACAAAACCATCTCCATCTGCTTTCTTAAGCATAATGAGTTTACCGTACTCCAATGGCCTCCACTGTCACCAGATCTCAATCTAGTAGAGCGTCTTTGGGATGTGGTGGAACGGGGGATTCTCATCATAGAAGTGCAGCAACTGTGTGATGCTGTCATGTCAATATGGAGCAAAATCTCTGAGGAACGTTTCCAACACCTTGTTGAGTCAATGTCATGAGGAATTTAAGCAGTTCTGAAGAAAAGAGGGTGCAGCCCAGTACTGGCAAGGTGGACCTAATTCATCCAAAAATCCTGTATAACTTTGTTTCTCATTCCAGTTTGTAAAACTGGAAGCTAAAATTCAACTCGTTCGTTTTTTTTCCATGGTCTGTGATCCCTGATCCTGCTATTAATTGCTTCTTTAAATTTTAGGAATAATTGTTTTATTGCACCTTTTAATATGTTTTTCTTTTTACAAAATTATGTACTTTGTATATAAACTTGTCATCATGTACTAATAAATGTTTTATTAAATGTTAACTATTGCCTCTGGCTGAGGTCATTATGAATTAGAACTGGTTCGCAACGATCCTCCTGGTTAAATAAAGTTTAAATAAATTAAAAAAATATGGCAGGTTAGTGTATAGCTTACCCTTAAAGAAATGGTGGGACTTTTATTTTTTGTTGGTATGTTTTGTCTAACCTTTGTCATTCTGTTTATTGAAAGATAACCTTTCTAACCCAGCATATTACTTTGTCTCTACGACAACCTCCTCCTCCTCCATCGGCTCCCTCTCTGATCCCAACTCTTCCTCGTCCTCCGATGCCATTCATCTGTGTTGAAAACAGGCTACAAGTTTTTTTTAAACTTTAATCCTGGTTGGTGTGTTTACATTATTTCCCCTATGTGTATGCACTTTGAAATACTTTGAAATAAGTAAAATAAAATATTTTAAGTGTATTAATTGGTTTGCTAAAAGTGCAACTTCATGCTTACAGATAAAAGAATCTGAGCTCATGTTTTGCTCCTTTCATGTAAGGTTTAACCAACTGTGGGATTGTTATCAACTTCAGTTTTTAAACAATTATTTAAAAAAAAAAAAGAGGCAAAAGATTTTTGGTATGATACTGCTGCGAACCAATAGTAAAGTTATTTACAGTTTGTAACAGGCACATTCAAGTGAGCATTCACCACAAATCAGTTCTAACTGTGTTTTCGTCATTGAATATAGTTTAAATTCTGGAGTAATTAATACCACATTATGTCCTTGTATGGCTCAAAGGTCCATACTCTTTTTTTTTTTTTTTTTTTTATTCCAGACACATAGTTGCAGCTTGCAAGAGCTTTGGATTAAGTCCTGCAGGAGCTGGTTTGCTGTTTCTCCCTGAGAGAGAAGCTGTCATTCATAGCCACACTGTTTATTTTTTGACCTTTGCATTTGTTGTATTCATCTGTCCTTTGGCTGGCTTCGCAGTTGGAGATGTGTCCTCGGAGGCAAAGCGGGGAGGATGAGATGAAAGATACATACGGGCTCCCGCAGCATGAGGGAGGTAGCTGGAGATCTGCACCAGAGTGAGTTAATTAGGATCTCCCTTTCCCAAGCAATCACTCTGTTCCTGACATTTCATCTCACTTTTTCCTGAGCAAATCTCCCTACAACTTATGGAGACGGGCAGAGACAGAGAGGAAATACTTGACCTTGGTTAGATGTTGTGCTGCATTGCTGTTTTCAGCCCATATCAGTCTGCCTGCCCGTGATAGCGCCCCCCCCCGTTTTTTTTCTTTTTTGTCTTTGGTCCTTCCCGCAGCAAATCCATTATTTTGGTGGCGAAAAAGGTTAGTAAAACACATTCATACAGAGATCAATCCCAATGTTGGAGTAAGAGACGACGCAGAGCAGAACAGACCATCAGCATTTCAGTTTTTTCTTTCTTTTCATGACAATAGATAAAGGAAACATAATCATAACCGGACTAAACTGAAAACCTTTAGTGTTGAGCAATAAAGACACATAAGATAAATTAAACACAACAAGGGAAAGGACGGGTCTGCGAGAGAGAACAGGAATGTGTGTGAGGGGAGGTAAAATGTGTTTATTGTCCCCATCTTCCTGTCTGTCATTTGAAATTGGAGAAGGCAGACTGTATTATTGGACACCAGTTCCAGTCCCAGCCAATGATCTGGCTCTGTGATAGATCTCTTTAATGCACACTTTATAGCAGGCAATCCCCCACTGAGGAATTTTCAGAAAGCTGACAGAGTGGTTATAGGTAACCTGCTTGCAGAGAAAGGGGAAAATTGCTGTTCAGAAATGACTCCAATCTGAAATTTATAGCATGCCTTTCAGTCCTCAGAGCCTTTTTATTTATTCATTTATTTTTTGAGTCAAGCTGAGACAAATGACAGAACTTTCTCACCTCTCAAAGATTTTATCATGATGGGAGCAGCAACAAAAACAGAATGTGTAGGAGGGATTGTGACAATACTGGTGGCAAACTGTGACGCACCGCTCGCCCTCTGTCTCCGAGTTTTACAGCCATTCATTCCTGTATTTATAATGTCACACATAAAAAAAATACATTTTCTGGCATTTCTGCTGATAGGTCCAGAATTTCTTGGATCACTGTGAGTTGCAAGTGGCATGCCAAAGATCTCATGGGGTCTTGCAGCCGGTGACGAGCATTTGGCAGCCATTAGCAGAGGTTTGGCCACGGTACTATTTCACTCATTAAAACCTTTGTAGGTGTGCAGGTCAGCTGGGTTCTGACAGGTGTCCGTGAGATGAATGGCCCTGCTTTAAACAGACACATGCTTTCATCCCCACCACCCTGCCAGAGCAACAACTGCCAATAGGAACAGTACTCTTGCAAATGAGGGTTGCAAACCCTGCCATGCTTAATTCATAAGTCAGCTGCTGTGACCACTGATGAAGCTGCACAGTTCTACAGTCCATTTGTTGTGTTTTGACATAAGCAATAATGACATGCAAAATAAATTTTCAGTCCAATGTGTCTGATATCTTTAGCCTAGAAGAAAAGTTCTTATTGATTTGCATAATTACAGTTATCCAGTGATGTTTAAGAAACACTGCTGCTAGACAGCTTTGATTTTACACATCGTATTGAGACTGTCTCCAAGACAAAGACCACCTCTGGATTTTTACATTGCTAAGAAAATAACAGCATACAATGGATGAATCTTGGTCACTGATAATTCTGTATTGTGTGATCCAAATCATATTTCAAATCTTCTGAAGAAAAGTGAGTCTTCATGGAGGCTCAAATATAAAAAGAAGACATTGTCATTTTTGTTCATAACAATTTCCTGTTGATTTCAATAGTATATGAGACTAAATTGGTTAAAATGTACAAAAGCACAAAATGATCTTGAATAGTTTAAAATTGAAGTCAATTATCTCACTTTTGTCAAATTATCCCCATCTGCAGATGTGGAACATTCATCAAAGTAGTTATGAAGTGAATAGATGCATGGACAATTATGGACGGAAGAGACATGGAGGTATGGATTTGCAATATCTGTCGTGTAATCTTCTGTTGCGTGTACTGCTATTTCAGTTCTTTAGTCAGTCATAATGTCCTGAAACCATCTTTAAAAAGACTTAATTGTTGCATTGGGGGAAAAATAGTCATTTTGCATTGGTTTAATTTTCAGCTGTTTAAATGGATGATGCCAGACTGTCACATTTAACTAAAAAAAGACAAACAAGAAAAAGGAGCGAAAATTTCTTATTGCATTTTATAATATGTCAAATTGTGTAGAAATATGTATTTTTCTACTGATTAATGATTTTTAATAAAAAACAAAACAACTTTGAGCTTCTATTAAGTTCTATATAGTACTGTCTTCACCATGAGACATTTATGATGCAATCCTGAAAAAATAGTTGACAGGTGAAATATTCTCAAGTTTCAGCTGTTTCAGTTTCCTGCTACATCAGTTCCACATCTTTAATGACAAGTTATTTTAATGATTAACACTTTACACAATGGTTACAACAAATTGCAGGTAGTTTAAAGATCAGAAGCATGAAAGAAATATGTGTCAGTATACCTGTAATAAGATTCTGAGTAGACACACACACAATGACTCCACACACAGGGAAGACCTGTTCAGTAGGAAAACCAAGTGCAGAGGTTTAAAACTATGGTTTAAGACTTTATTAATCAACAGAAATACTTTTGTACTTAATACGCTTGTATTGATAGGGCTGGTCCTGGGCATAGGGCATGGATGGTGTCCATACGCGTAGGACACCATCTGTTAGAAGGGGCACCAAATTTTCGTCAAAAATAAATAAATAAATAAAAATTAAGCTCATTTGATGTCCATTCCATTTCCTTGTAAATAACACCTAGACCAAACAAATTCTAAAAATTAAAAGAAGCCACAATATTCTGTGATGATCCCCGCCAGACTGCTGCAGCGGCTGGTAAGGTGAGAGAGTGGAGGGAGGGGAGTGGCGCATCCAGGTTTGTAATGATAATAGTGATGGATGACGTCACGTTGTCGTGTGTTGATAATGAAAAGACAATCCAAGCCGTCAGGTGCTGCGCACAGAAAACGTAGGAAGGAGGAAAAACGAGTCCAAAGTAGAGGTATGACTGAATTACTGAACATTAAGGCAGCGTGTTAACTTTTCATTCTGACATCGACTGTGGGCTAACGCTAGCTAAAATAGATTATCTGAACATAATTAAAGAAGCACTTATTTTATGCAATAAAAAGCATGAATGTCAGAATGACATAAAGTAAAGGTTTAATATGACATAAAAATGTTCTAATTGTATTTGCAAAGCAGTATTTATGCAACTATCTATTTATTGTAAGGGTAGGCTACAGCTATTTAATGTTACTGCAATAAAAGCAATGTGTTAAATTTATGTTTTTCCAGTGGTGAGACAATGTTTGTAGCCACAAGAGGAACCTGTAGATGCTGCTAGAGAGGAGGCCTCATTGTCTTCACCAGAGTGAAGAATATAAGTTAATTCAACAAAGAATAATGAGTGCAGTACTCTTACGTTTAATAATGTTTTTTTATCTAACAAATATTTAATAATATTTGGATCTGTGGCAGCAGATCTAAATGAAGAACACTGAATGCAGAAATGTCATAAAGATGATTGAATCCAGACAGTGTGTCTCTCTGAGTGATGGGCCTGATGGCTGGAAGGGCATGAGGGAATTATCTTAATAATTAAACAACTTTGTGTTACAACTTGCATTTGAAACATGCTTCAAAAATTTTATTTGATTCCTTGATTGAATTTTTCTTTTACACAGGGGCATTATTGTGTTTTGTTAATCATAATTGTGCAGTTTTTATAGTTTAATGTGCTTTTTGATTGCATCGTTTTACATTGTTTTAGGATTTGAACTTGTGCCATTCCTTGCCCTGGACTTTTGCACTAAATGTTACTTATTTTGTTCTTTTTGTCATTTTTTGTATCAGTTTGTTAAGTTTAGAGTGTTTCAGTGTGACTTTGTATTGTTTGTTATGAAAGAGACAAGAATTTGTACATTAGTTAATGTGCTGAGTTATGTAGCTTCAGTTTCGGTAAGCATTTTGCCACTTGGAGTGGGATGAAAACTCTTGTTTTGCCTAGAGCACCTGCCGTCCTAGAGCCGGCCCTGGGTGCTTTAACTTTAACTAGTAAATACATCTTTGCTCTCTACAAAATTTTTCCCAAGAACACCACAGCACAGTTTATATAAAAATAAATAAAGGTTAATTGCATTGTTACGCGCAAAATGTCTCTTTCCTTTAAAAGAAGGCATATGTCTATAAAAGAAAATGCTGTAAATTTTATTTTCTTTGTCATTAAGTTGGAAACAATGGACTTTTTTTTTATTTTACATCAATTTCCACAAATATCTACATGCTATAGAAGAAAGTCTGTTTATCCTTTTCTTTATAAAAGTTTTGTGTTTTTCTTTATTTTAAAACCTAAAAAGGGGAATGGTATCGACAGAAAGTCCCGAATCTGAGCTCAGTAAAACCATTTCTGTGTCCACCAAACACAGTTAAGACAAACAAACAATTAAAAGACCAGTTACACAAAGTCCAAAACATATCTGCATAGGTTTTGACAGAAAACGAGAAATTTTTCTTTTTTCTTAACTTCCAGATAGAAAACCTCTCTTCATTTTAATAAACCTGCTTTCCCCCAATTACATCAGACGCACCGCTGCAGCAGGACCAGAAAGGGAGACGTGGACTGCAGCCCCTGCATGTGGTTTCTGTGATCTAAGTCAGTGGAAAAAAAATAAATAAAATAAAACTTAACAATTATTATTGCGTTAACTCGAGATTAATGCATTAACGTGCCCAGCCCTAATAAAAACGCATCCAAAATCTAGTGGTTATTAGGACAGCTACACATGATAGGTAAAATAGCACCATTAATGAGAAAAAAAGTTAAAAGAATGCCTTTAAGCTTTATTGAAGTGATGACGTTACCAAAATGCAACCAGAAAATGGCATTTCTGTTGTGATTAAGGTGTTGTCATGCTACATGCTACACATTCCCATGGGAACCTTGTAAGTTTTTTAACAAAACAATTAAAAAGAAAAAAAGCTCCTGACTGGGAAAATTTACTGTATATGAGACACATTTCCCTTGTGACACTGAATTATGAGACATAATTAACGGTATGAACCAACTATTGTTATGATTACTTCAGTGGGAGGACTCTACTATTAAAATAATAAACATAAATAATTGTGTTAAATAAAAGATTAAAAATAAATAATTACTATTTTGGAATTGATTTTGGCTTTAGATACTTAGCTTTATTTATTTCTTTTTTAAGTATCTAGCTTAATTCTTAAATAAAAACGTTTACATTCTTTATTTCTTGTGTTTAACTTAGCTTGAGGTCTTTAAAGTGACTGAAACCAAGTGTGTGTAGCAGTTCCTAAAGAAGCTCCTTTGAGAGTAACTTGGTTTGTTGTGCTTGTTGATTCCGGGTCATGCACCTGCCTGTGGCTGGCTGAAACACCATGAAATGCGTTCAAGGACAGATTGTTTGTCAAAATCTGAAGGCCTTCCTTGTGCCATGCCCCTCTTTTATATGTCACTGTCAATGTTCTCAAAAAAAAAAAAGAAACATCCAATGGTAATCTTGACATGCTGCTCTGTCTCTTATCTGAAATGCTTAGAGAGGGACTTCATCTCGACATCAATAACTTTAATGATCAGAGACTTATTGTCATAACAGATTATATTAAAGTGGGTCAATGTGGCCTTTCAAAAGAAAAGATCACATGAAGAGAGCTATTACAGGAAAAATGACAGAAAAAAGTAAAACTGAGTCACTAAGATGGTGATGCAATTTTCTTTCCCCATATGGAAGTGCTATATAAGAAGTCATTGGGTTATTTTCACAACCACGTCTGAAACAAACAGTTAATAATCAGGTCATTAAAGGGAAACCAAGGCAGGCATTTTAGCCACATTTCAAGAGAAAAGATTATGAGCGTGTTTAAAAAGTGTTCATCTTAAAGTAGCCGTTACATTCCCCCTACACAATTAAAACAATTTTGATATAAAATCCTATAATTAAAGATCCCGTTCTTCTTCCTGCCACTTTCTCACCATTTCTTTAGACCGCAGCTTTAGCCACTCTTTCATCACCGCACAATGGATTATTTTCAGCTATGAAGCTCGCATCTCGATAAGGCATCACACATTTTTTCCGCAGACATTTCAAACAATCCCCATCTTGAAGGAGAGAAATTATTATTATTATCAGCCCGCCTGCAATTAATTTGAATGTCATTTGTAGCAAAATTAACTCAAAGGAAAATAAGTGAGACATTACAAAACCAACTAATTGTCTTGGTTTGATGCGTGGAGGATTTTTTTTTTCTGTCCTTGCTCCCTTAAAAATCTTACCCCTTGGCAGTTAGTGTGTCCATCAACAGCCATGGGTTCTGACAGTGTCCTCGAGCAAAACACCCAGACCCTGTGTGCTGGCTGTTGTAAGTATTCTGGCTGCCTGTGCTAATAAGAGTCTCACCCACTCTCAGTAAGTCTGATGTCTTGGCAGATGCTTGTTTTGTAGCTTTATTTTCTCGTAATGTGGAAAATCTTTGAGATGTCATGTCATCCTCTACTGTCCCTTTCTCTGCCTTTGCTCATTAAAAATCTGGGACACATGTCTTTCTTCTGAATGTTGTGTGTGTGCTATTAGGTCTGATTTATGACCCTGTAAGAAAATCTGAAATTAGGCCTCTTGTGTCTTAGTGTAATCTGGGATCCTGTCTAACCTGTGGAAAACAGGAAAAACACAATACTTCTGATGTTCAGAGACAATGACATTCAGATTTCTATGACTATTTGTAGCATGGAAGATTCTGAAATATCTCAACAACAATATCATGAATTGCCATTAAACTTTGCAGATACCTTATTCATCAAATGGTCGATCCTTCTCAGTTTCCACCAGATAAATTATAATTACTGATCTCTTCACCTCACACTGTTTGCAACCAGCTGGTAAAACCATTTAAGTATAAAGGAAATGCTGATGGCATTCGCTTCAACCTGCAGTGTCATTTGCACTTGTAAAATAAAAAAATGACAAATTCAGGTTAAGCTGAAAACTAAAATGTTTGAGTACTAAAAATAGATTTGTGAAGTGTGTTGTTCACGCTTTAAGTTCTTTGTTTAAGACTGAAAACAACTTGAGTCTCAAGAAAAGTGAAATATTGTGTAAACTGTAAATACAAACACAATGCAATGATTTGCAAATCTCAAACCATTTGAAAAGGGACAATCTACCAATTTATTCAAAATATTAGCTTAAATTGAATTTGACAGCTGCAACAGGAACAAAACATGCTTCTAGCTCAAAACAAAGTCGAGGCAGGGCAATGTTTACCGCTACGTAGCATCACCTGTTGTCTTAGCAACGTTCAGAATTGATAAAAAACAGTTTTTGGACCTTTGGGAAAGGAATGTTGTCCCATTGTTGTCCGATGAGATTTTAGCTACATAACAGTCTTGGATTTTCTTAGTTTTATTGTGCACTTCTTGATCTTTCAGTGTTTTTAATTAGTGAAAGTCTGGACCACAGACAGGCCAGTCCAGCATTCAGACTCTATGCTGCTGTAACTGACGCAGTGCTTTTGTATTTTCTTGTTGAAATGTGCAAGGCTCTCTCTGAAAAAGGCTGTGGGCATTGTTGAAAAGTCTACTTTACTTAAGAATCTTCCTAACTGTGTGAAATGATAAACATCTTTCTAAACAGCCGCCATGATTCTGTTAAAGTTCTCTGAATTGTGAGGAAAGGAGTAAAGGACTCCACTGCCTCCTTTGTTATTAGCAAAGGAAACATCAAAGGAGATCATTCTGTGCCATAATGATGCCATTTATGTTACATCTTGACATACTAATCATCTCAGTGTAAAATTGTGATATAATTGCATTAGATGAAGTTTCTAAAGCACTTTTTGTTAAACATCTCTAGTTTCACTGATGCTGACCCCCATCACAGCTTATTGTAAGTGTGATTGGATTCTCATTGCACCACATTTGTCCTTATGAATTTCTCTGACCACCTTACCTTAATCCTGTAACAATTTCCAACAAGATAAGTGAAAACAGATTAGGAAAAAATGATAGGTCATTGCCTTTAAGTATTTATTTCCACTGCCTGCATGAGAGCATATGTTGGTTCTAAACTTGTGTACATCATTCAGCATTGATGTTGCTCTTCCAGATGTGCTAGCTGTTAGTTAGCAGTCCATCAAAGATGCTAAAAAACAAACTCTTTAAAGTATGCTTCACCAATAATTTACACAAAATAAATTCTAATTTTGATTTCTTTGACCACGGAACAGTTTTCTAGTTTTTCTCTGTTACTTTTAAATGATCTTCTGCCCAGAGAGGTGAATCGTGGCTTCTCTGACAGAGCTTTAACCTGCTTTTTAGCCAAATGTGCTCACAGACAACAATTTGTGAAAGTGATATCATAGCAAAGTAAGTCTCTGCAGTATAATCATGTCTGTTTTTAATAAGGTCACACCTATAGGTGATGTAAAAATACATCTGGAGATCAAAGGCTCACAGAAATGCCTCCAGATTCTCAGAATATTTTAATGGCATCATGCATTGCAAATAAGTATTGAAAATAGTCCAACCTTAGTATTTAAAGGAAAAAAATCCATTATGTCTCTAAAATTCGTATATGTGATGTTATAAAGATTTCTATACCTCTGTCCTTAACGTACTTCTGAGAGACTCTACCTCCCTAAGGTGCTCTTTTTTTCACTGAAATATGTTATTGAACTGGTACTAAAAACGTTATTATTTGGAACATGATCCTACCAGCTCTTTATTTTTTATTAACGCTTATTATTTCATCCTTTTGCTCACTGAAGACTCGTTGCTACCATCAAATTTAAGATGAACTGATACTTTACATGAAATGGTAAAATGTCTCACTTTTAAATATTTGATGTGTTTTTTGATGTGTTTTATTGTCAATAACATTAGTTCATTGGATTTGTAAATCATTGCATCCTGCCTTTGTTAAAATAAAAGAGACAAAAAAGCAAAAATCCACAAAACAAAGGCTCTAAAACCAATATGCTGTAGAGAGATGCGCTGCTGCTCTTTGGGAGTAGCTGTGGGTTTCTCTGGCTTCCTTTTACAGTCCAGACACATACATGTTAGGTTAGACTCTAAATGAACCCCAAGAGTGAGTGTGAGCAAGAGAGGAACTCGTAGGGGCTGTTCAAACTTTTCAGTGTTTCATTTTTGTTTATACTTACCAGATTGGAAGGAGTAGGACAATGTAAAACATGTTTATCACAAATGGAGGTATATATAAAGCAATGTGGAAAATATGTTGAAATTGAGTAGTTAAGTGTGCCTCATGTTCATTTATGTTATTAGAATTGTAAGTTGAAGCTTTATGATTTGTAACAGTGTAATCTTACTTATGTTGTATTTTCATTGCATTTATATCAGTATCATTAGAATAATTGTGTTTAGTCGATTATTTCTCTGCTTAAATGACACCAATTGGTGGTGTATTATAGATCATTAGTAAAGTCACTTTTAGAACAGGATATAAATTGCTTCTGTTGGATAAGCAACATAGGTAAATGTGTGAGGAGCACATGCAATATTCTCCTTGTTTTGAACCACAGTAATAAGGAAAATAACAGCACATATTGCTAAATGTTAATTTTACACTTTTCACGATTCCCAGCCGCAACATCCTAGTACCTCCTCCTCATGCTGGTCACCAGCCTGGTCTCAACCAGCAGTTATTGAAGGTCAAGCATGTGGTTGTGTTGGTCACTTTTGCATGAGCTGATTGCACGAGTTGATCAATGGGGTTGAGGTCTGGACTCACAGCAGGTCATTCCATCCTAACTACATCCAAATTCCAGAGGTAGTCTGTGGTGATCCTGGCTCTGTGGCGGTGAGTGTTGGCATCCTGAATTTTTTTTTTTGTTATAACAGGAGTGCATTGCAGTAATTGAAATAAGAATAAATAAAAGCACAGAAAATCATCACCAGCTCAGCCTTCTTCATTTTCAAATGTTTCTCAGGTGGAAAAAGCATTTTGGACGAGCTGTTTGTGATCAGTCGTTGAAAAGTAAATCTGATGCCTGATTTGCAAAATCAGCCTGTCAGGAGCAATGATTAGACTTTCAGTCTCACTGAAGTATAACTAAAGATAATTATCAGTTAATCACTGCTTAATGTCAGTCATCCATCTGAGTGTAACTATTTGTAAAACTCTTGAAACTAATTTCTAAATAAGCAGCACAGCTGGAAATCATTAGCGTGACTTTTTTTTTTTTAGATGAAGCTAAATTGTTTCATATCCTGTCCTACATGTTGTGAGAACAACTCTTAAACCAGAACAGAACCCTGAGGGACTCCACATAACAGGGAGGTATTCTGGCTTAATATGATTTACATTTACATTGAATTTCCTGTTGGAAAGATAGGAAATAAACAATTCAGTATCCCAAATTCCCACTGGATCCTGAATCTTTTATTTTTAAGATGTTGTGATCAGTAATGTCAAAAGCCATGTGAAGTCTAGCAAAACAGAACTGTGAACTCTCCAGAGTCTGCAGCAGTTTCAGAAGAGTGCATGCTAATCAAAGACTAAAATCTTATCATAAATGCAATGTTGCTCCAAAATAAAAGAAATGAACTGTGCAGCTACTTTTTGTAAAATAATTTGATAAGAAAGTTGGTTTGAATTGCATATATATAGTTTTTAGCTGTGATGGACAGGGGTTTAGCATGAAATTCTAGGCCCTATGTACAAACCATATTGGTGAGCCTCTAGACTTGTACAATAGCTCTCATGGTTACTTGTCCCATGGTATAGCCTAAGACAAAGGTAATAAATATCATTTTAGTTTAACCTCTAAATGGCTAAATGGCTTCTCTGGACATTTTCCTGGTTCATCTGGCAGACACTCTGCTGCATTACTCAGCCTCTCACTCTCTCTTTGTTCCTCTTCTTTCCTCTCCTCAACCTTTACTTCTCATTTCTACACTTGCATCTTCTGTCTTTCTCTCTGCTACTAGGTGGACAGACCCCATACAGACTAGACAGATACACGATTATCTGAACATGCATAACGTAAACACTCGATGTATTATTAAGATTCTTTCATTTGAATCAGCTGGAGATGATGTAAAAAATATAACTCAACTGCCTCTATGAGCTTTTCTTGTCTCACATCCTCAGTAATCCTCTGGACATGATGATGAACCTGCTTCTTTTGTAGTGTCTTAAACTTAATATTATTTTCTAGTTAATGCACTGAAGTAATTTAGTAATAATTATAAGACTTTTTTTTCCCTTTTCTCGGGTTAAATATTTTTTATAAGGTGTTAAATCTGACTCAAGAGCGCCAACAGCGGGGGTTATAATAATCAGACTCTGACTTTTTCATCAGTCATTGTGGCCCTAAAGTTGGAAAATTAACCTCTCGTTTAATTTTATAACTTAGTAGATCATTTGTTATCAACATTACAGCCTTCAATCTGGTGTGTGTGTTTTTTTTTTGTTTTTTTTTAGATAACACGGTGATTGGGATTTTTTTCAATCTTAAAATTACAATGAATCCACTGACACCTAATATGTCATGATTGATCAGTGGGAAAGGCTAATTTATCCCTACAAAGTGGAACTATTTCTCATTATGAGGTCCACGAAAGTCAGGTGATTTGCGATTACAACTTTGATTAATTTCTGACAATAATCAGTCTGTGTTGTCCCTAAATATATCCTAACATGTTTCCTACAGATGACTGCTGCTGCTCTCAGCTCAGACTGTTAGTTCAGGTGCTGTTCACCTCACTTCTCTAAGAAACTAAAAAAAAGCTGCCCCTCATATCATTTTCTCACCCTATGTTTTTATTTTATTTTTTTCTTCTTCCTTTTCTGGTATCCTGGTATAACTTCACTTTCTTTTGGGAAATATATGACTTTTTCCTCTGGAGAAAGAGTCAACTGAGGTGTGGACTAAACCATTTTGCACAATTTTAGAGTGAAGATAGGGCCCTGTAAGAACATCCATCATTAGAGTTAATGCAGAATTCATTCTCGCTGCACCGTGATTCAGGCAAACTGACTTTGAGTATGATAATAATTAATTAGACATTTTAAAATGGAATGCAAAATTTTTTTTTTGATAGATAGATAGATAGATAGATAGATAGATAGATAGATAGATAGATAGATAGATAGATAGATAGATAGATA
>JBAMHW010000001.1:31994298-32005151 GCA_037177495.1 Rhadinocentrus ornatus | reverse complement strand
AGATAGATAGATAGATAGATAGATAGATAGATAGATAGATAGATAGATAGATAGATAGATAGATAGATAGATTTGAACGGTATCATGAAACATAAATCTGTTTTTTCTGAATTCAAGACAAAAGGTTAAAAACTAATGTTTCCGATGTATTTGTTCAATAGAGCCAGTGTTGTACATAACCGTTTGCTGTGTATCATATACAGCTGTTCCTTGTATGCCATCAGTTTGACGTCATAAACATGCTAATTTTAAATTTAGTTTCTTCACTTCATTAATCCTCCTCCCCTTAATTCATTCTTCTAACTGCTCGACATATTTTGGGCACAGAAATATTTGGTCTTTCAAGCACAATCATCTTCATTTCTATGTTAACTAGGATTTTTTTAAAAAGCGCTGTCAGAAAGAGGAGCACAGCATAGTTTTATCAGACGTGAAATTGCAAAGTCTGTTTTTAAACTGTCTGTTAGTATCTAATTCTTACCAAATGCAGACAAAAACCACATTCCTTAACAGCCTAGGCTGTGAGTCAAAAACTGGAAAATAATAATACTGTCAGATACACCATAATCCAACTTCAAACAACATTTACTACTGCCCCCCCTCCCCCCCAATTGACCCCCATCTTCCCAACCCACCCACGCTGACTTCAGCAATAAATATAAAATAGAATTTTCCTTATAACAACGTCAGCAAAATCTGCAATTCAGAGGCTTAGTGACAGTATTGTAGCATCTGCGGCAGGCCTGTTGAACTAGATGACTCTAGAAATCACTTATTGAATGGTTGCTTAGTGACATCAACTTAAAACATTAATTAGTTTTAATGTTTGGGCTTCAGAGATCAAAACTGCCTCTTAATACATTTAAATATATATATATATATATATATATATTTATATATATGTGTGTGTGTGTGTGTGTGTGTGTGTAAGAGCTTTCATTTTTTTTATTTATTTTTTTTACCTTAAATGCTTTAAAGCATAATTTTTTAGATATTTAAATGCACTCACTGGTCAATTAATTAGGTACACCTATTAAAGTACCTGTTAACCAAAATAATAAATTACGATGGCAAATGGTTGGCAAATGTTCAGTCACTGGACAACAAGCTGGATGAACTTCGGTGCAGGATGGTGTTTCAACGGGAGATTAACATCTGTAACATTTTTTAAACTTGGCTTGACCCCTCGATCCTGGACTACGCCATTGTTCCTGAGGGACTCTCTGTTTATCGGACTATACATTCAGGAAAGAGCAAGGGAGGTGGTGTCTGGGTGGAAGCAGGACGTGGCAGAATTATTGTTGGGTTTTTTTGTGTTTATGTTGCAGTACTGGTTGAAGTGGGTAAGACCCCCCAGGACCTTTATATAATGGATGGGAGTCGGATTAGGCTGCAGAGTAAGCCTGATTACTGTGGACTCCAGTAATTATTGACTGCACCTAGGAGCAATCAGGCCCTCTGCAGATATGAGGACTCAGCAGAGTTCAACGAGACGAGGAAGGGGGACAAAGGACTGAAAGCTGCGTGGTGAACCAGCGCAAACTTGACGCCGTGCGGAGGCTGAGCCCAGACCGGGATCAGTGAGTGGAGGTTTCGGATGCGCAGGGGCAGCCTGCAGTCAGCACGGAGGCGAGAGGCCGGAGGCGAGAGGCCGGAGGCGAGAGGCCGGAGGCGAGAGGCCGGCGGTCAAGCGGCGACCACCACGGAGATCCGAGCAATCAACGCTTGCTAAGCATTCCCTAAAGGGACGTATGTTGGCCTAGCATATGGACGTGACGTGTGGGGTTGGCTGTACGTCTGAGAGAGCTCATTGCCCTGTTTATTTCCCGCAGCTGCCGAGACCGACCGAGGGACAGTGGTGGATACGATACAGCCTATATCGGACGACGCCTAAGACAAGGAGCCCTGGTGTCGTGAGTTAAATTCTGTCGGCGCAGGGGCTCGCAAATCCTGAGTGCTCCGTACCATTGGGAGTAATCCCCCCATTTACTTTCTCCTAGGGAGAGTGGAGCCCGGAGCCCGGCACCGCAGGGAAGTCCCCTGCAGACTGTGACGTCATCCCGGGGATCCCGTGGTGGGAGCAGAGTAGGACCGGGAGTGTGTGAGGTCCCCCAGCATTGGGTAGTGGGACTCCCTGGTTTGTTCTTTTTTTTTTGTTTTTTTGTACTGTTCGGGGGAAGTCTTACCAGTACAAGTTTATTTCTTTCTTTTATTTGTTAGTTTGTTGTTTTTTTGTTGTTGTTTTTTTTTACCCTGTCCTGTCCAGCATCTTAACATACAGAATGGTGGTCTGTGTGCCATATTTTGCGGGACAGATTTGCTCTTCCAAGGGAGACATGTTATATGAATGGCTGCCCTTGATGTTTAAAATATTTTCATTATAATCTTATTTTCTTCAGTCTTGAAATGTCAGTACTGAACCTGACAGGGAGATAGAGGAGGAGAGAAAAGGAAAGGGGAAAAAAAAAGGACGGAATTGAAATGTGAAAATATAAGTTGTTTAGGCTACCTAAATCACATCAGTATTAACAAAAGCAAAATAAGCTACCACAGTATTATATCATAAAAAAGGAAATTAGGATAATGGTAATATGAAAAAGTACAATAGTACAATACCTGTAGAGAGATGTACCAACACATAAACATCAGCAAGATCTAGTTGGAAGCGGATGGAGAGATGAGCACATTTGTGAGCATGCACGTGTGAACGTGCATGTGTGACCATGCAACAAGGATGAAATGTGTGCTTGTAGGGGGGCCGTGATCACGCCGCACCCCAAAGCGCCATGGGGAGACGGGGGGGAGCCCGAGGTCTCAAAGGCCCAGCAGTTCCACAGAGCAGAGAGTCCAGGACAGCCAAAGTGGGAAGAGCAGCGGTCCCACCCGGCCCAGAGCAGTGTATAATGTGCTTTTTACAGGAGGGGTTGTTCTACAGGACAGGGGTAGTGGGAGGGAGCTAACACCCTCTGAGGGCACACAAGATATGCCTAAATTCCTGGTGGCCCTATGAGATTGTGTCAAAAGTGTGATATCTTAAGCCATCTCAGCGTTGTCCGCTGCCAGAGAGGATCACGAAGCACGTTAGGCTGGGCCCCGGCTTCTGACCGAGCTGTTGAGACTCTGCCCAGCGCGACATCTGTTTCATGGTGAACAACAAGTGGTGCTCAGATGTGGGAATTATTTCTATGGCTGTACTCCAGACCTGGAGCACCTCATGATCAAATGCCGGTCTTATTATTTTCCAAGTGAGTTCACGTCGGTACCCATGACAGTAGTGTATGTTCTGCCAAACGCTGATACCAACGACTGAACATTGAACAACTGTTTGAAGTTATCAACAGGGCAGAGACTGCATGGCCGGAGGATGCATTTATTGTAGCCAGGGATTTTAACAGCGCCAACCTGAGGAAAGTCTTGCTGAGATACCACCACTACATCAGCTGTTCTACGCGTGGCATTAGCACACTCGATTGTGTTTATACCTGTTACACAAACACGTATAAGGCTCTTCCTCGCTCTCCTTTGGGAAATCTGATCATGTCCCAGTTCTGCTGCTGCCTTCCTATAGACAGAAATTGAAGTGTCATGGGCCAGTGACGTGAACCATTCAGCAGTGGTCCGTGTAACTAGACTCGGCTCTGCGCGACTGCTTCAGAACGAAGGAGTGGGGTGTGTTTAAGGATACTGACATGAACACATACACGGACGCGGTCATTGGTTACATCGGGAAATACATCAATGACGTCGTACCGAGGATTGCTGTGCGGACATTTCCAAATCAGAAGCCCTGGGTTAACAGTGAAGTCTATGCTAAACTTATAGCACGGACAGACGCCTATAACTCAGGTGACTTGGAGGACTACAGGAAGTCCAGGTACGCGCTTTGGAGAGCTATATGTAGTGCAAAGAGACAGTACAGCAGGGCTATTCAATTCGGTCCTACGAGGGCCGCAATCCAGCAGGTTTTCAATGCATCCCTGCTTTAACACACCTGCATCAAATTAAATGGATCTAACAGCCAATCAAGATCTGCACGATGACTAATAAATTTGAGTGATGTGTGTTAAAGCAGGGATGCATGGAAAACCTGCTGGATTGTGGCCCTCATAGGACTGAATTGAATAGCCCTGCAGCACAGGGACAAAGTCTTATTACAAGGGATCCAACACCAGGAGCATGTGGGCCAGATTAAAAACTCTTGCTGACTACAAAAAGAAGACCAGCAGTACTGAGGTGATGTCTGCATTTCTGCCTGAAGATCTCAACACCTTTTATGCCCGCTTTGAGAGCACCTCTACAGATGCAGAGGTACAAAGGGCTCAGGAGGATCACTGCCCACCTGTGATATCCAGGGTAGACGTGTGCAGAACTTTAAAAAGGATAAACACATATAAGGCTACTGGACCTGACGGCATCCCCGGCAAAGCTCTCAAGGTGTGTGCAGACCAGCTGGCAGATGTCTTTTCAGCCTTTTTCAATATGTCACTGCTCCAGTCTGTAGTCCCCACATGCTTCAAGAAGACCATTATTGTCCCTGTCCCCAAGAGATCCAAAACCCTTTGCCTGAATGACTACTACCCAGTAGCACTCACTTCCATCACCATGAAAGTGCTTTGAGCGGTTAGTTAAAATCATTCATCACTTCCTCCATCCCTGACCCACTTCAGTTTGCCTACAGGCCCAATAGGTCAACTGAAGATGCCATCGCCTTCACAATGCACTTTCCCATCTGGACCAGTGAGACACATATGTGAGAATGGTGTTTATTGGCTACAGCTCAGCATTAAACACCATTTTGCCCTCCAAACTCATCACCAATCTCAGAGATCTCGGGCTCAACAGCGTCCTCTGTGACTGGATCCTGAACTTCTTGACAGGCAGACCACAGGCTGTGGGATGGGCGGCACCCCATCCTTCACACTGACTCTGAACACCAACGCCCCCAAGGGCTGTGTGCTCAGTCCTCTGCTGTACTCCTTGTTCACGCATGATTGTGTGGTCACGCACAGCTCCAATACCATCGCTAATTTGCCAACGATATGACCGTCATTGGCCTAATCACTGGAAATGACAAGACTGTTTACAGAGAGGAGGTCAGAGGCCTGACAACTTGGTGCCAGAACAACAATCTCCATCTTAAGGTCAACAAAACTAAGGAACAGATTGTGGACTTCAGGAAGAGGCAGAGGGAGGCACACCCCCCCCTTTCCATCAACGGGGCTACGGTGGAAAGAGTCAATAGCTTCAGGTTCAGTGAGGATGTCACCTGAACTGAAATCACACTGACTTTATTACAAAGTCAGCCAGACAGAGGCTCTTCTTCCTCCGCAGCCTACAGAGGCTCAACATGGACTCAAGGATACTCTGCAAGTTTTATAGGTGCACCATCTAAAGCATCCTAACTGGCTGCATCCCCGCCTGGCACAGCAGCTGCACCGCCCTCCACCGCAAGGCTCCACAGAGGGTGGTGAAAACTGCTCAGCACATCACCGGGATGGTCCTGCCATACATGGAGGACCTCTACACCCAGCGGTGTAGGAGGAAGGCCACAAAAATCTTTAACACGACCAGGCTTCGAAAATTTTTGTTTAGGAGTGGTCTCGGGTGGGGCTATTAACACCTCATGATCTGCCTGTTTTTATGTAAAGTTACTGACATAAAGAATTTACACAATTTGCATTTGGCTTACTGAGCCACCCAGAACCTCCCCACAACCAGTTATACAGTTTCTAACTATCAGATCAGTTTTTGCTGATCCACTGAGTGCACTGAATGAATTATATGTGTGATAAAATATAATGTTGAACACTATCTGCGCCGTCAGATCTCTAGACCGACAAATGACGTCATCGCCAGCAATCAGCTGATAGATGGCTGTGAAAATGCTGTCTGGTTTTACTGATCTGTAAAATCAAAACAAATAATTTCAGGAAAAGTAAAAGCTCCATTTAGCTCCATACTGTCTACTTTCATCTTATATTGTCTCAGACTTCGCACTGTGGCGGACACGAGCGCAACGAACACGTGCGCGTTGCAACCGAGAAGGATATGAACAATCTGAATTTTGCCATGTTTCTGTGAGAGAAGCAACTAGACCTGCTACATGAACAGGGCAAACGGGAGCCGCGGACAAGCCGCATCTTGTTTCTTATTTAGGACATTAGTGAAGCCCAGGCGGACCCAATGCGGACCTCCTCCCGGCAAACGAGGCTCTTTTCAGGATGAGAATCGTCACACCAGTGGACCACCGCTTCTCCTGATGAAGAAAACTCGGGGGAGGTGTTCACATCTGACAGTGCTTTACTGATGGTGTATGTGCCCCCCAAAAAAACTATTCTTAGCATCATACACCAGAAAGTGGAGATTGAAGCAAAAAAAATTAAATAAAAAAAAAACACTGTTACTGACTACAACCACCTGAAGTTGGTGTTGACATTATGGACCAAAAAGCACGTGCCTACACAGTGCTGCAGGAACATGGAGGCGGCACATCGCTGTGTTTTACAACATGCTCGATCTGGCAGTGGTGAACGTGCATGTGTTGTACAAAGCATGGACACCACACAGCAAAACACCTGGACCATCATCATCAGAGAACTCATCATCTCTTGTTTGAGCACTTTATGTAAATTCTAAATTCACTCAAAATTACAAACTGTAATTCACAATCACTGTCAAAAAACAAAACTAAAAAACAATTAATTTACTCACTGTTTTATTCATACAGAAGAGGATTAGGGCCACTGAAGAAAACAAAAAATTGAATTCTGACTTTAATCTCCGAATTCTGAGAAAAAAAAGTCAGAATTTTGAGATTAAAGTCAGAATTCTGCTCCCTCATCAAAAAGGCCCAGCAGAGGATGTTCTTCCTGCGGCAGCTGAGGAAAATCCAGCTGCTTGCCAAGATGTTGGTGCAATTCTACACAGTCATCATCGTGTTCATCCTCACCTCCTCCATCACCGTGTGGTACCTGGAGCCACTGCCAGGGATAAGCACAGACTGAAGGTGATTGGCTGCAGGCTCCCATCTCTCCAGGACCTATATGTCTCCAGGACCTGGACACGTGCAGGTCGGATCAACCCTTCTCATCATGGACACGATCTGTTTGTCCCTCTTCCCCTCTGCCATCAGATTCATGAACACTAAATAACTTTGTATTGGACTCATGAACAATCAGCTACTCAGTATTGGACTCATGGACACTGATCAATATCTGCCATTTGCACTATGTGGTCCATCCCAGACTCACCTGCTGCTAGACATTAACATGTATATTGTGTTTTTATGTAGGAGGAGTATTTTTCAATTTAATTAGATTGTTTTTGTTGCGTGCCTTTATAACCTTATTTTAAAGTCTTCATTTTATTTCCCTTACGAGTCTATGTTCCATGTTCCATGTTGCACCAAAAAAAAATCCTAGTCTGTGAAACTTTCACTGACAATGGCAATAAAATTGATTCTGATTCACATCTCTACAGTTCTGAACTGAAGGGAAAGTTAGATGCATCTTGTATTTGATATCTGGGTGGGGGAGATTGCAGTCTTCCTCATTTAAAATACAATGGCTCAGTAAGTGTTGTAGAGGGAGGGGGGACTGCAGGAGAAACTCAAAATCCTGGTCGTTCTAGTGTTAAGGACCCCAGCCACCCCAGTCACAAACTGTTTTGTCTGCTACCGTCTGGCCAACGGTTTTGCAGCATTCAAGCCCGTACCACCAGGCTCAGGGACGGCTTCGTACAGCAGGCCATTAGACTTCTAAATGCTGTCAGCAGCAACGCCACCTTTAAATAACAGCATCTTCTTATTGAATATTATATATTTTACTGTATAACTTATTTGTAGTATTTTTGCTTTTTGTGTTTGACTATTTTTATTGTGGTTCTTTTTATCATTGTTAGATGAGCCTGAGATTCAAGAATTTAATTGGCAATAATTGTTTATATAATTGTTGTGCAATGACTAAAAATTATTCATTCATTCACATGGCTGCAGCTGCAAGTAACACCATGAGTCCATGGTTCAAATGGATATATGTGGAGTTTTGTTTATTTTTCCTTTTTAATTATAGTAAGTAGTACTCTCTAACTCCAGCTTGTTCAAAGCTAAAACATGGGGGTTTCAGGGGGATTTGGGACAGGGACAGCTGCTGAGGAAGTGAGTCTGAAGTATTTACCAGGAATTCTGACCCTCAGAAAAAGTTCTTTTATTCAAGTTATATAAAGAGCTAAAATGATGTTAACCTGCCCATTGGAAGGGGCATGGAGATCCAGACACAAGAGAGGGTGAAGCAGATATTAGGAGAAATAGACCAAACAGGAAGAAACCACTGATTTAGGTAACAAAGCCACAGGGACCAGACAGATGACACCGCACGGCTGGCCACAAGATACAGTACCTGCATCTCACCACTTTACACGGCGACAATGAAGGTGAAGCCTAACAAGATAGGTTTGGAATTTCTAAGGAGTAAATAAAGAGTCTGATCTTTTTCTACATTTCCATCTTGTCAAATTTCACCCAGAGCTTTAAATTCTCGCTCGGGTTACTGTATTCTACATGGAAGTAAAATTTCAAAGTATAATTATTTCTAGGTTGAATCAATCTGCAGAGCAGTGACAGTGGAATTAACTTGTTCTAGACCTGCAACAGGCTGCTCGGTAGTTAGTTCCCTCAGAGCAAGTAAGTCCCTGATTCAGTCTTCGCTGAAGCCTTGTACTTTGACTCCTCCTGTGCATAAATGACTTCCTCCCACTTTCCAAAAAAAAGCATGTTAATTAGTGGTCCTGTATTGACTCAAAAAGTGAGAGTGAGTGACAGCAAATAGGATGAAGCAGGTGCAGAAAATGGAAGTGGAATTAAGTGGTATGTGGCTTTTCTATTTAAACATTAATCATTTATATCATTATTTGCACACACACACACACACACACACACACACACACACACATTTATCCAATAGATTTCCCTGATACCAGTGCCACCTACTATTTAATATGTAGACATAAATATAAAGTAACGTTTTGCATTGTAAACACTTTTTTTCCAAAAATTAAATGGTTGAATTGAAAAGAACTGTAAGTGTAAACAATAAAGGTTCAAATATATATAGTAGAATAAATGCCTGAAACAGAGTTGTCATTTCTGCTGTAGCTGACTGGTGTATACATATATCATAATTACAGAGAACATCAAGTCTCCTCTGCAGTCAAATTAGCATATCATTATGCTTCTGTTATAATATAATAAGATGTTTTTGGCCCACTGGCACTTGTGTACACAAAATATGAACATTCCCTCTAAAGAAATTAGCTATACTAGCATGGAGAACCTGCCATTATTTGATAACATCTATAACGTGCAATAGAGGATTTTAGCCAATATCATACATGACAATGTTTATTTTTACAGCCTTTATACATTCAAAATCTATTCCTAATGGAGAAAAACAAGCCTAGTCACAGCTGAATATGAGATCACACTGTTAAACTTAGTCCTACGGTAGCTTTCAATTAACATTTAGCTTCATTAAAGTAGTTTCAGGCATGATAATGGTTGGTGACAACTTTTAAAATTTCAAGCCAGAAGCATTTAAGTTGTATAAAAGAAAATTGTCTCACTGCCACGGCTCTCATTTGCATCTTTTTGTTGAAACAAAGGGCAGACCACGAAAAAAATCCCAGTTGTACATCTCTTTTTTTTATGCGTGTCAAACTGGGTTGTTGATCTAGAGGCACCCTGACCAGTTGCCCTTAAGGCCTTAAAATCATCCATCCATGCGGGAGACAGAGACAAATATTTCCCCCAGGGTGTAAAGAATAAAGAACAGCTAAAAACAGTGAAAACTCGGCTCATAAAGTCACAGCAAACATGACCTTGTTTGCTCAGTGTAAATGAAAGTATCACAAGCACCTTTATAAGGCCAGTGCTGCATTAGACGCTGTTATAGATGTCTCGTTTACCTTTGTGTGCTAAATAATGAACAAAAACTGTCAGCTGACTTTATTAAAATCAAGCTGGTAATGTTTGTGACTGACCTCCAGTTTCTATGTTACCAGATTTAGTCACAAAACCATACAAAAGAACTGAGATTTTCTCCTACTTGAAGATATTGTCAACATCCGCTGTTGTGCGCTTTGTTTCTTACATTTGTCAAAATGATTGTACACTGGAGCAAGGAACAAGTCACACAATATTTCCCTAATAAGGCTCTCCGTCAGCCAGAGGCAGCTGAATTTACAGCAGAAAAGAGTTTACGTTTTTATCTCAGAACCGCGTCTAATGACTTTCAGTATCTGCCCTGCAGTGTCAAAGTAAACGTACGCCTTCCAATTCAATTTCAAGCACACTAAGCACATTTCATTTAATGATAACACACATCAATAATCATTAAGGCGTGGTACAGAGCCGAATTACCATCTGAAACTGTAAGAAGCTTTTCTTCGCTGTGAGGGGGAGAATGCAACAATTCTAAACTGGGTGCATTTCCTAAAAAAAAAAAAAGAAAGGGGATGTTTACATGTTTCTCATGAGGCAACAACATAAACAACAGATACAGCACAATAATGTTTGGGAAGCTGTAGAGTGAATGTTAAAAAGAAGGAAAGAAAGAAGAAATTAAACACTGTGCAAATACTTTTATATCAGAGCTGCTGGACAGGATTATGTCCACATTCAAAGAGAGGACTTTATAAAGTGGCCAGGGAGTATTGATATCATGAGACATAAAACAACCATTAAATGTGTAATACTGCTAATAGTATGTAATAAGACAAGTTAACTGTTTTCATTTGGAGCTCAAAGGCTATAGATCTTTAGACTATGATAGATATAGATAACTGATGTTTAATTTATA
>JBAMHW010000001.1:31981764-31993175 GCA_037177495.1 Rhadinocentrus ornatus | reverse complement strand
GATTACAATCTCACAGCTTCTAGATGGTGAGGAGAGAGAAATATTCATAATATGCACAATAACTTCCATCCATGCACTTTTAGTGCTTCATTATCCAGAATTCTTGCCTATAAATTCTCTTACTTAGCTTGACTGTTTAGCTTCACCTCTGCACCTGCACCCTCGTCTACCGGGAGTTAAGGGGTTAACATCTGGTTTTCGGGTGTGGCATCAGGTGTTTAAATGTAACTAGAAACATGTGGTATCCACAGAAAGTACAGAATCTCAGCTAACAGCTCAGTAAAACCATTTCTATGACCAACAAACACAGTAAAGACAACAATTATTAAAAGACCAGGTACACAAAGTCCAAAAAAATATGTTAACATGGATGATTTCCCCACATGTCCACTCCACAGCACAGACATACGACTCCTCTACTGAAAGCTCACATCTCACAGATTCCACAGAAGATAGAAGAAAAAGACCCAGTTCATGCTTAACGTTAGTAAAACAGTCAGAAAACATGTCTTTGCTAAAAAAAAAAAAAGTTTCTCATTGTCATTTGGGAGTTTTCCCATCCAAAAATATATATATATATCTCGTCCATTTATAATCCTTTATGGCATTCAGTGTGCATGGAAAAGTAAGAATTTTTATTTTTCAGGGAAACTTGTTTCCTTACTGGGCAAATAACAAACACTTTGTATCTTGAATCATGAAGAAGCTCATCTGAAGCAGCAGATAATTCCAGGTTCCAGAGAGCTAAACTGACAAGTATTTCTCCAATTTAGTTTGAATTGTTGCAAAGCTCATCTTTTGTGAGGTATTTTGTGCTTAAATTCCTTAAAAATAGCTTGAAAATCTAACATCTTGCAAAGCATTAGCCATGATGGATTGTTTGACCACCTCTTGGTTCGACAGAAATGCATGGCTCTGCAAAAGTCATGCCACCAGATTGTCCTTAGTTCCTGTGATACTTCTCAAATCTACATCTGAAATATATCTGTAGGTATTTCAGTGCATTTAAATAAAAAGTCTTCAAAAAGGAGCTATGAAGTTTTGTCGTGTTGACATTCCTCACAGCTGGAAATCAACTCTTTTCATCCTGCAATTTGGTTGGTTAGTTCTATAAACTCTTCTAAGACATGTAATATAAGGGGATATGTAATTATTCAGAATTTATATCAGGTTTAACTGCTCAGGGCTGTTCTTTTCACTGTATGAAATTATTTCATTTAACCCTGCAGTAAATCTTTTTGTATTCCTTGCTGAGCAATGTGCACGTACCAAGTCCTCACATGTTCAATACTTCTCTTTATCTGACTTTTTTTTTCTCTTTGAAGCAATTTGTCCAGTTCCTCAGCTGTGATAAGTACTTACATATTTATTAATCCTTTTCCAGTACAAGAGCATTGTTAATAGATGACAGCTGTTATTGCAAGCATCAGGTTTAATAAAGCAAGTGAGAACAAGGACAGCTTGCCTGTGATGAATTCTCTTTATGACACACACAGCCCAACTGCCACAATACAGTGATTTTGATTGGGTGGCTTGTGGTTTCCATTTTCATGGATGACCTCATTTTGAAAGTCTTTGGTCTTTCTCATTTCCACATTGTGTGCACGTGTCAGATGTATTCGAGAGGATCCTCATCCCGTCCACAAAACAGGCAACCAACATATTGAAATAACACATGCTAGAAGCAGCCCATCTCATCCTTTTGGGCTGAGCCCGACCAGGCCCCATGGGCAGAGGCCCGGCCACCAAGTGCTCGCCTCCGTGCCCCACCTCCAGGCCTGGCTCCAAAGGGGGGCCCCGGTGACCCACGTCCGGGCAAGGGAAACTCTGGTCCTTTCTCTTTTATCATAGGGGTGATTTTGAGCCACACTTCGTCTGGTCCCTCCCCTAGAGGGGGACCCTACCAGGGGCATGAAGCCCCCGACAACATAGCCATTAGAATTGCCAGGACACACAAACTCCTCCACCACGATAAGGTGGGGGCTCAGGGAGGAGGCAGCCATCCTAAAAATGGAAAACCTTTGCAAACATTAAGTGGAGACTAATGAACTCCTGACTTCCCCTTAGGCTCCACTTTGAGGTTCAAATCTAAGGCTCTGACTCTGACAATAGCTGGCTGGGTTGTGATAGAATAAGCTATTTTCAATAACTTTGCAAACCATTAACTTTTCATTTTCTCGATCACACCCGTAAATAGATTTTTATCATGCTAGTAATAGCCATGGCTGGAGGTTATATGTTTCCAGGTTGTTTGAGCCATTTTTCTGAGCATGATGTCTTTGTGACACCCCAATTCTGACTCAGACGTTCACTTAGACTCAAATGAACTGCTCATGCAGTCTATTTAAAAATAAGAAATAAAATTAAATAAAATTTTCTGCAAAATTTATAAAAAGAAATTTGAACTGTGATCTTTAAAAAAATCTTTCACCCTGACTCCTTTGAGGACTTTATCATGAATCCCATCTTTTACATCTGATTTGGACCACTTTTTGCTCTGTGAAGGGTACCTGTGTAAAAGCTCTGAAAGCCCCAAATAAGTTGTTGCTTCTGTGATGTGAAGTTCCATCAGTCTAATTGCTGCAGGGGCAAATAAGTCTCTTACTCCTGCATCTTGGCAGCAGAAGGACTTGAACTCTTGCTGTAGTAGGTGGTCTGGATCTGCCTGGAACAGTCTGGCTTTGTTCAATGACCTCACTTTGTGCAGATCTATCAGGTCATTTAGGGCTTTGTTAGCAATTTTACTGCAAACCTTTACAATTCCCAACAGTTTGTTTCAGTTCTTACAAGTTAAAACACCAACCCAGAAGTTAGGAGTTAATAAAGACTCACAACAAGAGTAAGACATTCTGATAAAAGTAGACTCCACATTAAAACCACAGAGCTTCTGATAAAAAAACATCCACTGATGAGGCTTCTTGCAAAGTAAATCCACATGGACCTTAAAAGTCATCAAGCGTACTTCCCAGCTACTTATGTTGGTTCACCTCTTCAGTATTTTCACCTAAAATTACCACAGTAGTGTGTTTGAAGTCTTTGAAGCATTTATCTAGGAGGAGGAGCTGTACTGTGTTTCTGTTGCATCTTGCACCCCCTGCTTGATGATCTCGGTCCAGATGATCTCTAACTTTTCATTAAAGGACCTTTTATCTTTTTTATAAAACTTCATTGCAAATGAGTTAAGGGAAACAGGTCTGAAGTCATTCAGATTAAACGCAGTTCCACTTTGGGTGTGCACTCTTTCATCTGGAGTTATGTGTTTACAATCAGAAAGCTCTAAAGTAAAATAATAAATGTTGAAAACTAAAAAAATTTAAATCCATAGTCAACTCAAAATCGGACAAAGAATAAAAGCCATCAAAGTTATTTTGTTTGGCATCCCCATCGTGGAACTAAACCCTTTTCAAATTCAAACCCTTTTTGACCCGTTATGTTCTCCACCCTCTCCTTATAATTCACCCTGGCTACGTTCTTCACTTGTTTCTTCAGTAATTGGTATTGAGCCATTGTTAAATCTAATATTGCACATACTAATTGTATTTTAACTGATTTGGAAATCCAGGGTTTATTGTTAGGGAATATAGTAATAGATAAGTTATGCTATATATGGACCTTGAGCAATAGCCTCAAACAAGTCAATTATGTCATCTGCCATCCACCACATACTCATAACTAACTCAGTGGTTCTCAACCTTTTTCTGCAGGGTCCCCTTTTCAGCGACAACAATAATGTCATAACACTACCCATCCACACACACCCACCCCCACCCTCTCAATGAGTTTGATGCTGCTTTAGTAAAACAACTCTGCTATATATGACATTTGAGTAGTTTATTTTCTAAAATACTCAACAGGATTTTCTTTGTGTTCAGGATGAGACATCCTGAAGTGGTGTTGTAACTTGTTTGGCTTCTCACTGTAGGATGCTGATATTTTGAGACATACAACACACTCTCATTACCCACCATTGACCATTACTGTTATTTTTTTTTTTATGTCTCTGTTGATATCTCTGTTGTTGAATTGTCATTGTTTGCTCATTGGTACTTTCACAAATTTGTCCATGTTTTGCTAGCAGTATAAACCCCCATCCAACCTATGAGGCCACTCGTCATAACTACAATCTACAACAACCTACTCATTATACTCTGGCCCCCCAGTATGAGAACCACTAAGCTAATTTTTGTGCTTTCAGCTTTAAAAAATTATTCCAGAATTTGAAGAACAGAATTTGGCATTTAGCAACACTAACATAATCTGTTTCTTCTTCAAAATAAGTCACAACAGTTACTGTGGTGCAACACAGTGCCGTAAAGTGAAATTCTGCTGTAAAGTGATGCACAGGGACAAAAATTAAAATTAAGTTTAGTTTCTCAGCCTTGAAAATGACGTTTCAAGAAGTCAGAAGCACAGATTTTTAAAGCCGGAAAGTTGTGTGGTGCTACATTTTTCCTCTCCCCAGTGCCAGATACTCAGTTTTCCTTTTTCATTTATATATATATATATAATTTCTTTAAGGAGGACATTATTAGAAAAAGCAAGGAAAAAAGAGAAAAATGGACAGAACAAGAGCTATGACAAAAGTAAAAATCAGATGAGCGTATACTGGGTGAAGAGAGCTCAGAGTACTGGTAGGATGCAAGATGGGTGCCAAATTAACTGTCGATAGTAGCCACTTCATTGAGAAAATCTGCAAACATTCAGTAGTGCAGCTTTACTGGAGAGCGACGCAGGTGAAAGGGATCAGCAATCAGAGCTCTACAGGCACCAGATGCCTTCAATGGGAGCTTGGAAAACAGAAATATTGAAACCTAAGACCATGTTGCATTCATTAATGGTTGAGTAATCCAAACTACGTTTTCTGTAATGAAATAAACTTTCTGCTTTACTTACTTACTTACTAAAGTTTTTTTTTTTGTTTGTTTTTTTTCTCAATATCCCTGAGACCTTTAGCTTTGGCAGCTGTTGGAAAATACTCCTTAATGATTATGGAAAATGTCTTTCCATACAACAGTTCCCTAGGTCTCCCAGTTTAATCTTAGGTTAAAATTTGTAATCTGGGAAGTGAATTTTGTTCAGCTTGCCTTTGAGTTCCTCCTGAGGAATAGACTGCAGATTGGAGTTTTTAAATAATCATGTATTGAATCTGAGATTCTAATGCAATACAAATGCAGAGAGAGAAGACCACAAGTGGATATTTGCATGACAGAGCTTAAAGTGACAATATTAGAAAAAAAGAAATAAATAATATTTTATCTTATTTCAGCTGTAGTGATCCATGTAATAAATCCGTCTTATCCTGGGAGCTCTAGTCAATCCCAGCTAACACTGTGAGCGGTGTGGTACATCTTGGACAGGTCGCCAATTTGTGACAAACCTGTTTTGTGAAAAAAAATGTGTGTTGCTGGACAGAAAAAAGTTCAAAGAAAAAGTGCATGAAACCTGAGAGACGGAGAGTGGTGTTGCGTGTGTGACCTCCATTAGCTTTTCTTCTCTACCTGACAACCAGGATGGCTATGGCTGTATAAGCCCACAGGTGAATGGGTTGATTTTATATCTAAAAAAAAAAGAGGATTTCAATATTTCATTGAAGGTAACACACACATTACCTCTGGACTGACCATATTTATTTTATATGGCCATTTGGGGCAACGATGCTTTTTGAAGTAGAATTCGTCATCTGTGAAGCGAATGCACCAAAGTGCTCTGCAAATAGGAACAGATACAGGCTATTGGTATTTTAAGTTACCATGAGAAATTAATAAGGACACCAGAAGGAATATTTTAACTCAGACTTTTAGAGCCAGTGCTGAGAAAATTAATATGTATCCTGTTTCAGGCTTTCTTACAGCCACTTGCTTCAGGGTAAGATTTAAAGCTCTGCCATATACTTTCAGTGCTGGGGTAAAATTCACCAAATTACTTCAGGTTATTCTGTTAGTTTCAAAACACCCAAAACAATCATGAGCTGCTTACTTTTGGAGAGCTAAGAGACCAGCCCTCCATACAAACATCCTCATTCGCTTCCGTTTGGTATGTAGTAACTGTTATTTTATCCAGCAGAGAAATTAAGCACGTGCAACTAAATGAGGCTCTAATTAAGAAATTCATTCATGTGTAAACTTGGGCAAGCATGTAGCATTCAGATGAAATCACCATCAGTGTTACCTGATCGCCCCCACCCCCATCAATCAGATAAAGCTTTGCAACAGAAATGACAGGATAGATGGAGCAAAGAAAATTACTACAGCTAATAGAAAAATGCTCATGTTTGCATGTTTTTGAGCTTGCAAAGACAGTACATACATGCTGATGTGATCCATGTGATGTTTGCTGGGCTGGTTTTATCTAAGTGTTGGATCAAAACACTTTTTGGTTGCTTTAAGCAATTTTATCCTGCTTCATTTTGTTTTTTTGAAAGTAGATGTGACAAGCAAAGAGTGGATCTGACTAAAGACCTATGGCCTCTCCATTTTGTAGGTAGCCTCATCCTGTAGAATACCCTGCTTTGTTATTTATTTAAACCTTGTTCTTTAGCTCAAAAGCCAAAATGCATGGTTTAATTACTGCAGGAAGGAACTGAAGCACGCACCCAGCTTGGCTGCTAGTATATAGAAGAGAAAGGCTTATCAAACCTCTGCAGCCTGCTCCTCTTCTCTGCATGAGGTTAGCTCTTCCTAGCATAACACAACTGAATTCACCTATTCAAAACAAAATTTACCAATGTTTAGGGTCAAATGTGAAGATCTGGAGGAAAAAGTGGGAAAATTAGAGTAACCCAAATATAAGAATCTGGGTGGGTTGTGTCTTTAAGGACTTTGGATTCAATATGGCTCATTATCCTTCACCCTGGTGCCAGAAAAGGTTTGAGAACTAGCAAAGGATTAGTTGTTGCTATGTTTCTGTTTGTGCTACAAATAGAGTTCATATGTATATGCCTCAAATTTAATTGCATTTCATTCAATTGTTTCTAAAGGTGGATACATGCTGCAGGATAATCAGGCCAATTATTGTCCCGATCTCCCCTTACGATCAAAGCCAGCCAAGGCCCGATTGTCGGATGTTTGCATGTTGATGTTTGATTTTCCTGTAGTGTGGGGTGTGTTAGAGTGATTTTGTCCAGTCAAATCCGCTCAGAAGGAGAGATCATAGATAATGAACGTTTAATTTTCCGCTATTCCCTTCAATGGCTGTTTGCAGAAACTTATTCTATGGTCGTTTTTTTGTGTGTGTGTTTTGGAAAGTAGAAAGGCAATAACAACCATCATTGCTTCTTCCTGTTCGTCTGCCTGGTTTGTTTAGACTGAAGTCTCGTTTGACTACACGAGATTTGGAATATTGTGTGTGAAGAACCAGATAATCTGCTGAAGAATCGATTAGTGCGATTTGAAGAATCCTGTAATGTGTGTCTGCCTTAAGATAAATTTACTGAAACCTGAAACTATTAACATTAGCAGCATCAGAAGGTGTCAGTCTGGACTTATGTTGGAAAGTAGCTGACCAGTTAGTAGAGAATTGAACATTTCCAATTATTCCCCAGAACTATATTATGTTAGCATTACTAAAAAAATCACCCCATATCAGTTTATATTTCCATCACAGTAACTTATTATAAATTATTTCTATTAACACATTTTGGTTAACTTCAGGTTGCTAAACAACAATGTCAGCAGTGAGTAAAACAGAGAGCTCAGATGACAGGAGAAAGGTAAATAATTCAGGGTTAGAGGAATAATATCTTTTTCTTTCTGAAATTCTGAAATTTTTACTTTTATGTACAGATGAGGTACATAAAGCAAATGGAGGAATTAAATGTAAAGTAAAGAAATAATAAAATCAAAACTTAAAAAGATTAAAAAGAAGTCATAATTTGCATTACGAAAGAAAAAAGACCGTTTTCTTAGTCTGTGCCATGTATATAATGTGTAGAACAGGATAGCTCATCTAGATACTAAAGGTTAATAACTCACAGACTCATATTCAGGCACCACTTCACTTCAACAGAAACAATATTTTGACCCAGTTTTATTGTTTTTGTTTTTTGTTATCAAAAGTGTGAGTAAAGTAGACATAAATCTAAATTCTGGTCTTGCAAAAAACCAGTGGTATTAATCACTTAGCCAAACATAAATGAATAAAACAATCACCAAGGGGATTAAAGAAGGTCTCCAAATCATAAGAAAATGTGTTCTCTGCTTTGACACACCGAGAGTTTGTTGATGCAACAACCTGATAGACAGACATCAGAAACGGAGCTGGTTTTTACCAGAAATAAACTGCTTAGATGTAAAATTAGAGACGCAAAAATGTTACAGGTTTGTTGTCCTCCTCACTTCCCCAAGCACTCAGAAAACCCTTCAAACTGTTTGGTCTGATAGGAACTTGAAGATTATAAAGACATTTCAGTTCAAATTATGACTCATTAGATCCAACCCTAATTTTAATAAACTCCACTGGTCAAAAGTCATTTTCCAGGGTTTCTTAGTGCAGATAACTCTGTTATTCTTCTGCTGCAGTTCCACCATGAAGTCCTCATTTACAGTCTTGTCCAACAGCTGCTGACATTCATCTGCAGCTTAAAGATCCCATATTATGCAAAATTCACTTTCTAAAGGTTTTCTTACTGTCATTTCTGTCCTCATAGCCTGTCTTTGAGGCCAAAAAAGTAGAAAATTCTGCCCCCTCTCTCACTTGCTGGCTTGTGTTTTTAAGGAGATGCATACTGTGAAAATTGTATATATATTTATATAAATAAATATAAATATATATATATATACTGTATATATATATATTTTTTTTTTGTCTATGTCACACTTTAAAGGTCCCGTATTATGCAAAACCCACTTTCTAAAGGTTTTCTAACAGTCATATGTGTCCTCATAGCCTGTGTATGAGGCCCAGAAATCGGAAAAAGCCGTCTCCTCTCATTTGTTTGCTCCACTTTTTAACAAATGTGTGCTCAAACGGGTGAATTCGTGATTTTTTTTTTCTTTTGTGACCTCTTGAAGGGAAATAACCACTGCCCCTGGTAGTGGATACTGCCATTGATCCGACCTCCCCAGCTAGCTGAGCTTAACCTTAAATCACAGAATGTGCACCTCCCAGAGAGGAGCATAGACAGGCAACATTTAAAGGTTCAGATACAGAAACAGCCGTTCTCATTAGAGCTAACTAAAACCACTCTTGGAATGGCTGAAATCAGGACCAAGGCTGAATTTGGAGTACTACACTTTGAAAACAATGTTGTTGGACCTCTGATACCCATATTAAATTGTTGAAAGACCTTAAAAGTCCAATCTGAGGTGCTGTGAATTGGTCATTTTTGAGCCTGGTTACTCTAACGAACTTCTTTACAGTAGAGGCATAGCTCTTGTTTTTCTTCATTATGGCTTCTGAATTCTGCACTTGAAGAAACTTTCAAAGCTCTTAAATTTCTATATATTGACTGAACTTCATATCTTAATTTTGGACTGCTGTAACTCAGTTCTTATTTAACATCCTATGCTGTGATATGGATTAGTGCTGTAGTTGTCCAGCAGTGAACCATTTCCTGTATACTGACACTACTACAATAAACTACACATCAACATTTTATGTTAAGAAATTCAAATTGCTAATTTTTGAACATGATGGTTGCAATTTTAATTTAACAATTTCCTTAGCTAGCATTGTGGAAAAATCATAGACTGTATATAAAAGATGGGTGGAGCCTCCGTGATGTCATCCGTAGGTTTCTGAAGAGCTGAATTGAAGCTCATTGGGCGGTTCCCACCAGCGGCATTTTGGCAGCATCACGTGTGTCATCATTCCCAGAAAATCGAAAAATGGGCAAAGAGGTGGAGCTGAGAGGGGGACTGAAGATGGAGGTGGATGATTGACACCTATCAAACTCTGCTGCCTGTAGCAAAGAGCTAACCGAGGTAACCCGGAGCTAATGCTAGCTAACCAGCTAAAAGAGGTAGGCAGGCTAAAACTAAGATATGCTGTTTGCCGGCTAAAATCCGCGGTTGTGCTGCACTCTCCCATCTTGCCATGGATATTGGATACCTGTCAATCAAAAGGAAACGCCCTAATTCTGCCGAATTTCAAGATTAAATAACATTCAAATGGATTAGTTAGACAAAAATTCACCCCCCTCACAGTTGTCATGATGGTAAACTTGACCTGTTAATCCTGAATGTTTTTTTGTACCAGGCTTTAAACATGTTTATTTCTGTTGTGAAGTTGTTTTTTTAACATTTTACCGCCAGAGGTTGCCGCTTGGGAAAAATGCATTGTGACCACGGAAAGAATCCCAAACAGAAACATTCTGATTTAAGACTTTTCTATTTCTCTTGATATGCTATATATGCTATCATACAGCATGTCATTAGAAAGCAGCCAGTTCACACCTCAAGCCTTTAGAGCAGAAGTTAAAATTTTTATTTTTTTTAAATAATCAACAGAATGTTCATTGATCTAATTTACACTGCCTTTCTTACAAGCTATTACAAAAATATTCTAAAGAAATCACAGTTTGTAACTTTTTTGTGAATCCATTTACCACAGTCATTCCTCTTTTGGTTCCCATATCTGATTTATTTATTTTGAGTAACAACTATACTTTTTTCCGAGAATATATAAACTGTTTAACTATTTGCATGTCTGTGATTTCGGGCAGTAAATAGCATGAAAGTTTAATATGGTGTACGTGTTATTGACTAATAATGCAACAAACAAATCCCTTCAAAGGGATTATTGTTTCATCTCATCTTAAAAGTAAAGAGCTCTGAGCTTATCCGAAGCTTTTTTCCCCCCTATTGTATTTTAAGCTTGTTAACGTATATTGGATCCACTGCTCTAATGGTCTTTGCCTGCCCAGTCAGCATCGAGGGGCAGCAGCATTTTTAGCAACTAACCTTACATTTGGTGGTGGCAGCCATCTGGCTTAAAACTTACTTGGCTGTGATAGGTAAGACATTGTATTAGGGACTTGTAAAATCGATGTGCAAGGCCAGACTGGAGCCAGAGCTGATGTTTGGCTGCTCTCATTGGCTCTCTAAGATCAATAGTATAGGAGATCTTCCATTTAGCAGTGTTGTGGCTCGTCTACTGTGCCGAAACGTTTAATAAGCAGTCACACACTCACTACATGATAATGTCATCTGAAAAGAAAAATTGTTTTCGTGGCTTGTTGTAACTGTTTACCTCTGATGCAGAAATTTGTGGGGACAAGAGCAAGAACTTGATCGTTTTTACTGAATCGAGTTTAAATGAGTCACTCACCAAAATGAATCTGTTTTTTTAGTGATTTGAGTCAGAGTCTGGTTAAAACAGGAAAAAAATCCATTTCATTGTGTGTGTGTGTGTGTGTGGGGGGGGGGGGGGGGGGGTTCCCCCCACCGGAGAAAACCTCCCTTTTTCCTTTTCAA
>JBAMHW010000001.1:31955953-31978955 GCA_037177495.1 Rhadinocentrus ornatus | reverse complement strand
AGACGTGCTGCTGCGTTCTGGATCATCTGCAGAGGTTTAACTGAGCAAGCAGGCAGGCCTGCCAGTAAGGAGTTGCATTAGTCAGTGCGTGAAAAGCCTGCCCTCTGAAATTACTAAGCAGGTGTTAATGAAAGCTGGATCCTCTCCTACAGAGGGTCGTGGAAAGGCCACTTATGAACATTTTATAGTTCAGACACAGAAACAGCCCGTTCTCAATAGAGTTTACTAGAGCCACTTTTGGAATGGCTGAAATTAAGGACCAGGGCTGAATGTGGGGTAAAACACTTTGAAAACAATGTTGTTGGACCTCTGACTCACATTTATATTATGGGTGTTTTCAGATTTTAAAAAAAGATCTTTGGTAAAAACCTTAAGCATCAGTCACTGTCCTGCACAAACACAGTCAACAAACAAACCTTCCAAGGTGTTCCTGAATCCAACTGACCAAGATAGCAATAATGCTAATCTTGCTAACAGGTCTAAGATAACAGGTCTAACTTTTTTTATGTTTGCAGATTAATGTACACTTACTTGCCGGTTATATTGAATGACAAAGGTGTCACAGTGCATGACTGCTAAAAAGAAATAATTAACACACCAGGGACGTAGAACCCAAGGCCAGTGTTTGGTCCAGCGCAGTTGGACCTCAGGTCACCTTTGAAAACAAGGTGATTTTCAATGAAGAAACGTGTTTCATATGTCCAAGACATTGCTGTTTTATTTAATGGGCTGCTTCATCCTCACATTGACTGGAAACTGTCATGAAATCACCGGCCAGTTCTGTGTCTGTCCAAATTCATGTGTATGGAGATTTTTCTTGCTAACAGTGCTGTGTGAATGGGAAAAACCCATTTTTAAAAGCACCTTTGTTCGTGGGTAGTTTGCCTCAAAAAATTAACAGCTCTGATAACGGTGAAGCTAGACAGAATAAAAATTCATTTACAGTGGCTATTTCTGACTTATCTCCTCAGTGGTGTGGAAACCTTGCTGTGGCTATGCAGTGCAACTCTGTCCTGTATGAATCTGCCCTATATGTTTTATTATTTGTGGATGTGTGTAGCCTCAGGGTGAAAATCTAAATTACCTGTGTCTCTCGCTTGACACATGGAAGTTGGCAGCCCTCATGTCACTTACATATCACTTACATCTGTATGTCAGGTCAGCAGGTTTGGTTTTTAATTCCCAATCTATGCCACCACCATATTTAGAAATAAAAAAAACTGGGGAGACATGTTGATACAATGTGGCGTCTGCCAGATAAAAATCAAGTTAATTAAAATCCATTCATTTAAAGGAGAAACTTTCCGAAAAGCTGTGTCACAGCCAACCAGCAAGTTGCCATCCATGATGGTTTTCTACAAATTACAAAAATAGAAATTGGAGCATTTTCAGTTTTAACAATGCAATATTCCCTGCTTTTATTTCTGTAAACATATTACTCATTCATCTTAGTGTTTAAAATCATTTAAAATGTTAATTTAGTTCTTTTATTTTTATTTCAGGTTGTAAGTTGTTAAAGTATTATCTTTGTAAAGCTTCTGTATTTACATTAAGATTTTGGATAGTGTGTAACAATGTTGATGCTCCATAATATTTGACTTTTTTTTTTTTTTTTACTTTAAGTGGCAGTCATGAACTTTGGCTGATTTTCGTACATTGCCGCCCCCCTAATGAAGGCTAATTCGACATCCATCTTAAATCCTGTCTATTCTCTGAGCTCTCTGTAGTCAGTAAACATCAGTCCAATGTTGACCCTTGTTCTGTCACTTTCTATCTTTCTTTTCCTTGTTTCCACTGATAATACCTCTTGGATTTCTTTGCTCAATCGGCATGTCCAAAATCCAGTTGTCCAGCTGTCATGTAATGCTCTGGGCTGGCAGACAAAGATGTGCGATGTGGTTTTTCAGCCCGGGAATGCTGCAGAGCAATGAAGATTTAAAGTATGTGCATAATGAACGTCAGTGTACCAATAAAATGTGTCAGAAGCAGAGGAAGATTGGAAACTTATACGTTGTTGCTTTAAGCTTTTCTTATAAGAGTTTATTGAAGTTGTAAAAAGTAGGAAATGTCACCAGCATCATTCTTAAAACTACTTTGTTAAAGGCACCTAAAAACTATAAAGCTATGTTCTACTGTAGATCTTTATGTTATATTGTCAAAGTAAGCTGCCACGCTAGCCTGGAAAAGGGCAGAGACATCAATTACAGAAGGGCCAGAGACAGAGGCAACCCCCAATGCAGATATAGATAGAAAGAACTCAAATGCATCATCATTCCAATCCCACCCTGCTCCTCTTCACTAATTAAGCCATTTCCCGCTAACAAGGCTTCAGGCCCCTCTCACTTTGGAGGTATAGAGCAAAAGAACACCTTGCAAAAGCCTGACAGTTAATCACTATGTTCGCACACATCGATCATGGTGTGCAGAAAAATGCCAAAACAGAGAAAACAGCATATGCTCACTTTCCGGGTTAAATGGAGAGCCTTGATAAACAAATACAGGAATATTTTTTAATATTTCACGACAGCATTGATAGTTGTTTAGCTCCTTTTACTGCACAGCCTTGCCTTTCACAGAGGAGTGTAGTCCTGATAAAAACGAGCAAGTTTTATGATCCCATTTTATACAATGAGAGGATGGTAATTCTCTCAACAGCTCTGAGGGTGCACCACTCCTGTTTATTTACAAAGAAAAGAGTAGAAGACATTCATCTGCCTGATAAATAACTTCACTCATTGTCCTCTTTAATTACAATGAAGTCAACAGCTTCATTGCGTCCCTTTCTATCTATCATTCATCCATGCACTCTAAGACTGTGGTGTTGGAGCAAAAACAGATCGGATTGCAGTCTCATCTGCAGGTCAGCGAGAAGGTCCGCACCCTCAAAGGAAAAGTAATCAGCATTCAGTACGGATGATGAGGAATCAAGACATCCAACCAAAACGTCCAACCAACGGCTCCTGGTGGTAATTAGTCTTGCCTCTGCGGACAGGGCTCAGTTCTCAGCCAGAGCTACCGCTGCCCACACAGAAATTGATTTGCCTGGTGTCGCGTGTGCACAAGGAAGGCACCCAGTCAGACAGCAAACCAATCAGTTAGTCAGTCAGTTGCTCAACCATCAAGTCAGCTAGTAGAGGAGGTTTGCATGTCAGCTGAGAAACAGCTGCTAAAAAAGGAAGGGGGTGGGGGGTTCAAAAAGTTATCTAGCAAATAAGTCATCACGCCACACCTTTGTAGAGTTAGACTGCATCTACAGGAAGGCCAGTCAGTCAGTCAGCTGGGGATTTATCAGTGGCATCTCCATGTCTTGTGTTATAGTGGCTATTCTGAAGTTGAGATACTAACACTGCAGCTCTATGAGAAGAATGATTAATGAAATGATGAGCATAACAGATTATCTACTCTATAAGCGCAGCTCCATAGCAGCACAATGAGAGTTACTGCTTGCCATTAATGACAGTAACATTTAACTGCAGCTGTAATATCACTGGGTAGTGTAGATGGAACCACATTAAGACCGATGAAGATATTAGAGGTAATTTACTTTAGATTATGTCCCAGCAGGGGACAATGTTGGACATTATGTTTTTTTCTAAATTGAGACAGCTGTGTGTTGGAGGTTATACAGACAGGATCATGATTAAAGGGTCAAAGATTTAGATGAGGAGGGCCAGATGGAGAAATCAGAGTAAAAAGCCAGCTAGAAGAATTCCTACTTTCTACTTTCAAAGAACTTTTGAACAAGAGTCTTAAAAGAGTTTTTCAGCTCCATATTTCAGTAAAAGAAATTTTGATTCATAGATTAAAAAGCAGCCTCTGCCTCTGTACTTGATCTACAAAAAGGTGGCAGATATTCTTACTATTCTGTGTTAAATCACAGGATCAGACCAAAAACGGATGCATGACTAGTGCAAGTCATCATGGCTAAAAGCAAAAAATAAAATCATTCTACTTTTCTCTAGCTCTCTTTAAAGCAACAGATATGCAACACCTAAATACAGAATTAGCATATCTCTGAATGCTATTGTTAATTTTAGCTGATATTTTTTATAGCTTCAACAAATGTTCATATAACATTTGGGTTAATAACATACACTATCCGAGTACATGCTTTGAATAATTCTGCAGTTCACAGATTCATTGGGGGAATGGGAGCTAGACAAACTATATTTACACAGAATGTTTAAGAACCTCTGGTCAATGTGTTTGTTGCTTATCAGTGAGTTCAATAAGGAATATCTTTTCCTTCATGTCTACTCTGATTATCTACTCTTAGAGGCCCAAATGTGCATTTTTGTTTTGCCCAAATTATTGGCCTTTGATTTACAGTGTTGATTAAATGTGAGTGTAGCTGCTGATACACAAGCACATGAGGAAAATTACCATAAAAAAAGTCTTACCATATTAGGAGCTCTGCTGGCCCACAAAATATTTAATGTATGTTCAGACCAACAACTGACATCTAGATGTGGCCCACAGAAGACTTATCATAATCCAAGCCAGGCTGACATCTGGTCCACTTCTGGCCCCCATAACACTTGCCAGTGCTGTAACTGAGCCAAATGTAGCCCGGGATTCAGCCCAAACATGTCTGCTATCTGGGGTGCTTTGTTGCTTCCATTTTTCACACTGTCAAACTCTCATCATTCTTGAATTTTGTCATCACCACTCTGGTCCAGTGGTGTTCTTGCCTGCTTTTTTTTTAATTCTTGTTCTTTAAAACTGGCTTCTGTTCTGTCATTGCCCCTCCCGCAACCCACCTTCTCCCCATCACCTCCCGTTCTCCACCACCTACTATCTCAACTCAAGGGGGACCTTTTCTGTCCCCTTCTTTCATGTTTGTCAACGATCCACTATGATAATGCATCAAAGTCTAATTCCCAAACAAAATTGTTCGTTGAATAAATTTTATAAAATCTTTTCAGTTGATCTCTTTTTTTTTATGGTAAAATATGAACTGGTTTTCGTTTTAGAGTAGAACCACAGAATCCTATTGGACTGATTGGAAAATTGTACTTGAAAGACAAGAACTACTTTGTATCAATTTGTGACTTTAGATCTTCTCAAAGATGACTTGTGGAGTTCCCAAAGGCTCCATTTTGGGCACCCTTTTGTTCATCATCTACATGCTCCCACTGGCTGGGATCATGGCATATTAGCTTTTTTTTATTATTATTATTCTGTGGTTTGTTAATCCTTTTAATTTACTTTTTAACATTTCTTTTTCATCTTGCTTTTATTGTTTTACGTAAAGCACTGAGTTGTCATGTACTGTACTGTAATTTTTACTAATCTTTTGCCAAAATCTGTTTTTATTTAGCCTGTTAAGGCTATGTTTGATCGTGGTTGTTGTTAGAAAAGGCAGGGATACAAATTTTTAAAACAAAATTTTCTTTTAAATCTAAAACAGTTGAAGTGCTCACTGCAAGAAAAGGCCACAAAAGGCAGTCGTTTCCATCAAAAACTGTGGAGGTCAATAGAAATGTAGGAAACTTTTAATAAAACAGTTGATATTCTGAAGGATAGCTATAAAGGTAAACTAAACTCAGTGTTAAGGCCTTTACACACCTACTCCGAATATTTCGTCCGACTAATTCTCACTGCAATATTTTTAATCGAATCAATGAGAAGTCAATTGAAACATTCACATCAGTGACGAATTTCCATTAAGCAATTTTGTGAGATTTATTTTTTCGGACTGAGGTTGATTTTTCTTAATATTCACATCCGACAGAGACACAATCGACCAATCAGACGGCGTGTTAATAGCATCACCAGAGCCGGTATTGCGAGATTGGCAGGTGTCACTTCTTGCTGCTGCTTCTTTCAAACTTTGTATCACCGTGGCCAAGCATCTTATTACATTTGTCTCACAACACTCGTGTTTGTTCGACAAGCGAGACAAGAATTAACGCGACAATGATCACAAAGACAATGTGTGGCAAACAATTGCCAACGAGCTGAATTATGAAGATCCGAAAGTCGGTCCTGAAGCGGTTGTTGTACAGCTTCAGTTCCTAAATAATTAAACTCTCCAAGCTCCCCTCTCTTCTCAAGGATAGGACGTACTCGGTGCGCTCTTTTATTTATTTATTTATTTTTTTGGCAGCATCAGCACAATATCGTCGTTGCCTGATGTGGAGTCCACGTTTGTTTTACCCACTTTCCGAATATCTTCAGAATTTCTTCGCAATTTCGTATCGCAATTGATGTGCATAGACAAAAACTTTGAAATTTCTCCTCCAAATTGTTCGCAATATCGTGTTGTTTATTCGCAACGGTCCCGGTGTGTAATGGCCTTTAGAATGCCAAAGGCATTCAGAAAGCTTTATTGGACTCTGAAATGGTGATGCAAATTTCTGCTGTGCAACATCTGGTTAAATATGACATTTATCAGGAGTTTAATGTGTCAGTGTCCCCAGCATACAATTCAGTTTAAAAAAATTCTAGTTGTACATCTAAATAACCCTGACCTGGTTTTGGAAGCAAGTCCAGAGAGGAGAAGAAGTAGAATATTTTGGTTACAAAAAGTAGAGGTATGTTTAAAATAAGTGTCTATTGAATTTTATGACAAAACCACCTCTCCAACTCCAAAAGTTTGAGAACCCCTGACTTCCACTATTCAGCCATATCATCATAACCACTGCCTAATATTTAATAGGTCATCAAATGAGCTCTGACCAGTCAGATTCTGGTTAAAAACGTTTTTTTCCTTAATGTGCCATATTTCATAGTAAAGGAAAGTAGCTCTGCGGCAACACTTTGTGTAACAGCGACATGCGGTCAGGAGGTCATGATAAAAAGGAAAAAAAGTACATAAAAAATAAATAATATTTTCCACTGATTTGTGTTAAAAATGTATTTTCAGTATGACTATACAAGCTTTTGACATTTTATTAAATAAAAATCACAGAATTTGAGTATTTTCCGATCAAACAGGGCAGAAACCTCAGGTGAGGCAGTGGCGAGCTGTGCTTCACCTCTGACTGCGAGATCCAACACAAACTGGGTGAATGACGCGTGCCCATTTCTGTTCTTTAACATATTGCCAATACGAACTTTACAGAAATATTTGTTATACACCATGACTCTCTACAGTCTGTGATGTCTTTATTGTATGTGTGTGACAATTATTCCTGCTGATCATACTATAAAGTGCAGAGAAAAGTCAGCAGGTGAGGCAGGCAGTAATTGAAGATGGAATGCTGAAGGGATATGAAGCATTACCAGTAGCTGTATGCTGTTGGATGAATAGTAAAATAAGATGCTCTTTTCAGTTCTTACAATTGTAAGTCTGACTCCAGAGGAGTCAGTGCCTCACGAACCGTGAACCTCACCACACGTCACTGTTGTGTAATATATATAACAGTGACAGTTTTGCAGTTTTGATTGTTATTATTTGATTATCACACTGTAAGTTTTTATTTTTCTAATTTAACAGTTTATTTTTATGTCTCTTTTAATTCATCATCCGTCTCTGGCCTTAATGTCTCTGGTATTGTAAAACCTAGCTTTGTGTGTGATATGCTTAAAGCCAGCCAGCGAATTTTTGGCCATTATGTTCTATTTTGTATTACAAATTATTTTCTCTATGATGGATAATTTCTTACAAATTCTTGTACTTCCCTGATTTCTGTTGACAACTCCTGTCTGGAAACATATGTCTTATTTTTAATCAAACTTTCTTACTAAAACAGCCCTTAATACTACTGTGATGCATATATGTACATATCTATTTATTTTTTTTTCAAATTTTTACATTTCTTGAATTCACTGGTATTTTTATCCTGCAAGTTGCACTTAAGCTACACATACAAATTTTTTATCCATACAGCTTATTTATTAAAAATCAATATATTTTCCTTGTTTTAGCTGTGTTTCCTAGTTAAATATTACAAACCTTAATTTTACACTCTCATAAAACGTAATTTTTTTTGTACAAAGATTATTTTACATGTGTAACGTATTACAATATTGTTAAAAGGCTCCATTCATTCATATTTCAATGAAGGCCTTGCAACTACTGGTATAGCATAGCAAATCTCACGTAAAACAAATGTGTTTTCAAGTATGTGCTTTAAAAAGGCCTCTGTAAAAACACACAATACATTGTCTGGTTATAATTCACAATGTATTTAAGATGTTTATCATTGGAGAAAAACATGAAGAAAAGTATCAACCTAAATGTTAAACAGGATTTATTTGCCACATTTTCCTCAAACTTCCCCAAAGTTAAAAATTAAAAGCTTATTTTAAGTGACCTGTTTTTTAAATTTTGCATTGATGCCCCTGTGGCAGTCACACAGATAGTGCACTTCAGTCACCGTGTGACATTTTAAATATCCTGTGTAAATTATTTAGTATATAATGCCCTAAAAATTTATGCAATATCTGAAATCTCATTTCATAAGGGTTGCATGGAACACACATGCCACCTATGATGTCTTATACGATACTTTTCATAGAACAACACCATATATACGAGACTTGACATTAGCAACACATTCAGGCCTCAACACAATTATCAGCAATATTTGAGTGTCACAGTCTGCGGTATTCAGATCCTTAGGTGAACACGTCTCTTTCCACCCGTCATAACCGATCTAGGAACAGAGCAGCGGAACTGCATATGCAACCCTCGCTGTTTCTTCTGTGCAGACGCTGTGTCACTGATGAGAGGCAAGGCCCCGTGGGGAGTTTGTTCCCCCCACTTCCAGCAGGAAGACAAAGTAATGCAGGCTGTAACAGCAGGGGAGCACTGAGGAAGCATCTTGGTTGTTCTAAACATCTTTCAGCTCACAATTATTGAGTATTTTGTGCTACTGTGAAGATTTAAAGCTTTAATTGTTATTTTTTTAAAATCTTTGCAATGATCTAGAGAATTTTTCCTATATTTTTATTTTTCTTGATGCTATCGTACTCCAAATACTCGAGTTTAAGGGGGAGATTGAGGTTTGAGCTGGATTGGAGTTGGCAAAACGTCAAGGTAAGGGTAATTATTATTTATACAGCACATTTTATATCCACCAAGGTTGACCAAAATGCATTACAGACACAAATAAAACAGTCCAAATAATGCACATCAAAAGACAAAATTATATAATTAGAAAATGTCTAAATCATCCTTAATTGAAGGAGTGAGAAACATGAGTTTTCAGCAAAAGTTTCTAATGTAGGAACAGTTTGAGCTGTTTTTATTTGTAGGGGTAAGTTGAGTGGCGCCAGCTATTGAAAAAGCCTCTCTGTCTGAGTCTAGACCTGGAAACTGCAAAGACAAACAACTTAAAGATGAAAAAGTTCACACAAATATAATTGGACCAGCCATTTTTAAACCTTAACAACAAGAATTTAAAATCTGAGCTGACGAAGAGACGACTTATCCAAACTAAATTGCAAGGAATCAATAATCCAATTGTGTCGTTAAAATTATATTTGTCTCTTTTATCAAATTTGAATGTGCTGTCAAAAATCACACCACTGAACAGATGACTAAACCTTGAGGACTAAGAGTTGGAGCACCTGATCTTTCACCCAAACACAGCGTTTTCCATATTTCTTCCTTCAAGATTCAGAAAGTTCAGGTCCAGCCTCTAGTTTTCATAGACAAATATATTTGGATATCATTTCCAAACAAATGTAGGAAACATTGTGTTCCTTGAAAATATCAGAGGAGTTTAAGTCATTAGTTCACAAATGGTTTGGGATGGTGATTTGGTCACATTGTTGTGTATTCTCTATTTGGTTGGTTCTTTGGGGGGAGTTCATGCAAAATGCAATGCAAAATATAATTTCAGAATGAAATGAAAATTTTGTGTCTTTAAAACTGAGACAAAGCACTTTCCTAGTATTTTCTAGTGTGAAGGGGTCCTGAGAGAACAGAGTGAGATCTCTTTGTGCCTGATTTAATTGGTTTGGGCATCTCTGTTGAGCTAAAGGCTGCAGATTCAGGACTAGCGAGATTACTCAGTGTGCCGTGAGGGTCCTCGGATCGACATTTTTCTGTGCAGACAATTGCAAATCTGTATTATATGCCACTTTTAGACTTCAGAAACATCAGAAACAGGATGCGTCTGACCACGTTTTATTTTTTTTAACTCTTGCTTGATTAGTTAAAAAAAAAAAAAAATTATGAATTTAAGATTAAGTCTACAGTCAAATGAATTATGCACAAAATAAGGAGGTGGGGATACTTTCTCAATAAACTGAAAGTAACAAGGTAGTAAAATGACTAATTTAAATAACAATGTGTCAGTGCATGGCTCAGATAGCACTTCTTCTAGCACACAAGTCACCAGTCTCAGTTAAAAAAAAAAAACAAACATTTTAGTAATTTTGTCAATGACTTCATCATTCAGAGCAAAAAGTAGTTGTAGGTATCCAAACTGCATCAACAGAAAAATGATTTCACCTCACTAAGCACAAAGAAATGTTCTCATAAGCCAGCTACAGAGATTTAAACATACCCGGATATACTCAGACTGACTAAACTCAAAGAAACAACTCTTATAAGAAGAATCATTCAATTAAGCTAAAATGAATTAAATTGAATTGAATAAAAAAAAAATATTTTTTGTCATATGCAGGTTCAAGGTCAAAAATGCAATGAAATGCTTAGGATGAGAAGAACCGTTAAACTTGTTAATATAATCAAGAAGTACTAGTAGCATGCAGTAATAGTACATGTTAAAAATTGCAAAAATACAAGAGAAAACACAAGAAAAATAAGTAAGTAATATAGTAAAGATACAATAACATGTAATAAAATACAAAGGTGCAGGTAGGATTGAAATAACCTGTAAGTAGAGTATTTCACAGGTGGTAATATTGCTTCAAATGAATTTCGGACCGCACTGTCTCCTAAACTCCACTATCATCTCCTTAGTTTTGCTGATGTTTAGAGAGAGGTTATTTTCCTGACACCAGCTGGTCAGTGACAGTTACCTCATCTCTGTAGGTGCTCTTGTCATTGGTGATGAGGCCTAAGATGGTGGCGTCATCGGGAAACTTGAGGATGATCTTAGAGCTGAGCCTGGCGGTACAGTCGTGGGTGAACAGGAAGTACAGGAGTGGGCTGAGAACACAGCCCTGGGGTGTAACAGTCCTGTGGATAAGTGTGACTGCCGATTCTCACCGCCTGTGGTCTGTTGGTGAGGAAGTCACAATTCCAGCAGGGCCCAGGGCGGTGAGCTTTGAGACCAGTTTGGAGGGATTTATGGTGTTGAATGCCGAGCTGTAGTCATTGAAAAGCATACTTACATATGTGTTTCCCTTCTCAGGTGGTTGAGAGAGGTGTGGACTGCTGGAGCAAAAGCTTTTTTGTATAGTATAGTATTGGTAATTCTTGACAAAATTATCTAAAGGAGCTTTTAAAGATACAGTCCAATCTCAATCCAGTCAACTGTTCTGCATTTATAACTCAATTAAAACAAAACAAAAAATCATATGATCCAGTTTAATTTAAAAAAGGGTGCTCATATAAGCCAATTTATAAAAACAATTGCAAAAAAAACAAAAAAACATATAGTATATACACAGCTCAAAAAAATAAAGGGAACACTAAAATAACACATCCTAAATCTGAATAAATGAACTATTCTTTGTTCTTTACATAGTTGAATGTGCTGACAACAAAATCACACAAAAGTTATCAATGGAAATCAAATTTATTAACCCATGGAGGTCTGGATTTGGAGTCACACTCAAACTTAAGATGGAAAAACACACTACATATTTTTTAAGTATATTTGATATAAATTATCAGGTGAGATCTTTTCTTTTGTTTTTGATATCTGACCCAAATCTTTTATTTCTACAAGTATGCCTTTTTTTGTTTGTTTTAAGTAAAAAATCTAAAGTTTTCACTGTGTGGTGATGGATCTGCCTTTTTTTTCTTTTTTTTTTTTTTTGGCTTCTGTTTTATTATGCATCCAAATGAGTAATTCCTTACATTTTCTCATTTTGCAATCTCTAATTAGATTTGGAAAACGAATGGAACGTATGGCTAAAAGCAGTGACACAGCCCAAATCAAATTTAAAAAATGACAATGTGATTTGAGGGCCTCTGCTGTAACAATTAATGAACTCTGTGGAGTCACTGTGATAACCACTAAGCTGAGGCTGTGAAGTGCTGCCAGAGAAAGCAAACACAAACACTTCTGACTGCAGATCTTGGGTCAACATTGCAGTTTAACATCGCTCAAAACATCACGTTTCCACCCAGTAAACAAGTTCTCCAAAATATGTTGCTCGCAAATAGTGCAATATGTGCTTTTTGGAGCAAATGTTGAAAGAGGTGATTCTGGCTGTTATATGGATAAAAAGCCATTTAATTTGCTGCCAAGTATGTTGAAGCTGCAGTATTCTGACCTTTAGACTTGTGAGTTTACAGTTTCACAAACTTTCCAAATGTTAAAACAATAGAAAAAATTAATACATTTCAAAAATCACCTGTGGCCTTTTGGTATCTTTATTCATCCCACTAAGCATTGCTCTGTAAAATCTTGAATCAGCAACCCCATAGACGCATTGAAATCTAATAGTGAAATGAAAGATGGAACAAAGAAGCAGCATTTCTCTTTATTTCAACTACCAAAGCTCCGACCAGTTGTTAAAATTGGATTGGGTGTATTTTCTCTGTGTGAGTTGTTGTGTGGTCCTCCTGAGTTTCTCTCAGCTTGATTTCTGACATTTTCTAAAGCAGCCTATGCAGTTCTAGTTTATCAGAGATCCTCCACATAGATGAGGAAGAATATTCGCTCGGCCTCCTCCCTCCTGTGCTGTGCTCGGCTCCGTCCCAGGGACCTGTAACACTCCACAGCCTCTGGGCCCCATTTCCTGTTGGCACCAAGTGTGTGACGAATCAACTAAACCTCAAACTCCCCTTGGCATGTGATATATTGTGGTGCAGGTGGTCATTCTTCTGTTAACTCATGCTTTTTTAAAGGGGGTGATGGTTGTTTCTCAGAATAGAAAGGACATAATGGTTGATATCAAACCTAGAGGCAAAAAGGTGCCTGAGTCCTGCTTCAAATGATTGACTGGTTTGAAAAACCCAAACCTGGCTCCAATATGGTGCTCAGCACTTGTATAAGTGTCTGCAGCAATAATAGCTGACTGTACCCACAGTCCAGCTGCATTTATATGGGCCTAAAAGGAAATTGTGATGAATGTGATGAATGAAATGTTGCAAGTATAAATGGTCATTTCACAACATGCCTCGTTTCTTTAGATTCCAACCATCATGTCCAATAAAAGACACCAAACAACAGTAAACAGCAGAATAAGCTGCTTGGCATTGGCAAAGATTTGTCAATTTTTTTACGAGCGCAACCAACATACTCAACTCTGCAGCTCATCCAACAAAAACATGTTCCTCTCACATGTCGCACCATTTAAAAGGGAATTTTTTATTTTATATCATTGTTGCTAACCAGTGTTGTTTTTATTTACAAAAAGAAAATAATCTGTAATGTCAAAGAAATGTTAACAGCATCAAACTGAATTAATTAGGAAAAGTAGTAATAAATAATCCCCCCTGAAACATAATGCACCCCGTGTATCCTGGATACAAGTTCTGTACATAAGACAGAGACACACCAACCAGTTAAGTTTAGCCTGTTAGTTCAGCTCAGTTCAGACAACTTTAAACAATTTATCCCAAGAGGGCAATTCAATACGACAGTCTTCAAAATCACACTACAACAGAACCCCATTAAAAACAACACTGACAATTAATCATGTAACCAGATAAACAATGTGTCAGTGCAGCATCTTCAGGGAAATCTCCACAGATTCAGATTTATGGCACGGATGATCTGTATATTTCAATGGATTTGACCTCATTGTGACCCTAATATGTCCTTAAAACTGCAAACTATATTTATCCTCTGCAGAATGTGATGCTGATATAAAACTTCATGACCATCAATTTCTTGTTGAGTGTTTCATTGTGGACTACCAGCATCACTGGAGCCACGTGGTTGTTATGGCTAATGAAAACAAACCACTCTCATGATTAGGTTGTTAGTGAATGAAGCATTTTTTTTCTGTTTTATGCAACAGCACATTACAGTATTTACTGTCTGTTAGAGTACGTCATTCCACATTGGGTTAGAGTGTTTTATTCAGATACATAAAACATGTTGATTTGAACCAATTATACTCAATTGAACACTTGGAGTGTGTACAACTATCTCATAGTAATAGAGCTATTTGCATAGATGGTGTTTCAACATTCTGACCCCATTTGTGTAAAAATTACAATTTCTTCATTAGGTGAAATATAATTGTTGGATTGTAGGTACACACTGTTTTATCAGAGTGTGAAAATAATTTGAGTAATAACATTTTTTATTCCCCTTTTTCCTCTATCAAAGACACTTCCAAGTGTTTTTCAAGCATTAATATGTTGTGTGTTTCGAGTTCCGTCAGCTGTACCACTGAATATTTCTTAAAAATGGAGTTTAAGTTTTACAGATGAGGAAGGAGAAGTTCAATTGGAGATATTGAACACCATCCATTCATTTGGTGTTTTGATGATAGTGGTGGAGAATGTAGATCCAAAAATCTACATAAGGTGATCTGTGGTGTTGCATCCTGCTGACTGTGAGGGCTTTAGCATGTGATTCACATAATTTTTTCCCCCTCCCATTCAGGATAGAAATGCTTTAACATAGATTAAAAGTTATCAATCAGTTCATCTTTGCACTGATTAGCAGTGACCTTTTTCTCCCTTATAGTTTGGGTCAGCAGATCAGAGCTAGCCCTTTGTCACTCTTCTCTATATAGATGTATAAACTGTGCAGCTCATCATTTCAGTCATTCAAACAGGCCATTTGTCTTTAAGTGACTGCCGTCGACCCCTGCTATAAAATGATCTCTAGCTTACCTTGATGTCATGAAGCAAGTTATCTGTAAAGTCGATGGAGTTGTCAGTTCAGCCTGCGGCAATACAGGTGGATACACAGCAGAGCAGTTTTTATGGCAGCTTTGATGAGCATCTACGTCAGCTACAGACCTAATCAGGTGCCGTTCACACAAATTCACATGAAGCTGCAGATTTTGACATTAAGGTGTTTGGATTGATTCCAGTTCTCATCTTGAATTCAATCAAACAAGATTGTGTGTGGGTGTAAATGTTGTGCAAAGCAAAAGCCCAAGAAAGCATTTCAGATTTGCGTTTGCCTTTTCAAGCCCAGTGTTTTAAACCAGCTGTCCCTTTTTTCCAGGCATCTGTCACCGGCATATCATTTTATAAATGAAACAGTATTTCATTTGCTTGTGCATGCACATGTCAGCCAAAAATGAAAGGCTAAATTAAAACTTAAATATATAAATTTCCTCACAGATACAGAAAAACACATTGAAATTTAATTAAAGAGGGATGGAAAACTGTATCTTTTACTGCCATAGGATTTAAATCATCCTTTCAAAAACATGGTGTCAATCAGCAATATTACCAATATTAAATTACACTGAAATGTTCCTCAAATGAAAATAGAAGAAACTGTCATGCCTACACCCGCCTCTCGGGTGTGCTCCACTTCTCCTGAGTACTAACCACCGGTTCCTGCACTACATCACCCAGAAGCCCTCTGTTTCAGCCATCTTGATCTCACCTGCAACTTATCATAATCATCATCAATCTGCACCTGGTCTCCTACCTATATAGACTCCCGGTCCAGGCCAATAGGTTGTGTAGTATTGTTTGTCTGTGTTGCCTATGCTAGAGGCTTCATTAATTTTTCATTTGTACCTGAGCTTGTGTCCGCATTCTCCCTCTGGCTCGTCTGACAGAAACCTAGCTGAGAGATTTTATGTTTTGTCTATATCATTTTTTTTTTTAATTGAGATTAGCCTTTTTATTACTATTTGTTGCACACAAACGGAGGCTTTAGTGCCACTAGCCATTTAACCGTCAACAGCTTAAACTCCTTTTACGCATTAAAAAGGAATGGACACACCTTTTTCCTTTTCTTTGGCAGAATATTGTGGAATTTATGTTACAGTCTGCATTCAATTTTCATGACAACTTGAATTTCAACTATTTCGTCCAATTTCACATCAAATTCCCTCCATCATAAATACCTTCAAGTGTTACAAAAACCAGATAATTTTGCACAATGCCAGCACAAGAAGTTTCAGTTCTGAAGTTCTTCCCCTGTATGCATCTCTCTCTCATCTGGGTTCTCCAGGACAATGATTGTTTTATGACACCCTCACCTATTTTCTAAACCAGGGGTCACTGACCCTGGACCTCTAGGAACCACTGTTGAAGGTCAGCAACAAACCAGATTAAAATTAAATGTTTCACAAACGCATGTTTCTTTATAAGCCATTCATTTAACTCATGTGTGTCGCAGCAGGGAAAAATGTAAAACCTGCAAGATACTGGGCCTAGAGGTCCAGAATTGGTGGTCCCTGCTCTAAAGCCTATGTGAGACTTGGTTATGGCGGCAGTGGACTGACCAGAGGCACAGAGACCGAGGGATGAGGAGGTTCCCTCCTCTGGCTTGGAAAAACTCTGCTGCCAGTCTAAAGATATAAGACCAGATCTACTTAAGGTTTGCAGGTGTAAAAATGTGTGCAAAAACCTGTTAGAATTTAATTACTAACATAAGGCACCGAGGATTGCATCTGTCAAAATAATGCGTACAATCTTGTGTTTGCTTTGAATATGTCATAGATATCTCTGCCAGGAAGCGCAATATATTGGGAGGAGTAGAGGCAAACACATTAACGTAGAAATGTGATTGAACCAACTAAAAAACTGATTATGTTGGCTATATTTAACACATCTGAAAGGAAGGTGTTAACTGGCACATGCACAGATGACTGCAGTTGTGAGGGGAAGGTGTAGACACCACAAAAGGCAACGGAGACAGCGTATCTTTTCTGTTTGTCTAAATATATGTTGATTACCGGAGGCAAAGATTATTTAAACATATAGCTTATGTTGAGTTAAGGGCTGATTTGGAACGGGTGTTTAGACCGAACTGGGGGAGCACTTCTATATGTTCCAGACAAGGTGGCCCGGATGGTTGTTTACTACATGTTGCACAACATTGCAAATCTTCATGAGATGGAGCATGATGCCATGAAGATGGAGGAGGAGGATGATGAGGAGGAGAATGAATATAGGCCTGTAGGAGCAACAGCCCAATGCTGCAGGATTGGAGATGTGCATTATTCTGATCCAACATCAAATATCTCATGAACAGGGATGGCAACGCATCACTCTTAAAGTGATTTTTAGTTTTTAATTCAACAACAGTCAACACAGTGATTCAACACGGGTTTGTTCTAGAACAACAAAGGAGAACACTCACAGCCACTGTAACGTAACGGTGCTTAAAGCTGACATGAATTGCGTCTATTTTCCTCTTTTTGCCAATGTCACATTTTTAACTAGGATGTTGCGCACACAGTGCTCCTCTCCTCCAGTGTCTCTCCTGTGCAGCACTCTTCGCCCTCTCCAGGCCCCGGCAGCTGCACTCTGGTGCTGCTGCCATTTAGAGCCCTCCTCACCACCTCTACCCCATCTTCTAACCCTCACCAGAGCATTAATGACCATTGTCGGCCCTGATGCATTTTTTTTTAAAATAAAACTGAAAAAAAGGGCTTCTTTGTTTGTTTGTTTATTTTAATTTTGTGCACATACGCTGTTCTGCAATCGTCTCCAGCATGAGGACCCTGTATTCCAGCTGCACCTGTTGCTCAGTATTGGTCGAGGCATCTCTTCTGCTGGCCCCCCACCTGTCCTATGTTTCCGAGGTTTCCGAAGCATTTCTTTTCTTTTGTTCTTCGTCTTATATCTTTCCACCTCCTTTTAATCTTATCAGGTGTTTTTCTTGTTTTACTTTTTCTCAAATACTCTCCCATATTGAAATTCTTCTGGTGACATTTAGACTTCTTTGCTGGAGCTCAGCAATATTTTTCTTTGCCTCATCCACTAATATCTTTATCTCCATTGGGTCAAATTTCATTTTGCGCTTGCAACCTACCTACTCTCCTTTAAACTCTCCATGGCACAACTATAATACGCACTAAATCCTCATTTGAATACTGCTGTTTGCACCTTTTATCAATTGCACAATCATGTTAAGTTGATTACCTGCAAATCATAAACAAACAGCATGTCCAATGTGTTTGTGCAAGCACGCACTCTCTTTTTTAGTGATCTTAGTAAATCAGGCCCATAGTCTCTTCAGCATGTCCTGTGTGTGCCTGTCTGAAGCACATTCCCTGGGAGATGTGCTAAAGGCATCATGACCAAATGTCGAAATCAACTCAACCTGCTCCTTAAAGGCCCCCTCCCAGATGACAGAGCTCCTGCCCCTATTCCCAAGGTTGAGGCCAGTCACCCTTCCAAAGAAGCGTATTTCAGATTGTTGCAATCACGACCTCGTCCCACAGCTCATGACCACAGATGACGGTAAAACATGAATGACCTAATAAATAGTTGAGGAATGTCTGCTCCCTTTACCCTGACAGACTGGTACAACATGGGCATAATTTCATCTTCTTCTGCCACTCATAAATAAAACCGAAAGATACACAAACTGTTTCACCTGTGGTAGCAAGTTGCTTCCAGTCTGGTGGCAATCCTTTTTTTGATTGACAATCATGGCCTCTAAAAGATGCTAATTATCAATTCCAAAATGCTTCCTATACCTATCTGGGTTGTGCCATTTAAAGATAAAAAGGGACACACTCAATTTCAACGTAAGTAATTTTAGAATTATCCATTTGAACACATGTGTGCCATCTGGAAAGGTTTAATCTTTTGATTAAAACATCTCATCATTTCGTGTATTGGTAGAAAATATAGGTGATTGGTTGACTTAAATATATTATTGCATAAGCAAGTTCTGACAACTGAAGTAATCCAAGATCATAACACTGCCCTCACAGTTTGGTAGAGTAGACACCAGGGATGATGGGTGAAGTGTTCACTGCAAATCTGGACTTATCAGACCACATAACCTTTTCCTTTTTCCATAGTCCAATTGTTATGCTCCCTAAAGGCCTTTACACAGCTACTCCGAACATTTCGTCCGACTAATTCGCACGGCAATCAATGAGCGGTCAATGGCAACATTCACATCAGTGACGAATTTCCATTTAGCGATTTTGCGAGATTTATTTTTTCGAACTGAGGTCGATTTTTCTTAATATTCACATCCGACAGATACACAATCGACCAATCAGACGGCGTATTGATAGCGTCACCAGCGTCACTTCTCGCTGCTACTTCTTTCAAACTTTTGTCACCATGGCCGAGCGTCTTATTAAATTTGTTTCACAACACTCCACAAGCGAGACAAGAATTACCGCGACAATGATCACAAAGACAACGTGTGGCAAACAATTGCCAACGAGCTGAATTATGAAGATCCGAAAGTCTGTCCTGAAGCGGTCGTGGCACAGCTTCAGCTCCTTGACTAAACAAATAAACTCCCCAAGCTTTCTTCTCAAGGATTGGATGTACCCGGTGTGCTCATTTAAAAAAAATTTTTTTGGCAGCATCAACACAATATCGTCATTGCCTGATGTGGAATCCATGTTTGTTTTTCCCACTTTCCGAATATATTTTAGAATCTTCATAATTTATTCACAATTTCGTATCGCACTTGGTGTGCATAGACAAAAACTTTGATATTTCTCCTCCGAAGTATTTCGCAATATCGTGTCGTTTATTCGCAACGGTCTTGGTGTGTAATTGCCTTAAAAAAGTATTTTCCCCATTAGTCTATCTGATATATGGTTTTCTTTAGGCAGCTTATCAGGAGTTTTCTAGTGTATGAAAAAGCTCTTACTTTTATTATGAAGCAGTGAGCTTTGCTTTGGAATTTTTTTTTAAATTATTATTTCACCAGATGTTTCAAGGTACAGTGTGTAAGAGTTACTAACATCTTGTGGTAAAAGATGGCAAAAGAAAAGATTTCAAATGCCAAACACAGTGGACCCATAGCAAGTAGATATAAATGGCTCATTCTAAGAGAATAAAAACATTATTATTTCAGTAAATCGATTAGATAGCAGTAAAAAAAAACAATCTTAAATGACAAATTTTTTCATTGACCTTTGATTTTGTTACATGCTGCACCTTTAAATTAGTTTGATTGTCTTGATCTATGATTTTAAGTTTAGGATCAGAGCAGATTATATTAGGAGTCAGTGCATAACCCTAATTTCACACATATTTCACAAGATAGTATATACTCAGAGGTAATATCTCCTCTGAGTGTAACACTAAATAACAGAAAAACAAGATGCATCTTATTTAAGAATTAAATAATATCACACACAAAAAAAAGCACTATGCACTTAATGCCAATGTGCTTGCAGTTGTAGAGAGCAGAAGTGATTAAAAAAGAAAGTTAACTAAAGCAAAGCTTCTGAGTCTAATCTCAGTTTGAGGTGAAATTAATGTTTCTGCTCTTTCAGGTGGAGTTTGAGCAGATGGCTCTCAGCCATATGCCTTGGGAGGAAAGTAGCTTGCCAAAAGCCTCCGGGATGTCAGTTTGTGCAGGTGTAGTTTCATCTGTGGTTATTTTCACTGAGTATTTAAAAGAGGAGAGAAAAGGGCTCTGAATCTTTAGCAGCATGGCTGTAAAATTTCCTGGCATACTGGCTTCATATGGGACTACAAACACAGGTGTATTTAATCCAACTCAAATATGCATTTAGCTGTCGTTCTCATCCCAGGAGATTTCCTGTCTCACGGGTGTGGAGCAAAATAATCCTTGATTCTCTTATCATCAAGAAGGAGCAAATAGGAAGGGGTGTGCGGCTCTTTTTAGAAGCATGAATAAATTATCAAAGGGAATGTTTGCACTCTGAGTCTTCAGCACTATAGAATAACCCCATTGTCTCTGTAAGATACACAGAACATTAAGTGCAAATTAGTTCAATGTGAGTCTAACCAGATGAATCACCCTCAATATGAGTTTAGGCGCAGATGTTTGAATAATCAAGCAAATGAACATCTTCTGGGATTCTACCCCATCCAAACAGTCTTTGTTCATCCTCTTCCAGTTGACATTCCCTATTTTAAGCTCTACATATCATGTCTCTTTCATATGAAATTAGGCTTTGATGAATATTGTATGAAAAAGAACCTGCTTGCAAAGAGACTGACCTTCACGGCTGCTTTGCTGCTGCGTTTGAAGTATTGTCAAGTCCTGAGAGCTATACTAGCACTTAAACTAACACAGGTAGGAAGGAGAGGATGGCAAAATATTTAACTAACATTGCCTTGATTTGAAATGGCTAGACTCTGGGCTTAACAGGAAAGGGCTTAATCACTAGGATGGTGGTATTTGAAACAGCACTTAAGGTGCCCTTTCTCCTTGTTCTGTATTGGTGAGCTGTCTACGTTTGTCCAGTGAGCTCATTGCTGTCATAAAGGTTAATCTGTCCGTGTCAGATATCACACTATATTGGCTGTCTTTGGATTAAAATAACAAACCAGGAGTAACCCAAATTAAATGCCCATACACACACTTATTGACTCCATCTCCATTAGTGACTTTTCTGTTTTGTGTATTTTGCGGGCCTTTCTTTTTATTACTTTTAATCAGTTTGCCTTCTTTGAAAACATATCGTGACCTTGCCAAAGGCATTTTACAGATAAATTTCACTTGATTTAATTCCCCTCTTACAGGCTGGGGCCTCTTGCACTGTCAGACATATGAAGAGTTTTGAGTAAATAATTACTGACTTTTTAATCAAAGACACTGGAGCTCATGGCTCCACCTTTACACACATGCCTGAAACATCTGGATGACCAGCTGCTTTATCCACTAATCCGATTGGCTCCTTAATGTTCCCTCGCAACATCTGGCAGTGCCTCCTCGCTTTGATTCATCTCACAAGGCAGAACCTTGCTATTTGGCTTTTACCTTGTTCTGTAAGCATTTTTTTCTTAAATGTTGACAAATCTGACGGGCAGGGGCGGGCTTAGGGGTGGCTACTTGTCCTCAAGCCCCGGATGTTTTGTAATGAGCCCCAAATTTGAATTAAATAAAAAAAAAATAATAATAAAAAATAAAAATAAAAAACTCTCCGCTGTGACATGCAGTACCGGAGTCCAACATAGAGGCCGCAGCTACTGAAAGTAGCCTCCATAAGCCTCCCCAGAAGAAGAAGCACTTCAGCAGCCTGCTTACTGTATCTGCCTGAGCCGCATGGACAAGAGAACTGATATACATCTTGGACATCAGAAAGTTTTTTTAAACAAAAAGTGCTGCAGCTGCACAATGAAAACACAGGCTGTGATGGCACAACTGATGATTCAGGCTTGTGTGAATCTTATTGGAAAGTGTTTGAAGCTACTCTGCTGGTTTGTTAAATATTAGCTTATTATCAGTAAAGTAGTTTTAATACAAAGAAGGTGAAGATACACAGACGTGGTTCCATGGGGAGAATCCAGACAAGCTTGGATAATAATAATGATAAAAATAAAGTCAATAACTGAGAGGCTGATGATCTCTGAATGACTGAGTAACAGGTGAAAAAAAAGAGTAAAGTAGGACTGTAGCTAGTAACACAGCTAGTTATATATATGTATAATGTGTGTGTGTGTGTGTATTCAAATGTATTCATATCCTCCCATTAAAGAAGGAAAAAACAGCCGTAAAATAAGTTTAAATTAACATAAAGTAATCATTAATAAAAATTTAATGAAAATCGGTGATTATTTTTAAAAAACAAGCACACAAGCATCAAGGGACCCGTAAGCTAATGTTTTGTTGAGCAAACCTTTGAGGCAAACACTGCTATCAGGTGTTTTCTGTAACTCTCAGGCTTCTGCACCTGTTGACAGGTATCTTGCTCCACTAATTGTCAGCAAACTGGTCTAATTAGTTCGGGACAGTTTATTTATTATTTTTTATTCTTTACAACCACAATAACAAAGCAATGTGTTATTCTACTAAATAATAATTTAGAATTAAAAAAAATATATATTATTACCTTACATTACATTATTACCTTGAAG
>JBAMHW010000001.1:31893659-31914455 GCA_037177495.1 Rhadinocentrus ornatus | reverse complement strand
AGAGAGAGAGAGAGAGAGAGAGAGAAAGCTGTGCAAAAAGACAATACAAAAACTAGAATTTCCTGTTTAGGGATTTTTTACATTTTGCATAATTTCCATGAAACCAGAAGAGATTCCAGAAAGTCTCTTAGTCATTAAAGATTACCAGTTTGCATTTTTTATTTATATTGTTTTTGTGTTAATTAGCTGGCAGTCTATTACTGTCTCTGTACACGGCTTTATGTAAACTTAGCTGTCTGGTTTTTGGCAGCTATGGGCAATAATTAATCTGAAGAATGATTATATAATATGACTTTTTATTTTTATTTATTTTTTTGTTTTAACTAAGTATCTATAGTGTGGCCTATATGTGGGTGTGATTTGGAACAAACATTCCTGCTTAAAAATCAAAGTCCTTATAGTCTTTTGACTTGACAGTCACATCTATTAACTGTGAGGTGCTGGAGCAAAACTAATGTATTCTGATTATAATTGTGTTTAATTCCACTGTGAGAACTGAGTAAAGAAAAATGTCACACCCATCATTTGTTTTAATATTCCAAAGAAAAGTGTTGCGTTTAAACAAAGCGATGCCTTCAAGTTCTTACCAGTTTGCATTTTCTTGTATGTTAATTACTCTAGTTTTTCATTATATATTTTCCATTTTTTTTCCAATGTCATATATATTCATCTTTATCTCTTTATTCATTCTTATTGTTTTTCATTTAGCTTTTTTTTGTTTAGTTTCTCACCTTGTCATATTTAGATAATTCATGTCTTTTTTATTCATTTTTGTGTAACAGGTGATGGTGGTGGTGAGGACCCAATCGCAGGCAGTCAAGGCAGGAAGCAGAATGGTGCTTGTGACAATGGTTTATTTCCACAAACTCAGGACAAGGACCCATAAATGACCGGGATGAATCATAACACGACAGGGAGTAAACCACATACAGGAGTTAACAAACAAAAGCCCTGACAGGGAAGAACTGAAACCATGGGGTATATATAAACAGTGTAACAAATAGAGAACAGGTGAAGTGAATCAAAATCAGGTCAGGGACAGAAAACACAGCACATGAGGGAAAACTTAACTAAACATGAAAAAAATAAAAACCCAAACCATGATCTAACAAGAAACTAAACACCACAAAAAACTATAAATATAACCAAAACCATGACAGAACAAAAAACAAAGACATTTTTCTCTGATCCAGTTAATCTTTCTCTCTCCACCAGTCCTGTGAAACAATCAGATTTTTAAATATAGTTGATTTAATATAAACAAAGAACAATCTGAAAATGAATTAAAATTCTTATTATAATATTCTTTTTTTCTTTTTTTTTTTAACCATCATAAATTCTATTGATTTTTCTGCAAAAAGACCTGTTTAGGCCTGTTTAATCAAATTTCCTGAGCACACATGCACTTTTATCTACTTTCTCATTAAAATGCCACACAGTGAATTTTGCACTTAAGTTTTTGTTTTCAGTAGATTTTTTATGTTTTCTTTACACCATTTATTTGATCAACTACTTATGTTTGATCATTTTTATCTTTTAAGTATATATTTCTTTGTAAACACTTTTCCATTAGTATTTTGATGTTAAAAACAAATAAGTCACAGTCAAGTACTTTTTAATATGTCATTATAATTGCCTGCATTGTTCTGAAGTGCACCCAAGAAGCAGAAATACAGATCATTTGCTTAGCAATAGTTTATCATCTTCAGAGCCAAGTTATCTCTTGTACTGAGCAAAAGTCATGAGTTTCCCATTATATCTTAATATTTTACCTCCATGCAGTCAGACTTTACTATAATTGCTTAAAGAGATCTTGAAAAACAGTTCTTTAGACTTTCTGAAAGTCTTTTAAAATAATTATAGTCCAGTCATTATACAAAATTTATTTTAGGAATGTGTGTGTTTTGTGTTGTTTTTGTTGTTTGTTAAGCCACGTAAAGCTGACCTATGAATCATTCAAGCATTAAAAAGCTAGTGTTGTGCCTACAAATAACCAAAGAACCAACTTTAAATCAGATCTTTAGGCACTTCCTTGCTAGTAACTTGTCAGAAAACATCATTCATTCAATTTCTTAGTAGCGATAAGAAAAAATGCAAAGACCTGTCACTGGAGTGAGATATGCAACTGGACCTGGTCCACCTGATCCATTTACTGTTCACTGAGGCCTCATCAGAAATGGTCTCCATGGGAGGGTGGCTGTCAAGAAAGCATTCTGAAGGAAAGGAAACTGGGAGTCACAAGAACTGGACTGAAAATCATTGTCAACAGGTCTGATGGAGGAATAAATCCTCTCCACAGCCAAGACCTCAACACTATTGAAGCAGTGTAGGATCATCTGGACAGAAAATTGAATAAATGGCAGAAAACATCCAAAGAAGAACTTTGGAAAGTCCTTTATAAGGCCTAAAACTATTCGTGGAGACTACTTAAAGAAGTAACAAGACAGCTCGTCTAAGAGGGCTCAGGCTGGGTTTAAAAATGAAGGTGGTCAGACCAAATTAGACAAAAAAAAATTTTAATGCCAAAATAGACTTTTAAACTCTAGAATTTGGACAAACTCTGTTGTTGCCTTATATGCTGTATCTCTACTTATATTTGCACAAATTTTAACTGATGCCATGAATCAATGTATTTGCAACCATGAAGATATACTGGGGCTGTATCTATATTTCTGTAATTCTTCATGAATTTATTTATTTTATACAGAAACTGGCTGGATGGTACCACACTCAGTGTAAAGCAGTAGTTGCCCTGGCCGCTGTCTCCAACTTCTATCCACTTCAAATTAAAATGTTTATGGAGTAATTTAAACAATTCAGGTAGGATTTTAACCCAGCTGCCTGGTTCAGTTTACCACAGTGTTATGATTTAAAAGTTTGTAATTTTTTAACTGTTGTTTCATCTTAATCTAAGAAGGGGCTCATTAATAAAGCTGTCACATAGATGTATACAAGTGAGCGAACAATATTTTTCTGAAATGTAGGTGATTTGAAGCATCACCTTAAACAGAAATTCTTATGTAAACCACATGTTTCTCAAAATTAAACTTGAGTATATTGCTTTTTGGTTGAGATTACTGGTTACTTAATCCACTGAACAACATGTAGTGGCCTTGGGAGGTGTGAGAATACAATGTTTAACCAGTCGAAAAGCAGTAAATGATCTGCTGCAACTCATAAATCTGGTGATATAATCCCACAATACTAACTATGGATGATGAACATGAGGGACAAATGCATATTACCTTTCAATTTTTGCAAATGTAATGCAAGGTAGCAAGTTATGCAATAGTCTGACAAAACTTCAGGTTGAAATTTTTTTATGTGGCAAATTTGTTCTTGCCAAATAGCTGTTAGCTTAGCTCACTGAATTCCTCCTTGATTCTCCAAAGTAAGAGCGTTCTGACTGCTGGCTGTTACAGGTAGGACATAGACGAACTCATAATTCACACAACTCCAAAAAGAATTTAAAAATCCCTTTAAAGTAACACCATATAACTCTGCATAAACGTTGCGTTTCTGACTCATTTTGATTACACACTGACATTCATTATGTACAATTCTTGAGCCGTTGTTGCCCTGCAGCATCCTGAGGCTAAGAAAGCACACTGCACTACTACTGTTAAAGCAGAATTTTGCTTTAGCTACCACATCATGCTCGCGAATGGATTTTAACATAATGGCCATTTTCAATGTTTGGGTAAGCGTGAAAAAAAAGGAAGACGGAAAGGGACAGAGCAGGAGACAATAATCAACATCAAATTAACTTTTACTGGCTGGAAAGAGTTCTGAGATGAGACAGGATCAAGAGGCAACCTCTGCCTGTAAAATGTGAAGCCAAAAATATGCAGTTCACCCCTCATTTGCTAGGGGCTGGCTTTAAAACAGAGTCAATCCCCATAGACTCCCATGTTAAAACGGCCAACTTCACAGCAGAAATACACATGTTTAAAGCCTGGTACAAAAAACATTTTAGGATTAAAAGGTCAGGTTTACCATCATGACAACTGTGAGGGGGGTGAATTTTTTTCTAATTCATCCGTTTGGATGTAATCTAATAGGTATCAGGTATCCAATATCCACAGAAAGAAGAGAGTGCAGCACAACTGCGGTTTTAGCCAGCCAACAGCGCGCCTTAGTGTTAGCCCGCCTACCTCCCTTAGCTGGTTAGCTACCGTTAGCTCCGGGTTAGCTCTTAGCAACAGGCAGCTCGGAGTTTGATGGGTGTCAATCATCCTCTCTCATCTTCACAATCCCCCTCTCTTTGCCCATTTTTGGACTTTCCAGGAATGACGACACATGTGATGCTGCCAAGATGGCGACGGTGGGAACCGCCCAATGAGCTTCAATTTAGACCTACAGTTGACGTCACGGACCATCTTTTATATAGTCTGTGGACAGGATGCAGAGAAAATGGATGCTGAATTAGCCATTGTTAAGGGGAGAAAAATTGTTATCATTCAGTTGGTGGGCTTTAAGGTACAGAAATCCTACAGGCAGTTATTTATTTATTTTGTTTTTTCCTGGACAGTCCCAAGTTGTATATAAATGATGTCCTGGCTTAAATTTCATTGTAGAAATAATGATAAAAAATAAACAAGACTCTTAAACCGGCGAGATTAAATGAACTCTTGTATGATTCGTCGACGCGATATGTGAGCATTGATGGATTTTGCCCTCCTGCTTGCAGGAAACTAATGGAATATGTGATGTCTTACAAATGCTTCGATTATGTGAGACATCACCTTTTTTCTTCATTTCTCAAGTGTCAGTAAGTGCTTTTCAGTCCTTTGGGAGCCATCTACGGCTCTCATTAGAAACCTAGTTATGACCCTGTCTTAAACGTGTCATCTGCAATCGTCTCTGTAGATCCATGCATTACTTAAAGGGCTCATTGATTGCAAGCAGAATCACTAAGCTTCTGACAGTCAGCCAGGCTGATGAATCCAGAGAGCTGTGGACACCAACCGACTCCACCGGCCTCCTGCAGTTCAATTCCCTCCACATCAACGTGCCAGTCAATACCGCTTTCTATCAATAGGACACAGAGGAAAGAGAAACGAGTTTTGATCACCTAACTACCTGCTGCTGCTGGCAGCTGTCAGCATCTTCACAGATGAAACCAAGGGTGCAAAAATAATAGCACAGAAAACAACAGACGCCAACCCCCGCCTCCAATGACATCAGACTACCATGTTAACCATGAGCCAGGAGTATAATCACTTGCCGGTGATTGGCTGCTAGAATCAGAAATTGATTCTTACCGATGAACCGTGAGCAGACGTGAGGAGTGCATCACTCCCTACTCAAGATAAACAACTGTTTACATGCCTCAACCTATTAGGACCGAGATGTCTCCTCTACCAAAGCTCACTTGTATTCAGATATTCAATAAACCTTTTATTTCTCTTTTCTGCTTGTGTGTTGAGGAGAGGCTGAGCAGTTGCAGTGTTGTGACTCCCTTTAAATTCATCTTGGGCCCAAGGTGCACCTATTAAATTAAAAAACCCTGGCTTGCTATGAGAAGGAAGCACTGTCTTGGTGTACACACACACACACACACACATACACACAGTCAGTGCAAGTGTTTGAAGGAGAACGCCACTGATGGAAAATGTGCCAACTACTGAAGGAAGAGAGCAGTAGATAAAACGAGAGAGATAAATATCCCATCAACCCCAGGCATGGGATTTAATTTTCCTCTATGAGAATTTCTACTTCAACTTGGGAAATTGATCATTTATATTACCTTACCAGGTGGAAAAGTGGATGGGCTTGTGTGTGTGTGTGTGTTAAATTTGATGTGTGTGACTGGGGAAAAGAGAGAGAGACAAGCTGAAAAGAGAGGATGCACGAGAGCATAACTAACCCGACCGAACCCACAACAATGATTCACGGTGGCGATACAGTTGTTACTCAGTTAAATGATTCAGCAGTAACAGGATAAACAGAAAAACAAAGCAAATATCAAACTGACAGTCGGTGTTGTAGCCAGGTGAAAACCAGCAGAGGCTGACAGGTAGATTAACGTTGTCCCACAGACTGTTTAGCTCCAAAGAATAACATGATCAAATTAATCATGCCTATTGATTGATAGCCACTCTGCTGGTTGACATCTCTATCATACATCACCAACTGCACGCTACTCACTCCTGCTGCAGCGCACGTGTCATTGCCTTGCATCCAGTCTCCACTTGCTCTTCATGGCTTTCTGTGCAACATATTGTGTTTTAATGTACACTCTTGCACATGAGCAACACATGCAGTGTGTTCAGTCTTGTCCTTGTCAGCTTGCTCTTCATAAATAGACATCAGCACCAGAGTGGGCTCTGTGTATGCCGCTACAGAAAACAATCTCTTCAACCACGCACGGTGACATTAGGATTGCTTGACAACAACACGCAAATACTCCCACGGGGCAGAACATGAAAACACATTTGCATTGACACGACTGCTCAGCTGTAATACCTTTGAAAGCTCTACGTCCCTGCTGGGAGGCACAAGTGCACAGTGTAGGTTTGAGATAATGACCTTGTTTATCCTGTGGTTTAAAACTATTTTGGTGCAGTAAAATAATTTCCATTTTGATCACCACAAGCAGGGTGTTAAAACTCTTGTAACTGCACTCTAAAATTTGCAGCTAGAGTCATGAAGCCAGAACAGATGTGGAGCTTTAGCTCTTTGGGTAGTAAAAGTAAATGGTTTAAAAAGGTGCAGTGTTAGCGAAGCAATACAGGACTGGAGTATCTGTGTAAACACATGCAACTGGCAAAAAGAAAATGTATAGAAGTTTTAGTGCATGTGCGAAAGGCTTACACTTGAAAAATAAAAATTGCTATTTGAACATGAATCTGAATATTAATCTATTCTGTATGAAGGTTTTGCTTTTAAAATGTGCATATGCACAATATATTATTGAAGGAAATTTTATACTTTGAAAAAAAGCTAGAATGATATTGCACTGTATGTAAGGGAGTATCCATATGCACAGATGGTTTTGCACAACTTTTATGAATGAAAATATCTCATATTTAATAATAATATAGATATAATATGCTGTGTATTTGGTCTGTTATTATTGCAGTTATGTTTTGTTTGTTTGTTGTTGTTTTTTACAAGTGGAAAATGAATCTAAATTAATCATTAAATTTTTATATTGAGCCCTGGGAGAATTATTTGTCATGTTTTAGTCACATTTACAGAAGATGAGTAATACATAAAATGATTTGCTGAAATCTGAAAGAAAAAAAAAGCACTTTAGACAATTAAAAAACGTTTTCATTGTCACAATATAGCTAAACATCTGATGAGATTATATGAATATGCAGCAGACTTAAGATTGAGAAGAAAATGAAAGGCATACTTGCCTTTTGAACATGAATCACTGAATATGAATCAATTGAACATCTTATATACTGAAATAAAACAGTAATACATGGTGGAAAAGCTCGGCTTATACCACATATACAAATATATTTAAGTCTGAGCACCAGTAGGTTTCCACTGGGCCATGCAATAACGCAGTCTTCATACAAAACTCACTTGTCACTTTATCATGTCCTCGTTTGTTACAGGTTGGACCCCCTTTTGCATTAGTGCTTAAATTCTTGGGGTCTTAGATTCAACAAGATGTTGGAAACATTCTTCATTTTGACATGAATATAGCAACAGAATACAACCTCATAAATTTAAACACATGCAGAACTATTTACAATAAAATAAACATATATAACATATACAGTGTTTGGAATGTATCTGAGGAAACTTTCTCTGGCAATCATACCGTACTAATAGAAGCAGGAAGCACACTGAATTTTGTGAGGAATTGTCCCATTAAACACCAACGGGCTGAGGAACAGAGGATCAGCACTGACTGGAGGAAAAAATAAAGATTAAAAAGACTTAGTTTTGAATAAGAGGTCTAATTTGTCTCTACATCTTCTGATTGTGATTCAAGCAATGCCTTCGGTGGTGGCTCCCATGAGAGAAGCTCTGAGGGAGCCAGGCTAATCAGATCACCTCGTTCTAAATTAGACCTCCGGGGAATAAAACACCCAAACAAACTGAAAGATTAAGTGTGTTTCTCTGAACACTGAGCAACGAGAGAGAGTGCTACTGTGATTGGACAACCTCATCTACTGCTTGGTTTTCTCTTATCTTGTCCTGGAAACGTTTTCACCATGCTTTTTCCTTTTTTCAGTCCTTAAAAACAACAGTATTTTGCCAGACACTAACAGGGTAGCTTTTTGCAGGTCCTGAGGTTCAGCAACAACAGTAGACTCTCCAGTTAGTTGTCAATTCATTGCCAGTATCAATAAGGAGGTTGCTTTCTTTGCTGCCACTGAGCACTGTGGTAGCTGGCAGCTCTGCTATCTAACCATCCTCATTCAGGCAAAAACGTGCAATTAGCTGGAACAAATTGTAGGATTCTGTTTCTACTTATTTATGAATTTATGGCCCTAAAAAGAGCTTACATATTCAAAAGGAAACATGCCGTTGTAATAAATATATTAATGATGTCCAAGAGTTACTTGTAAGAATTTATGCAGAACTTTGTAAAGTATCTCTGCTATGCTAATCACAAGGGAATCTGGATAACATGTAATTTGAATGAGATGTACTGATGAATCAGGTGGGACTCTGATGCAAAGGCCCTTCAAAGATGAAATAAACCAACAAGGAAAGCTCACGAGCAGCATTATGTAAAGGTAATAAATTAAGTATAACTTGTGGAACAAAACTTAATATGTTTATTTGCCATTACCTTCAATCTTTTGATATAGACAGAGAAGAGAAACAACTACAGTAAGCAGAGATAGTTTAGATTCCAAATCTTTATACAGTTGTTTTATTTTTACTGTGGGACTGATGCAATTAACACAGGTCACCTCTATTTGTGGCTCCAAAGCTCAAAATCTGGATTGAAAGTATTTTTGTTGATGCACAAAGTGGGATTATTCATATTATGTTTAAATGGAAAATGGCCTGTATTTATATAGCGTTTTTACCTTTACATTATACTTCACATTCACACACTGATGGCAGAAGCTGCCATGCAAGGTGATCACCACCACCTATCAGGAGCAATTCGGGGTTCAGTGTCTTGCTCAGGGACACCTTGACATGAGCTCGACAGGCCGATGACCGAACTGGCAACCCTTTGTACCCACTGAGCCACGCCGCAAGTGTAACATAATATGTTACTATATAATGTATATAATGCAAAAGATGTCACCCCGTCCTGTCTGAAATTACCCCAGTTCCTACAAAGCATCTACAGCCAGCCTCAATGACTACCGCCCGGTAGCACTCACCCTAGTCATTACTAAGTGCTTTGAAAGACTTGTTCTACAGCACATCAAAGCCTGCCTTCCTCCAACCTTGGACCCACACCAGTTTGCATACCGGCCAAACTAGAGATGTTATGGTCATAAAGAATCGATTCTTTTGAACGACTCTTTTAAATGAACGATGGGAACCGAGTCACAGCTGTGAGTTGTTCATTTGTGAGCCATTCTTTTTACATACAAATTTTCCACGCTGCCTTCATCACATTTGTGACATCATAGAAGTCTGATATCCAACACGCTCCATTCATGTGAAGCATCTATGGGCAGAGTATTGCTCGGAAACAATACTGAGTTCTATCCAAAACATTTACTAGAATTTGCACTGTCTGCTTAGGTTTATCCTTTTTTTATTTATATTTTTCCTATAATTTTTTTTTTTAAATTTGTAAGAAATTGTTAGAACAAGCCAGTCTTTTGAATGCAGCCTACAGAGACGAGGTCCGGAAACTTTGAGAGTGGTTCTCAGAGAATAACTTTACACTGAAAATCACAAAAACAAAGGAAATCATTCTGGATTTTAGGCGGTACAGAACCGATCCCGCACCCCTGTACATCAACGGTGAATGTGTAGAGACAGTACAGTCCTTCAAGTTCCTCTACGTCCACATCCTCGAAGACCTCTCCTGGTCTGAGAACACCACAGTGCTGGTCAAGAAGGCACAGCAGCGGCTACACTTCCTGAGGGTGCTCAGAAAGGAACATCTGAACACACAGCTCTTGGTGACCTTTTACCGCTCCACAATTGAGAGCCTGCTGACCTACGCTGTCACGGTGTGGCACTCCAGCTGCACGGTGGTAAACACAGCACAGAAGATTATCGGTTGCCCTCTGCCCTCCATGTCTGACATCCATAACTCCTGTTGTCTCGACAGGGCCAGAAACATCAAGACGGACTCCACTCACCCTGGTTTTCACCTCTTTGACCTGTTGCCCTCTGGCAGGCGCTACAGGTTCATACGGTCCAGAACAAACAGACTCAGAGACAGCTTCTTTTTCAAAGATGTTACCATACTGAACTAAAACTTGCACTAATGTCATGCACTGATGCTCCTGCACTGATTACTTTTACTAAATATTACTAAATACATTCAGACAACTGCACTGATTCCTTGCACAAACCCACATACTACCTCAGACAGTTGTAATAATACCAACTAGGTGTAATAACATCTACTCACACAAGTGCAATCCATTCATGTTGAATGTTACTTTTTATAGCTGCTATTTATATAGCGTTAATTTTTTTACACTTCTAAAAAAATGTTACTGTGTGCACATTTATGAAGCTGCTTTTAAATCTCATTGTACTCTGTATAATGACAATAAAGGCTTTCTATTCTATTTTAATTTATTCTCTTCTATTCTATTTCTACTCACTTCTATTCTATTCTAAATTTAGTACAGAAATGGGTCAAATCTGAAATAATAATAACTGAATAATTAAAAAAATTATTGAAAGAAGTTGACCCTCAACATTGCTGACTTTGAAACAGTCTAGCTAGTTGGTGTAAATTAATCATTTCTATAATGTATTGTGGAAACTTTACCCTGGAACTGCATTCGACAGTTTGTAAAACTATGGATCTACCACAGCTCAAACCATTACATACCTGTTCAAAATCAAATCAAAATCACAAAATTTTTTTGCAACTATAAAAAATGAATTGGCTCTCTATGCTTATGTTGTGTGCATGTTTTCCTGAGATGACCATAAATCCAAAGACTGACTAACTGAAGCATTTTCTCTTATTACTGATAGACATGGGAAACACATCAAAAAGTAAAGCCTAATTTGGGATCCAATGTCTCAGTCTTACCTTCCCCTGCCAAGGTTCTATTGACCCTATTGCTTGTAATCACATCACATCTTAATTATTAACTCAAGGCACTCAGAGAGTGCTGACCTCCACCAAGCCCATAGGGTCACTGAGAAAAACCCCAAAAGACCCAACAGCCTACCCAGTACACCCTATATTTCTAACCTTCTGAATTACCAGATCCAGAAAATAAACACCATCCAGGTCAAAAAGAAAGATTATAACATCTACCATGATGTCATCTTGATCTTATTTGTTTATTTAGCCAATGATTCTGTGCATTATCTGATGAGTAAGAAGCTGTAATAGGAAAATCATCCCTATTTCTAGGGTTGCTAATTGTCCCGTAATAGGTGGGACATTTTGTATTTTGATCTAGATTTGGATTGTCCCGTATTCTGAGCGCTGCTCGTTGTCTTTGCCAGTGTGTTGCCTAGAGACAGATGCCACCACACCTGCGCCTTTTTAAAATGTCCTTTGTACCTGATACTCCACCATGTCCTTAAAAGCGAAAAATGCTTTCATCCTTAGCTGGACAGCGTCAGTGGAGATGTTTACTAGACTCACTGTAAAATGTGTCGGCGCGTGTTTTCAGTGGCGCGCGGTGGGCTGTCTGACATTAGACATCATGCATCAGGAAAGCAACACATGTAAAAACACAGAAGACTAGAGCTCAGTGTCCCAGTTCTTCATACCCCATCATCTCCTGAAACAGATCCGGTGTGGGACATCATATCATGATTGATCCATATTCTCTTGCAACCTGTATTACATTTTACTAATTTCACCGTGATATAACATTTTATGCATTCTGATAATTGAATAGGTACTGAGTTCTTCCAACTGTAAACCTGATTCTAAAGGAATCAGTGCCTCACCAGCCATGAACCTCACCGCATGTCACTGCTCTTTAGCAGGTACTGCTGTACTGTGCTGCACTAGCTAGTTGCATTGCTAGTCAGAAAACTATTACTAGGTCTAATCAGAGAGGTCCAGAGAGCTTACTGTCTGCTGCAGACTACTTCAACATTACACATACTGCAATAATTAAATTAATATCTTTGTCAGCTTAGTGCAGTTTTGTCAAACCTTTAACATGCTGCTAACAGGATCAAAACTGTGCACATCCCTCCTGGCAACTGGTCTAATCCCTGGCCCACTTTACCAGTACCATGTCACACTTTTTATCAGTTTCTGATTCCTGATGATATACAGCTAGTTTCCATGTTAAGTAGAGGTCACGACTATGCCTCGGAGGTTACAGGCTCAAACATTTGGGAAATTGGCTGTGCTGCTCCATGCATAATTTACACCATGGCTGTGTGAAAACAGAAGATGAAAAGGTCCTGCAGCTCTTGTATAGCCTAGGCTCAAGAAAGAGAAGAAGAGGGAAAAAAAAGATTCATAATCTCAAAGCTAACAGTACTTGTCAGAGACGGCTTGAGCACCTTGATCTTTGTAATACTTCTTTTTTCAGAATCAGTGGCTAAGACATATGATCTCACGAGTGTTTGAGGGAAACAGGTTTGATATGATAATTCTACTGCTTGGCTCTCCACTCCGCCATATGCCTGACCTCTCTGTGGGGAGAGGAATGCAGCTGGTTCTTCTCACTATTAATCAGCCTGATGGGGGAGGTAGAGGGTGGTGGTGGAGCTGAGATGAGATGAGGAAGCAGGTACTTGCTTCAGCCTGATGCTGGCCAAGTTTTCACAACACGTACACACACCATCGTCTTCTATATGTGTGAAAACAGCTTGCTCAGCAGTCTCCTTTTCCCCTTCCCCCCTCTACATCTTCTGCTCTGCCCTTGTCTCCTTCTCCCCATTTCTTGCTCATCTTTTCTCATCTCCTTTCTTCTGCCATTGAAAACCTCCAACATCCATCAACCTTCAGCCAAAATACACTCAACACAGAGAGCAGCAGTGAAGAACCAGCAGGGCACATATGGAGTGGACAAAATATGAGGATATCAGCAGCAGCTACTTTCGCCATCAATCAGCCTGCTCAGGTGAATCCAGGTGCAAGCTCTGATCCCAGATTGATTTGCCTGTTAAATCCACTTGAGTCATAAAAGAGAGATGGGGAGGAAGGACACTAAATAGCTGAAAAGGAAGCAGCATAAGCCTTGAAAAAAATGCAGCATAGATTGTGCTGAGATGACTCAGAAACAATGCCAGACAATAGCAGCAAACATGGAGGGAAAATGAAATTAAATGCATTCAGAGGAAAAAGTATACCAAATAGGATTAAACTGAAGGCATACTGAATAATTTAAGTGGCAAAATGTTCATTTTTTGTCATTATTCATTTTAATGTTGATATATGCAGGGATGCAGGATCAAGGATTTTACTGTTTCTAAGACAAGCAATGAATGCAATTCCTCTGCAAGCTAATGAGACGCCTGCAACATCGGAACTGATATACAGTAATGAGCACTGAAAAATACCCTGTTAGGCAGAATTATGTTAAAATACTATACAAGTTCCTAATGGGCAGGTCTCACCCTTTAGTTACCCACAGTTAATAGTATGTTGTACTATGCAGCAATCAAATAAGTAGACTATTTTCTGCCGTGATAGTCACATACAATGACTGTTTTTCTTTCTTTTGTACAGTATAAGCTGCTTAAAAAAAGGTCTGAAATCAAAGGGTATGAACATTTGTCCATGCACAGCGGCACAAATGTCCAAAGCTTATGTCTAACACCATGTTCAGCTAAAGCTATGGGGAATAAATGTTCAGCCTTTTCAATTAAATTCTTATATAAAGGACTATATTTAACAAGAACAGCTGCAATGGGATACACAAAAATCTGCAAAATGGTTAAACTCTGCCTACTTGTAAGATAATTAGCATATAAACTAATTTATCTTACAGTTTGTTTGTTTTTTCTTTTTTCTTTAGCTTCTAAACAAATAAGTTATGGCTAGCTAATGTAGCGGAAAAGAGGCCAAGACGCCATTGGAATACCCCTTTTGGCTTATATCAAACCCTCAGCATGATCGGTTTACGACCAGAGACAAAGACTCCCTTGGTCCAGAAGAGATGGTAACTGTTGATTTTAAAACTGAGACTGTCCTCACTCCCTTTTTGGGTAAATAAAGAACATTGGCTTTACAAGTCATGAAACCAACCAAAAAACTGAACCATTATCTTCAAAAAGAGACTTGATTGAATCCAGAAAACTGAGGTGCCAGACTTACATATGTAATTTGATCAAACTTATTCCCTTTGTATGTAAATTAGTCTTACTAGCCCCAATAGTTCTACGCTGTGATTGGATTAGAAGTGATCTTTCAGAAAGATGGCCCTCAACTTAAAAGGAAAAGTTTGGAGAGTTTTGAACCGAACAGAGAATAAGAAGCAATTAAGAAAATAAGAAGAATTAAGAAAAAGAAATGAGAGAAGAAAGAAACAGATCTGTAAAATTAACTCCATGGATTAACATTAGAAAGTTCAAACTTCGTTTGTTTTGTCTTTGTTTAGTCTTTTTATGTTTAAATATTATGCAAAAGTAACCCAGAAGCGTTGCTACGTAACCGAGATAAACTTCCAGCACGCTGCGCAAGTTTTTGGAAAGTTTTATAACTTTGCTGTGTGAAGGAAACCCTCTTCCTTCACTCACCTAAATCCGAGCCATCTAACTATCAGTTGGGTCGACCAAACCCAACCACCGGCTCTGATATAATTGATGCCATCCGGCTCTGCTGCTTGGTCACTGCTCGTTCCACCATCCGGCTCGCCAGAGGGGAGGCCGAAAGGCTCCGAGGTTCGCGCTTTGGGACACCGGACCTGAGAGGTCCAAGACGGGCTGCTTGTCTTCTGGTCACGAGAGAACTCCAGGAGGTCCACCAGCACACCTCTCTCCAGCCACCCACAACTGCTTCCTGATCACCCTTGGTGACCAAAGTAAGACCAAACCGAACCCAACCCCCTGATCATAGCTGGTGTCTCTTTAAGAACCTCTAGCAAAGTTAATTCTATTCCCAAAGTCCCGTCCACCTTCATTGAATCTAATTTAATATTGGCTACCGCTAAACCCTTGCACAAATTATCCTTTTTCTCACCCCTTTTCTCTGCCATAGTGTCAGCCTAGACTAATTAAATTCAGCTTAGTACTTAGGTAATTTTCCCATATTCCAAATCTCCCTAAGTACCAATATTAGCCTACTATAATTTTTCCTTTGTTCTATTCTATCCTCATTCATTTCTTTATTTTCTGTTATTAATTATTGGTGGTTAATAAGTTGTATACATTTATTTTAATTCAGAAGTGTCTGTGCTTTATTTTAATGAGTTCATAGTCCCTTCAAACGAAAAAACTTCACGGCTTCAGGAAATTGGGTATTTTAATTAACAATACTTTCTTAGATTAAATTACCCACTTACAGTTCTCTCTTCTGGACTGTTTCAAATTTATTAATTTTCTACAGAAGAGTGGTGCCCCTAATCGAAGCAATTGGACCTTAGAAGGTCTCATAAGTAATTTTAATATTTAAATAAAGTTACCATATTAATATCGAGGTAGATCGCTACATATCCATGTTTTTATGGTGCCCCGTGTGAGGCCTTTGCAATACTGAACTTGTCTAAATTAACCACAACCGTGTTGTTTTGTGCTGGTTCAAGTTGAGTGCTTTGGGGCTGCCGCGCCCCCAAAACTTATGTGTTGCTGCATTAATTTGCTGAAAGTTAGCGCACCGCGTCCCAGAGCGGACTAATAGGGAATCCCCTACACGTGCGGGGACATCCCTTGGACGGAGCCTAAATCGTCATTTCTGACGTCACTCCCGCCCCTACCTGGCTTTCGAGCCGCCCCTTGACTCCCACAACACTCTGGGACCATCTTGTGGTTGCTTGTTATAATTACACCCTAACTTGTGCTTAGGCGCCCCCACACCACTTCTGGCAAACTGTTGTAATTACACCCTAACTTGCGCTTAGGCGCCTTCACGCCACTTCTGGCAAACTGTTGTAATTACACCCTAACTTGCGCTTAGGCGCCCCCATGCCAGCTCTGGTGAATTGTCTGAGATCTGTAGATCGCTACAGCTATTACTGACTGCCTTTGCACTACCATTCATAACATAAACATATAACTCTTTGCTAGTACATAGTTGTATAACTTATATATACAACTTTTCTGCTACTGTCCCCCTCAGATTCATAGTGACACCGATCCGTCCCCCTTACTTTCCCAGGGTAAGGCGGCAAACACCGCAGGTAAAACAGAGGATTAATGTCATAGCAGCACGCAATGGTGTTTGTGTGCTTCGACTAATGGTGCATTTCAGTTGTACAGAAATGTGGGAATTACCAAGCTCCAAGTCAGAATTTAAATCAGAAACCCCTGTGAAGTTGCATCAACTCGGAAGGTCAGATTAATCTTACCAACCCAACATGCTATCTGCTGCTTACGTAAACTGTCGTTACATGTTTTGTTGTACATCTGTAAGGCTGGAAAAACTGAACCTTGGAACTATGCTGAGCTGAGCTCCCACTTCCGACACATCATGTCTAATTGAACACACCATAAGGCAACCTCACTCCCCAGTGTCGAAATGAGAAAGGAGAGCATACTGTAGTTTAACAGTTTATTCAGAACTGGCTGCAACTGGTTTACATGGCAGTGTCGGCGAGCTGAACATAAGACGCAAGACCTGAGACCGGGCTGTGACTTATAGAGCATGCGCACTTCTAACAAGTCTGTCATGGTCCACACAAAGCGTAAACACAAATCATTTATGTGACAAAGTGGGTGAGGCCACACCATTTGCCACTATTATAATATCAACCTGTGCATATTATTGTCAAGCATAACTGTTTATAGTAAGACTCAGACCATTGTTAACATTTAGTTTTGTTTATTTGGTTAAGTCTGTTTTGTTTGTTAAATAGTTAACTGGTATATGTTACTCACCACACGTACTATGAGTTCCAGGAACAAAAGGAGAAAAGAGTACATCACTTCCTGATTTGAGGAGGTCACGGGACGGGTTCAAGTATGGGGGAGAGTGATTATGCTCATGTTACAGGAAATGTTTAATTTCTTTATTGCCAAGGTCTTTAGGTGGTACCAGGATTTATTTATCACAAACTGTATTCGTATTTATTTTAGTTTACTGGGAATGAGTCAGGTAATTGTGTTGAATTTATGTTTATGGGACAGATTTAACTGTGGAATGGGAGGAGCCTAGGGAAACCATTTTGTTAATAGAACTCAACCCTATATAAAGCTGGCTTTTTGTCTGTGTGGGGGGCCATGATGATGTAGCAGGGTGCATGTGTAAGTTAAGTTTTGTTTGTTTCAGTTGTGTTTAGTTGATTACGTTAAGTGTTAAGTTACGATATGTTTTGGCATTTCCTATATTTAGTTTAGTTGAAACATGCACCTTGACTAATAACATCTTGCCAATTTGGAAGACCTCTGTCTACTGCCATCCTTTTACCACTCTGGCTACACAACCTATAATATTTGGTGGCAGTGGTGGTTTTGTCCAGGCCAGAAGGAGGCAGTAAAAGGATGTCAACCAGACAAAAGAAAGGCCCAACAGCTGAAAGCCAGCCGGAAAAGTCCTAACATGGCAGTGCCCAGCCAGGAGTGGTGAGTGGCCAATCTTCAGGACGAGAAAACGTTGCTGATATCTCAAAACTTCTGCAAAGCCTTCTGCAGCAACAGGCCGATCGGGATGCCAGAATGGAGCAGGAGCGCAAGCGACAGGAAGACAGATGGAGGCGAATACAACACCAGTTTACTCTACTGCAGCAGCAAACGCAACAGGAAAGTCAAGGTCGTCAGCAGTTATCGGATGTCTCTGTAACAGCATCTACATCACCCAGAGAATCCACGGCAGACTCATCACAGATTCCAGCAGTTTAAAATCAGTCCCAATCATTACAGACACCAGGTGAGGCCCAGCAATCCAACCTGAGGCAGTCTGGCTGGAAAGGACCGAAAATGCAGCCTTATAATGAAGGTGAGGATATTGAACATTTTTTAATTACCTTTGAAAGAATTGCTTATGCTTGTCAGTGGTCCCAAGATGAGTGGGCTCTTCACTTGGCGCCACTATTAACCGGTAAAGCCAGATCTGCATATGTTGCAATGGACATTAATGATACCATGGACTATGCAAAAGTTAAATGTACTGTTCTAGAAAAGTGTGAGATGAGTGCTGAAACCTATCGTTTGAGATTTTGTTCCAGTGTCCTGTGAGAGGAGGAGGCACCAAAAGAACTTCAGGTCTGCCTTAAAGACTTATATGTTAAATGGCTGAACCCAGAATCAAAAACAAAAGAGGAGATTGGAGACACTTTCATTATGGAACAGTTTCTAAAAGTCCTGAACCTTGAACTTTGCACCTGGATAAAGGAACGCAACCCAAAGACTTCAAAACAAGCAGCAGAAATGGCTGAGGCTTTCTTGGCTGCTCATCGATCATCAAACGACTATTACCAAATTAAGTTCCGTCCTCCTACATCATATAGATCATTTGATAACAATGACAATAAAGCTAGATATACGAGACACGATATTTTACCCTATCAATCCTGCTAGATCTGATAACAGAAACCAGCCCCGCAGAGCATGTCATATTTGCGGTCAGGTTGGCCACTTTAAAGCAGAATGGCTAGAGAAATATGGTAGCCAAAACTAGATGTGTTCATCTCCTCAAGTGTCGGTCAGAGAGATCGAGAAGGATGATGTGTTTGAATGCCAACATGAAGAGTTTTCCATGGGAGTGTTTATTGAAGACAGACCATGTGTAGCTCTGTTGGATTCAGGTAGTAATCGTACTCTTGTGAGACAAGATGCTCTGCCGAGAAATGCCATTTTTTGTGGAGACATAGTGGATGTTTCTTGTGGTGTCTTCATGGTGATAAAGTGTCATATCCCATTGCAGAGGTACCCATTTAAGTTAAGGGACAACTTTTCACACTTTCAGTAGGAGTGTTGGAACGACTACCCTATCAAGTTGTGTTAGGTTGTGATCTTCCCATTCTTACTCAGTTGATAACCAAGTATTCTTGTCAAGCTACAGCTAATGAAGGTTTGTTAGCTATTACCAGGTCCAAGGCTAAGCAGGAGCAGGCAACTTTAGTCGGATGGGAGGAGCTGCCTTTTGCCAATGAGGACGTACCTTTGGCTGAGTACTGCATGCAAGGTAAATCAAAGAAAGCAGGAGACAAAGAAGACAGGAAAGAGTGAGGGGTCAATGGTAGATGAGCACATTCCAGAGCCTTTGGATAGTGTTCATTTTCCACAACCTATAACAATTTACCAGAATGATTTACACCAAGGGTCCTAAAGAGAGTCTCATCTGCGCCTGTGCTTGTTGTGGCCATTGTATGTCTACTATGCATGGTGTCCTAGAATAGTTAGACAAATTACTGAGAGGTTTATGCAACCAGGTATTTAAACATTAAAACAATTGGAAAACTCACTCCTGACTCACATTGCTAATGACGCAGCAGTTTGCAAATTTCCTGAACTGAAAAACGAGTTGGGAGTCCAACTGGTCATGTTTAAAAACAAGTACAAGATCAACACAAACTGTGCATGCTTAAAAAAAAAAGTCTCCCTGAAGTCTGTTTGATCAAAAATATCCTATTGGGCTGGTTGTTCAAACGTAATCCTATCGGATTTTGGTTATCGGATAGAATCAAATCTTAAAAATGGGATCCAGATTTTAGAAATCTGCTTGAATCACGTAATCCAATCTTGGTTGTTATCCAGATAAAACCCTCAGTTTGGGTTGTTCAAAACTTTTTAGTAGAAACTGGATAACTTTGATCCAAAAAAAAACAGGATTATCTTGATCCCAACAGAGGGTAGGATTACAAGGCCGATTTCAGGAAGAAACTGCAGTACAACCTAACAGCTGATTAAATAATATAAACTTTTATTTGGTGCATTTGCTTATATTTGCATTTTGCACCTGACTTGTTTAACCGTTACAGGGATAAAGTGGTTAACGCAGGAATATGCTACCTATATACCCTTGCAGCATAGTAAAGCAAAAATAAAAATGTGACATTATCATGTCCCCACGAAATAAACCCCTCAAAAAAACTAGTAACAAACACAAATAAAATATTACATTTTCATGTTATTCATCACTGCATAATCAGAAAAGAACTTGTCATAAATTTTTTTTTCTTCTAACAATTACATCCCTCACGACACCGTGAGGGCCGTAATTCAGGGCCGTCCGTCCCTCATTCTGACAGAATGTGAAGGTTGGTCCGGTACCTCCACATAGGGCCAGGGGCATCATCAACATTGTCAAAGAGAGGAAAATTCCACCTGGTCATAATGTTATGCAGGACAATACATGCACATATTATGTTACATGCTTTGGGTGGTTCCACTCGCAAGTAGTTAAAGCATGCCAACCATCTCTTCTACCTGTTGTTTTTCACATGGCCAGCAGCGTACACTGATCTACATGCTAGAAATCCGGATTTGGTGATCCTGAAAAACAGGATTTTGGATCTTGGTGATCAATCCTATTTTCTTTTAACAACCGGGGTCGTCTCCTACTAAAGGCCCGCAACACTGCCTTCAGATCAGGAGATTCACAAGCCTACAATACAGCCAGGGCTGAACTGAAGCGGGGCATCA
>JBAMHW010000001.1:31862810-31888482 GCA_037177495.1 Rhadinocentrus ornatus | reverse complement strand
GGCAAAGCAAATTTGTTCGGCACAATACAGCAACCAGACTATCATTTTGCTTGCTATGATGCTGGACAGGACAGGTTAAAAAAAATATATATAGTATTTTGACAAAATCTCAAGAGTTCAACATTTAGTTCTTTGCACAACTAACATGTATCACAGTCAATATTCATGTTTGCATGAACACAATTCAGGAGATTCTGATCTGATCCCTCATTTGCATCAACATTTCATTCCAAATGAATTGGGTAATGCTGATTGTTGTCCGTATCGACAAGTGTTAAATCACATCCCAAAATTTGGGTAGAAATTATCCTAAAGGCCTATTTATGCTCTACGCTAAAGATGGATACAAAGCCTTTTATCCATATGTATATGGATATATATATATGTTATCTTTTTATTCTTGTAGATATTCAGACAGCTATGTTGTGTTTGGCCTCAGTTTATCTACATGAACATTGTGATTTTAGTTGACTATATATTTTATTTATTCTTCAATTATAGGCCAGCAAATAAAACTAGGCCTATAACGTTTTTTACTTGGCCTTTATATGGGTCGGTGCAGGAGTGGTCGGGAGTGATTGAAACAAACAGCAGGAACAGGCGGTAATGATCAGAATTTCAGCAGGAACATGATTGAAAAACTAGTCCCGCGCGGGGCTCTAAATGCATCCAAGGGCAGCTTTAATATCAGGCATGGAATCAGCTATCATATCGTGAAAAAACCATTAAAGCACCACGATTGAACTGTGGCAGATTTTCTAACCTAAGTGCCACCAATAATGACTAATTCGGCATCCATCTTGCATCATTTCTCGTCTCTGAGCTCTCTCCAGCCAGTAAGCACCACTTCAGTGTCCAGTCCACTTCCTTCGATGATGCCCTCTTCAAAGTTCCTTTGATGAGTTAGCCACAGTGTGCATTGAAACTGCCCATTGCATTGATATCCAGTTGCTGGTGGGTGACACAATACCATAAAGTGTAATGCCTGCTGTAAAGATATTCTCTTGGACGGAAAATAAAAAAAGTGCAGTTTCTCAGCCTTGGGATGCTGCAGGGAAATTACGGCTCCAAGAATATGCAAAATGAATATCAGTGTGCCATCAAAACAAGACTGAAGCAGAGTTTTTAGGTCAGAAAGTTATCTAGAGTTACTTTAAACGAATATTATGTTGGTTTAGTGGTTGTATGAATTAGTTCATGTCTTACCTGCAGGAATCAGAATGCTCAAATTGGAGAATTGGGGAGGATTTCTGACCAGTGAACTAAGCGAACAGCTAATAAGAAAGCCATAATTTGCAATATGAAACAGAAGAAAATTTTCTTGGCACTTAAACCAAAAATATATAAATAAACATCATCGTGGTTACATCAGGCAGTTATTCACGTTGTTCCTATTTTCTCAACTGAAAAAGTAACGTGTTCCTACATGCACTGAATGTATCCTGATGCTGATCAGCTAAGTCCATCAGGAGTTTGTTGGATAACTTGCTGCCTGGCTTTCCATTTTCAAAAATTAAAAGAAAGCATGATTTTGTGCTTTTGGAGTCAATGTACTCACAGTTACCATCTGTAGGTAGTATCTGATGTGTCGCTGTGCAGTAAAGCGAGATTCTGCTGTAAAGTAATGCCCTGGGATGGAAAACAAAAGTTATGAAGTTTGGTTTCTCATCTTCAGGATGCTGCAGGGCAATGATGACTCCAGGAATGAACATAAAAAATGTAAGTGTGCCAACAACAACAAGTCAAAGCCATCAAGTTTTAAGGCTGGAAAATCATGTAGTGTTACTTTAAAAGTCATGAGATATCACCCAAGACACATGTGAGATTTTTTTCTGGTTTCTGAAAGTCTGTTTCAAGTACCATCCTACAGAAGCGTGCCAAAGTGTTCTTTTTAAGATTTGCTTCTAGTTTGTCCCCTCACTGTTAGCATTTCTACAAAGCTTGTGTAATGTTGCACCTGAATAAGAGCCAAACAAGAGGAAACATAATCAACTTGATTAAGAATTTGTGGAAACAGTTTAAATAGATGTAAATCATTTTCCAACTTTTAACTGAACCACTGTAGTCTTGCTTAACACATCCATGGCAGCCTGAAATGCCTGAACAAACCACACACCCACAGTCTGCTCTCTGCAGATATAACTTTGTACTGCCTTCACTGACCAAAACAGCATTAAATCTCTTTTTTGTTATGCACTAGGACAAATACATTGCTCAGAGACACTTGAGTAGTGCAAGACTAGTTTTGCATTTTAGTCATCTCAAACAGGCATTAGCTGTAAGCTAGCTAACACATTCACTGACCATACTGCATGTGTGGGAGTGTGTTACTAGAACTAGTCAGAGAGTGTTTTTGCTTTTTTCCTCAAGTGTCTTTTTTCTCTCATCACCATTAATTTCAAAGTAGATTCAAAAAGCCCCGAGAAGTGCAATATTTTCACCAAGGCTGGAATTTGTCCAGTTCACACTGTAGTGCCGACTCCTCCGTCTTCACTTCAAGTGACTGAGCTAATCATGCCTACTTACTTCTTGTCCCTGACGTATGCAAATGTACACTTAAACTTGTAGCACAGAGGACTCCTGTTTGCACATTTTTCCACAGCAGGGTGGTCTGATCGGCAGATTGGTGCTGATTATCTACCTTCAGATAACACAAAAAAAAAACTGAAGTGTATTTGAAGCCAGATAACCTCCATGAATTTAATTTACAGCAGGTTTCACGTGACCGTGAAGGTTCCCAGAAGCACGCTGCTGGACATGGTTAGGATTCCTCTCAGGAAATGTGAAATGAAATATTAACCTTGTTTTTTTCCTAATTGGCTGAGACTTCAGAGAAGGTGATAGGTTAAGCAGAGAAAGCACTTTGAGCATGACGAGACAGGAAATAGTAGTCAACATTCCTCATCAGCTCAGAGGACGCACTTCTGTAGGATGCTTTGTCTGCGCATAGCAGGGGTCACATTTATTATTATTATTTTTTTAAGCAGTTCTTAGTCATTGCGTTGCTGCGTGTATTTCATCATCATTTGCTTCCTGTACCTCTAAGTCTGGGTGTAAACCTGCAAACGCTCAAAGACGATATGACTAACTTTACATGTCACACAGCAGACAGTATTGATGTGTGTCACATTAAATCAAATCTCATTGATATTCTGTATCAGTGTTGTGAATCCTCTTAGGTTTAAATATTTATTTGAGTCAAACAGCTTGAGAAGCCAACCACAGCTGTCATTCTTCAACCTTTTCTCTCTTTCACTGTATCAGAAATTCACCCACATACAAAACTACCTTATTTAACTCCCCCTCCAAATCCATGTTATTTTATTGCTGTTTTGTGCTAACTTCTGACATCTTCTAGCCCACTCAGCCTTCTTCTGTTGTCTTCTTCATTTTATTTGAATTTTATGAGCTTTGTCCTTCATGTCTGAGTTTAAAGAAAGCTAATTTATGATTATAAATTATTGAGATTAATCAGTGAAACAGTGAGCACAACTTCTCGTTTCTGAAGGTAAAATTGGATCCCCTTTGACTTTAAGATGCAACATAATGACGTATAAGTAAGAAGATGGTAAATAGAGGCTCAGAGCTTTGCCTTTGAGTAAACCCTTCCTCACTCTCATGAAAAAAACCTGCACCATGGCAGCATCATTTATTTATTGTCCTTCATCCTGAATTATTACAAGGGAGGAAGAAGGGAGCCATTAATTAGACAGGGATGTAAGATGTCTCAATGCCAACCATTTGTCTTCCAAGTGATTACTTAGAGAAGGTTCTTCTTTGATACATGAAAGCCACAGTATTTCCAGGTTGTACAACAATGTAGTTAAAGAAATGACATAATTCAAAAATACACCAACGAAAATTGGCTTAAAATCAATTACCACACATTTATTATCACTGATTTATTATAAGTCACTGACGTATTAACTGGGATCATGTGTTTCTTGAGCTATTTTCAGTGTTAGCCAAGTTTAATAACATACCATGTCACTGAAAAACCCTTTCCATTGGGGGGAGGACATGTCCCTGGGGTACCTAGCCTTAGTGTTAGGTTGGTGTGACCCGTGGTGGTTTTGCCTGGGGCGGTTGGGTTCCTGGGCAGGGTCTTTGCCGGGGTGGATGGGTGGCCCTTGGATCTGTGGGGTGCCCGCTCTGCGTGCGTCCCGCACCGCAGTACCCAGTGCCCGCTGGGCCTGCTCACTGTTGCCCTGGGCTGCTTGATGCCCTTGCCCCGCACCACGGGGTTCCAATTTGGGGGCCCCTCTGCTCTGGGCTGAGTGGGGCCGCTGCTCTCTCTGCTTTGGCTGTCCTGGGCTCTGCTCTATGTACCTGTCGAGCCTTTGGGGCCACGGGCTCCCCTCTGTCTCCCCCTGATGCGACGTGGTCACGGCCCCCTTACAAGTACACATTTCATCCTTGTTGCAAGGTCACGCATGCATGTTCACATTCACACGTGCACATTGTTCACATTGTTTTTGTGAATACCGATGTGATTTAGGCAGCCTAAACAACTTTTATTTCCACGTTTCAATTCTGTCCTTTTGTCTTTTTCTCTCTACCCCTATCTCCCTATCAGGTTCGGCACTGACATTTCAAGACTAAAGAAAATAAGATTATATTAAAAATAAAAAAAATATTGCAAACATCAAGGGCAGCCATTTATACAACATGTCTCCCTTGGTAGAGCAAATCTGTCCCGCAAAATATGACACACAGAGCGGCGTTCTGTATGTTAGAACGCGGGAAAGGACGAATAAAAAAAAAGAAAGAAAGAAAATCTCTTTCCATATCACTGATCCTACTTATCTAACTCATTTAAATTTCCAAAATGACAACAAAATATTAATTTCCATTGAAATCAATTCAATTTCCAATTCCATCCTGTTCCTCAATGTTTCTTGAGCCCAGCGAACCTTCAACAGGAATGTGGGATCTGGGATGCCCGCCTCCACAAAATGTCACACAGTGAGGGGCATAATCGTCCTTTACCGTCTGGCAAACCAAAGTAAGAAATAAGACAATTCACAGTGACATCATGTGAGCCTTGAGAGAAAGACTACTGGATGTAGCTGAAACATGTCATGTTAAACCTGGACCTTACTTTTTAGGTGTCTTATAATAGGTAAGCTTAGGCTCACAATTAAACCATAATTAAGAATGTGAATGTACATCACACTATGCTGTATGCTCTGGAAAAGGAAACCCATTTTGTAATTACTCTCCCATTACCTCTGATTATGACTATTATTGTCAGGATATCTTTTGTCTTGTTGGCCGAAAATAGCTAAATCTGATGGATAAAGAAGGAGATGGAACAAGGAAAACATGAGTGAGAAAATTGACTTTATTAAGAAAAGTATAATTGTGCTGCTTAGTGCTACGTCTGCTAATTGACAATCCTGTATTGTGTCAAATTGTGACCCCAATATATTTAGCTGTATGTTTTATATTTTATTGGGTCATGAGCAGTTGGCTTTGAGTGTAACTAATAATAAGTTAGATTTCAAGAATTGTGCATGCAAAAGACAACCTCAGAGGAGACCAAAAGATGTGTGGCTGCACCTTTTTTCCCTAGGTAATAAACTAAGGTCAGTCCAGCTATGGGCAGCTTTAAAACGAAAATCAATTTTTGCATCTGAAGTGAAAATTAAAAAGAAATAAATCCAGGATGCTTTAATAAATCTAGATTTTCTGTCAAAACATGTCACACATACAGTATTCTTTTTCCTTTGCCTAGTGGGACTCAACCTATGAACATGTCAACAACAGACAAGGTACACAAGGAGATTAATTTATTTATTGTTCAGTAGTTTGACAGTGAAACATTTTTGGAAGTAAAAGCTTAAATGAGCTGCATATTTAATGCCACTAGCACTTTGATTTTACTAATTTAAACCTATAATATCTATTTAAATCTAAAAAGTCTTAATTACACATGAAAACCCACAATTGAGATATTAATCCAAAGTTATAAATTCAAATTCTGTTTCATTATTTTATTCAAGTTTAATAAGAATTGGTTTGATTTGATCAGCTTCATTCCTACAGTTTGGTAGTATGTCATGCAGGAAATCTGAGATGCCGCATGTTAGAGTCTAAATACATCAATGTATTATTAAGCTGTCTATGAGCTTATTAGATCTTTTCCTATTCATTTAGTTAAGGACATGAAATACCAGTAAATCAGACTGACTCTGCTCCGTTAGGCACTGTGCAAATACCACCTTCTCTATAAATCAAACCCTACCCACGTTATGTGCCCGACTGTGGCTGTTTGTTACTTTGATGGGGCTCATAGCTAAAACTCATCCATCTCCATCCTAAATGCTTGTTTGGAAGGATGAAGAAACTAATGATCTGATTAGAAGTAGTACAAAAAGAAGTGAAAGATTTCTATGGTTACCCCACTTTACATTTTTTCACACCAGCAGTGCCATTACCATCTTGTTCCAGAAAGGAAATGATATATTTATAATCGAGCAAGAACCTAAAGATGCTGTATACATCTGATGGGTAACTCACCAGTCAGGTCTTTGGAGCCAGCCTCAGGGAACTGGCCTCATTTTTCTCCCTTCTAAGTTCTCACAACATTTCTGTAATGTTCTTTAGCTTTAGTAACGATGACACGATGCAGTCTGCAACAGTGAAAGGAGAAATCAAATACTTTAAATACTTTATACATGAGTGTGTAGCTTCTTAATCACAGAGCATAGGTTGCAGGTGTGGCAATGGTTAAGATGCATTTGATTCATTCTTGTCTCCTATTTGATCTGGATTTAAGTGCTGGTATATGTTAGGATTAGCAAATAAGGTTTTCCTTTCCTAAACACTGAGTCCTGTCCCAGTTGTAGGCCTCGTGATGGGACAGGGTTCTCATAATGCGCAAATGCAAAGGAAACGTGTCATCTGTAAGCCATTGCTAACCAAACCGGGACACACCAAGTCAAATCAGCTGAGTGAGTTTGAAATTAGAAAGAAGGTTTCAGGTTTTTCATTTACAATACTGCACACATTGCTGCAATAAATAACAATCATCTGATCAGAACAGAGCATTACTGCAGGTAACAAAGATGCAGGTGCTTCACTTGAAGGTGACGGTTGTGTTCCAGCAAAAAAATATCTTTAAACACTTCGGCTGGAAAAGTGGTGTCTATGTAAGTAATTAAGGGGCGAAATTTCATTAACACTTTAATTGGTAATTACTAACAGATTGTTGAGGTACATAAAAGGCGTTAAAGTGCACCACAAAAAATGTGTGTGGCATGCACATATAAAACAAGATGGCTGAGCGAGAAATCTAGCATGAGGAAGTGCTGCAGCTACTGTGGGTGGCTTTGATGGTTCGGAGAGGTTTCAATGTGCAAACAAACTCAGTGAAGCAAACACTGGTCCACCTTTAAACATAGCTCTTGGTTAGCTTCAAGTGAACCACATACAGGAAGCGGATTACTTTGTATCTGATCATTACTGTGTTGTCCTTGAGAGTACGATTCCTATTCACCTAAATGTGTCAATGGAGGTGATCACAAAACGGTGTATAACTGAAAACACGAGTGGGATGTTTAACCAGGTCTTCTCTTTAACACCTGCCCTGTCAGGTGGTTCAGTCAATGACCTTGTCACTAGTTTTAATGCTATAATGTTAAATATTATGGATGCCATTTCTGCTATTAAGGTGAAGGTTGTCTCTGGAAGGAAAAAGTCTCCATGGAGAAATTCCACACTCGTGAAAAATTAAAAAAGAGAGTGTCGGAAAGCTGAGTGCAGATGGAGATAAACAAATCTACAGGTTTATTATGACTTGTATAAAGAGAAACTTCACTCTTATAATTTACAACTGAGGAATGCAAGGAAGTCCTATTTCTCTGACCTTATTAGCAAAAACTGTCACAGTGCCCGGGCCTTATTCGCTATTTTCTACAGGATAACAAACCCTCCTGTGTCAGTAGCACCTGAACTTTATACCACCAAGGCCTGCAATGAGTTTGCCAAATTATTCACAGACAAAATCCAGAATATCAGACAATCAGTTGGTTCATCATTAGCAGGTTCAACAGACATACTGTGTCCATTGAAAACCAGTTTAACACCGTCTGGGCAACATCTTGTGTCAGCTGAACTCCTCCTCTTGCTGTTTGGACATCCTGCCCACAGGTTTTTTCAAAAAGGTCTTAAAGACTCTGGAGCCAGAAATGTTGCAGATTGTGAACTTGTCTTTAATTTCGGGCATCTTCCCAGAGCTTCTAAAAACAGCTTTAATCAAGTCTCTGCTAAAATGGGACAATCAGTCAGGATTTAGACAGAACCACAGCACTGAGACTGCTATGACCAGAGTCATTAATGACATGTGTTTGAATACAGACGATGGAAAAATGTCAGTCTTAGTCTTACTGGACCTCAGTGCTGTATTTGATACAGTTGACCACAATATATTGCTTAAACTAATGGAAACTCTATGGCATTGCACTACACTGCTTCAAAACGTATTTAGAGAAGAGAAAGCACTTTGTGTTAATAGGTTACTTTACATCTGAGCTGACAAGAATTACATGTGGAGTTCCCCAAAGTTCTATTCGGGGGCCTCTTCTTTTTAACATCTATATGCTCCCACTGGCACAGGTCATTAGGATAAACAAAATTAGTTTCAATAGCTACGCAGATGACACGCAGATATATATTACAACGTCACCAGGAGACCAGAGGAGACAGACTCTTGGTAAATGCAATGAAGAGATCAATTACTGGATGTGTCTGAAATTTCTTCAGTTACAAAAACAAAACTGAGGTGATGCTCTTTGGAGCCAAAGAGAAACAATTAAGTGTCACCACAGAGCTTCAGTCTATACAGCTAAAAACCACCAACCAGGCCAGAAATCTGGGTGTATTGATGGACTTAGACCTTAACTTTGAAAAACACATTAAGGGAATCACAAAGTCAGCCTAATATCCCCTCAGGAATATATCTAGAGTAAAAGATCTGATGTCTCAGCAAGACCTGGAAAAACTAGTCCATGATTTCATCTTTAGTCGGCTTGATTATTGTAACAGTGTTTTTACAGGTTCTTCCTAAAAATCAATTAGACACCTGCAGCTTCAAAACTCTGCTGCTCAAGTCCTAACTAAGACCAAGAAAGTGGACCACATCAGTCCAGCTCTGGGGTATTTACACTGGCTGCCTGTTCGACAGAGAATAGTTCTGCTGCTGGTCCATAAAGCTCTGAATGGTTGAGATCAAAATACATCAGTGACCTCTTTACCCAGTATGAACCTACTAGAACCCTCAGGTCATCTGGATCCGGTTTCTTATCTGTTCCCAGAGTCAGCACCAGACATGGAGAAGCTGCTTCCGGCTTCTGTGCTCCACATGTCTGGAACAAATTCCCAGAAAGTATCAGCTCAGCAATTCTCTGCTGCATTTCAAAAGTTTTTGTTTAGAAGTTCAAATAAGCTGGAATTTTTAAACAATCATATTTTTATAGTTTTTCCCCACCTTGGAACTTTATTTCTGCATTTTATCTTTTTTATTTTAGCTTTTTTAATTTATTTTTTCATTTAATTAATTTTATTTAATTTAATCTTTGTTTTTTTTATGCAATTTGTTATTGCTTTCTGCATCCATAATGTTTTATGTAAAGCACCTTGACTTGTCTTGTACATGAAATGTGCTATACAAATAACTTTGCCTATACAACAGAAGGGTCATTGTGGGTTCAACACAGAGCATTGTGGGTAAATGCAACCAAAACAAAAGTGTGCATTAGATGAAAGGTGGCTCTGGCCAGAAGAAATGACTTGTGGTTAGGCGTAGGAGAAAACAGTAAAAGTTCTGGTAGAAACATGATCAACCCCAGATCGCTAGGATCTGTTGCTGCTCCATGTTTTGCTCTGGTGTTGTTCTGCATTAACCAATAAATGAAGTTTTCTTTTTATTTGTTCTACTTGTCACATCAAATATGAAAGACCATGTTGCGCATTTATACTTGGAAAATAGTAGTAGTTGTAGTCACATGAAAAAGAGGTGCACAATGTTTGCATTTTGTGTACTTAAAGGCTAGTATACCCATTCAGTTATTTTGCACCATTTACACCAACATTTTTCTAAGGTCTACTGGTAATTTGGTAGATGATAACCTATTTTGTGACTCATTTTTATTTATTTTACATTTACATTTTATTAAATTAAACATTTATTAAACAGCCTTTCTTTAAAAATAAAAAAAGAAAACTCTTTTAACAGTTTTGTTAAATGGTTATTGGACAGTGCATCAGGGCAATGGCAGGATTTCTTCCTCACTTAACATTATTGTTTAATGTTGGCACAAAGGAAAAAAACACAAGTTTTCACCACCATTTATATTCTGTATCTGTGTTCCTGACTTCATTAATGCAATCATGTCTTTTTGTCTATTTAAAATCGGCTTTTCAGTAATGATTTGAACACAGGCATGATAGTTGTAAGGAGGTTATAAACAAGTTAATCCAGTCTGAAACATTGGACAAACACTGGTGCTGTTTTCTCACACAAGCACTGTGTGAAGGCCATAAGGCTGCGACATAATGCCATGATGGCTGGGTGTGCTTGTTATTTAGGCTGCTTGCCAGGTTTTCCCTTTACCAAGTGTTCGGTGTTTGATTCAATTCAAATTAGTGCCAAGATTAGTGACATTTAGACGTTTCCAATTAATATCAGTGCATTTAATGTGTCCATCTGTCTTTTTTGGTTGTTGATGGTTATTTCTACTTATTTCCTGCCCTGTTTTTCCTTCTCATTCTCTGGCACCCTCTCTCCAAGTTTGCAGCGACACTATCACCACCGAGTCAGAAATGTTCCTGTTATTGATGCACACCAATGCTCAGCCTCTGACAGAAGCAGACAGCATGAAAGGAGAAGCTGCTAAAATAAATACATATGTAATGAGGGGAAAAGGGCCGCCAAATAGCTTGCCAATTTGTGTTTGTCAAAGGCTGAGCTGGGGTTACATTGACATATAGATCTATAATGGCACCACTTCTTAAGTAATTTAGAGTGGTCTAGTCAAGGCATCACATCTTCCCACCCGCACGGTCTCCTTACAGAGGTACTAGATTAGCGAGTTGCCCAATTTTCTTCAGTGTGGAAAATTGTTTTGTACAAAGTTGAATTGATGTCACTCCAGCTGTCTCCGTGGGGAAAATCACATGCAGTTTCTACAAAGGTAAAATGCAACCTGGAGCTAAGCTGCCAAGAGTAGTTCAAAAGCAATTTCTGCAGTACGAAAAAAAGTGTCGCAGCTACCCTTACATTTAATTCATGGAAATTCTGTAGACAATTTCAGGTGGAATATTTGTATAACACAGCCACTCTCATAATGGCACTGGTGGATGCAGACCTTAGAAATCCTTAAGTTGTACATTACTAGTTGGTAGACTTTGAACTAAAGTTCAAACTCTGTCATCAAAAGGACCTTAAATTTGACAGCATGTGATTTTACTTTCATGAATTTAAATGAATAAAAAAAAATAGAAAAATAAAACACAATTTAAACTCCATGCAAGTACTGTATATGGTCATGTAATAAAATGCAACATCAGCACATGTCCAGTTTAGCTACTTCTGCTGATTTCACAATCAAAGACCAGACCATTGAGATGTGAAAACAGAAATTACAAAAGTGTCTCTCATTACTGTGTGACATAAACTCAGTGAGTTAGCAGCCAAAGAGCTGCGAAAAACTTCAGAAAATCATGAAATATATTGATTCTGACATTCCAATAGTAATCTCACATGTCAGCTCTCTTTTGAAGTCAAGATTACACATAAAGTTCTTGTAATTGCACCAATAGGTCAGTTTAGTAGGTATACGCCATTGTTTTGGGAAAGTTCTCTCGCACAGGAAGTAGAAAAAGTATGGATAGGACGACTAAGTGAAAGCATACTTAACCCCTAAAATGTTATTAAACTTCTAAGCCAAAATCCTGGTCTGTGAAACAAGTTCTAAAGTGTCTGTTCAAGTTTTACAATCCCAACTCCAACAAAGATGATAGACTGTGTGAAATATATTTAAAAACTAGAACTCAGTAAATTCCAAAATGAATCAGAATTTTATTCACAATACACAATAGAAAACATTACAAACACTAAAAGTCACACATTTTACGATTTCATAAAAAGGGCAGCAATGTTTTTCACAATATTGGTAAGAGGCAACAAAAAAAATGGAAATAGGTGGTACTAAGCAGGAGCAACATGTTGCACCAAATTAGGTGAACATCTCAGTTGCATGGTTAATTATTAGAGGGGCACCTTAGAGAGGCAGAGTCTCGCAAAGACAAAAAGGTTCAGCAATCTGGAAAGAAACACCTATAAATAGTAACTATATTTCAAAATTATATTCCCCAATATAAAATTCTGATAACATTTCCATAATTTAACTTATACAATATCTTTAAAAGATTGCAACACTCTGGAGACATCTCCATGTTGAAAAGGAGACTGCTGAAAATTGATATTGGATATCTGTGATCTCCAGTATGATGGCATGTTTGTTTCTTAACATTATCTGTAATCAACTTGAGTGTGTGATGGCTTGATTTGATTTGACTTGATTTGATTTGATTTGATTTGATTTGAGTTGATTTAAATCAGGCTCTCAGGCACGATTAAAAACAGACCTAAAGCTGTCATGGAAATAACTGCGGGGCTCAAGAAACACTTCCATAAATCACCAAGAAAGTACACAGAGCATTATCCAATGTATACAATTTTACTTGCAAGGAGTGTACGCACCATACAAGTATGATACACACATTTCACACATTACAAGATATTATAAAGGGAGGTTCATGAAGGCATTCCCAGAATTACACAAGTCTCAGGTTACAGTATTTTTCACTAAAGATAAGATATGTAAAATAAGAGGCCGGTCTCCTCCTGGTACAATCACGTCCTTTCATCTTATCCTGGGTTTGGCCTTGGTTTCCGAGCACACACACATGGGAAAGAACGCAGCTGAGTACATTTCAGTCTCTTAATGATTAAAATACAAAGACGGGTACAGACGGGTCTAAAAACACAGTGAGTAATAGATTTGTTCAAAGTATAATAATGAATCATTTATAAATCACAACATATAATAAACATAATGATAATCCATATGATCTTCCTTACACTGACTTCTTAGTCAATTTTTGATTCATCAACTTCAAAGAACATTCTTGCAAGTTTTCTTTAAACAAAATAAATAAAATACAGGATTTAAACATTAGTGTAATGTTTTAGTTATTAGAAAATGAAGAGCAAAGCAATAAAGTTCCCTCAATGGTTCCCATGTTACTAAAATAATGAATCAGTCATTGCAGTGAGCCAGCTCAGACTACCTGAAAAAGCCTGTTGTGCCATTGTGTCACAATCTGGTAAGTACATTGGTGGAGCAGATTTTGACTGAACACCAGTAAACACTGTAAAAACCAAAACTTACATGTGTTTAGCTTAATATGATTTTTAATCAAACATGAACTCAAAAGTTTGAGTTGGCCTCCAAACTAAAAAAATCTAGTGCAGACGGTTACCTTAAAATCTAGAGTTCTCTAAACTTTTCCATATTTACAGTGTAGTTTCTAACAGCCCTGCATCAGTGGTCACAAAACCTTCAGTGTGTGTGACACAGAATCAAATCAAAATAGGGTTCAGATTTAAAGATCGTTGCAGTCACACTCAAAAATCCTGCAAACAGGGCACGGGGATGTCATTTTAGAACATGTCTACCTTTATGGGCCACAGTGTTTCAGAAGCATCTGATTGTTTTTCTTTTTTAGCAGAATTGTGCAAAAACACCCTGGCTGATTTAAATGAAAAGGTGTGTGAATTTGGACTTCTTAGAAGAAACCTTTAAAAAAAACAAAAAAAACACACGTCACAAATTTTAGATCTACAATCATATTGGATTTTATTAATCCGTTTTGACTGTTTTAAAGCCTTGTTTATTTTATTAGCCATCATCATCATCATCAGGATGATCAGAGAAGATGCAGAGAATGCTATCCTGATGCACCGATAGGGTAACAGAGTTTGGTGGAGGCAGTGTGATGGTGTGAGGCAGCATCTTCCTCACTGGAAAAATAAGCCTAGTCATCAGTGTAGGTAATCTCAATGCAGAGAAATACTGAGATAATATTCTGCAACCACTGGCAACTCCATATCTCCCCAGGGTGGGACCAAACTCTACCCTCCAAGGTGACAGCGCTCACCCATTTATTAGAAACTTCATTCAGAATTTGGGAGTGGAAAGAAAGTGGACTGGCCTTCCTGCAGTTCTGAACTCGACCCCATTAAAGACTTGTGGGATCAGCTTGGGCGTGCTGTTTGCACCAGAGTGAAACACATCCACATCCCACAGCGCTGTGTGACCAAGCTGCTGACCAGCATGAAGAAAAGGTGCCAGGCTGTTCTTGCTTTGTATGGTTCTTCCACATGCTACTGATTGTTAAAAGATGTCTTCTTTCTTTAGACTTTAGTCATTCGATCCATAAACAACACCAAACCGGAGTCAGTAGCGGAACAAACCTTTATTGTATTGGCAGAGACGTTTTGGGACCACCCACATACTCAACTCTGCTGCTTATGCCACAGATGCCTTTTCCTTTAACATGTGGCTTCATTTTAAAGGGAAATAAACATGTTTTCTAATGTTAGAAGAAACATTGCTACAACAAAGAAATCATCAACCAAATGCAAATGTCCTTACTTTTCGTGCTAAGTCTGGAAAAGGTGCCTAGAGAAGGCCCAAAGAGCAGCCACGTTGGCTTGCCTAAAGGCAACAGGAACACTTGTAGACTTCCCAACTCTTTGCCATAACAAATACATTTCTTAAATGTGAATGAAAAGATGTGTATCTTTACATAGGTGAATGCTGCAGTAATGTTTGCTGCTGGCATCGTTCAGGAGGGAATATTGAAGTGTGATTGTTTTGCACTCATTTTGCCAAATAATGGAGCAAGAGGCATTTTCCTTTTCTTGTTTTTCTGGCAGAGGAATGAAGCCAGAATCACAATGCAATTATGACCATTACAGCACAGAATGCACTCTTATAACAACAAAAAGCAACACACACACACTGAGCTGGGAAAGTAAAGAGTTTACATTAGTGACAACTCTTAACAGCACATTTCACAGTTTTGTTTACCCAGCAGGAGTGCATCAACAAAGTAAATAAATTACCAAACTCCCCTTTAGGAAACTGGAATTGAGAAGGGTCTGCCTAACTTTCCATAGAGACTGAAATCTAAATACAGAAATAGTTATTATTATCTAAATTTTTAGAGTTGTGCAAGAATATTAAACTAGATGTTCTTTTTAATTGAAATTATCATCTTTCTCATCCATGTCTTTATTTCCTTTTGTTCTCTTGAATGATTTTGAAAAAAAAACAGCCAGATAATCTTACTTGGAAAACCTCTTTCAGGAAGAGCATCAACATTGTGTAGAGTTAGAGAAAATGTTAGGACAGTAGTGGTTAAATAATGAAAATAATAAAAAGGCATAGAACTACATAACCAGAGCATTTCACTTCAACAATAATTATTGTGATAGGACGATCGAGGGTGAGTTCTTGACAGCAGAGAGAGATGTTCAGAGTCGCAGCAATCTGGATGAAAGGAAAATAGCTCCAAGGCAGGCTTCAGGACACAGAATTTAAAGTGTGTGGATTTTAGTTATAATTCACAAAAAACACATTTAGTCAGAATTTTCATATCTTCAAATGACACATAATTGTTAGCGAGTTGTGATATCCAATCCACACCCAGTGCTCACAAGGGTTAGCTTTAGCTTGTCAAAACTAGTCAAGCCATAGAGTTCATGTGATACAGAGAGATTCAGTTAATTTGTCACTTCATGTATCAACTAAAATGTTTGTATTGTCAGTCATTATCTGTAACGCAATCCATTACGGGTTGTGGGGTAATCTGGAGCCCATCCCAGCATTGTATCAGGTGAAAGGCAGGGTACACCCTGGACAGGTCATCAGTCCATCTCAGGGCTAAGATAGATAGAGACAAACAACCATTCACACACACACTCATTCCTAGGGAGAATTTAGAGTCACCAATTAACCTAACATGCATGTCTTTGGACAGTGGGAGGAAGTTGGAGAACCCGGAGAGAACCCACGCATACACGGGGAGAACATGCAAACTCCACACAGAAAGGCCACCAACCCACTACATTCAAACCTCCCCCAGCCGAGGCTCGAACCAGTGACCTTCTTGCTGTGAGGCTGCGGTGCTAACCACCACATTACTGTGTAGCCATTTGTGTTTGTATTGTGGTATCTTTGAAAAATATGTAGCCATGCACTACAGGGAAACAAGTCCTTGATGCTATATCATATGCTAATGTTAGCAACTCTCTAAAGCACTTTCTTTGATCCCCAGCCAAACAGGTTACCAGACATTGCATCATTCTCTGTTCTAACATTAAAATTGAAGCATACAAACAATAAAACACATGTACTTTCTATCTTGTTTGCCTCGCTGACAAACTGTGTTATGTTAGAATGAGAAGATAATACAATCTTCTCAATATTAAACTAATATGAAGCAGTTTTTACCTGATATCATGTATGTAGCTAGAAGATAATTATTTAAGATTGAATCAAGTTGAATTTCCCTCGGTTGTGCAAAAAATTAATTAAGGACTCCAGTATTGGTTAAATTTTTTTCTGGTAAATGTTGAAAACTTTTGTTTTCCCATAATATTTTGTGATTGCAGTGGCTGTTACTGTAGTCAGTCACTATAACTGTCTGAACCAATTACCAAACAGTTTGCTTAGGACCTGCTGGTAGAGTAACTCTGAGATGTTCAACAAACTACAGGTGTCTCCAGTTTGATCTTTAGTTCTTTGTTCAGCTAAACTTAGGATTTTTTATAACAAAACCACACAAGTGATTACAGATTTACTTTGATTCAGTCCCTGAAATCCGTCAGGAAATCAGGTTTTTACGGATAAAACACTTGTTCTGGACCATTTTTTTCTGGACTGCTTTTACTGGACCCTTGCTGATGTACCAGGACTGTTTTTGGTCTAGTTTCTTCTGCTACTGAATTGTAGTTGCAGATGATAAATTGCATATGCGACTGGTCAGAAAAGTGTTTACTGAATCTACACTTATGGTTGTTGCCTGGAAGAGTTTACACCAATCACATGTCAGGAATCTTAGCTTTCCAGTGGTGTATAACTTGTGTTGGTATTTGAAAGGCAGAGATAATTTACTTATTTGTTTGTCATGTCCCACCCACAGGGCGCATGGTACCAACGGGTTAAATAAATTCTGCTGTGATGCCTGTGTCATTGCAGATGTTGCTGAAAACCAGATCCTGGAGCACACAAAATGAGCAGACCCAGATTCTTTAAACGTGGGACTCGGTTTACTTCTAAGCAAAAAGATGAACGAAGATATGTCCACAGTTATGTGAACTCTGCATCGGACTTCCATGGTGAAAGAGGACCTGAGCCAAAACAAGGTCCATCTACATTCCAACCCCACCTGACCCGCTGCTGCTGTTCTGCATGGAAAGGAGCCACATGAAGTGGCTTGTACATCTGGTTACAATGCTTCCTAGACACCTCCCTGATGAATTGTTCTGGACTTGTCCCACTGGGAAAAGGCCCAGGGGGAGACTCAGGAGACTCTCGGCTGGCCTGGAGACACCTCGGGATTTCACCATTATAGCTGAAAGAAGTGGCCAGAGAAAGGGAAGGCTTCAATGCTTAAGCAGGTGCTCCCGCGACCCGATCTCAGGTAAGCAGCAGAAGATGGATGGATGGATGGATGCTATTCTGCTCATTACACATTCATAGGTTTTACTGCCAACAAATCTACTGAGTTTGGAAGTTCTGTAAACAAAATATATGTCAAAGAATTGGTCTAAGCAGAGTGGAAAGGTTACCATGGCAATGTGTACTATGATTGCTGATTTAATAACACAATCTCAACCCAAACATCAGGAAGTAGCCGGTGTTTTACCCATGAAAAATCCCTGAACTTGTAAGCAGCTGCAGAGCATCACAAGCATTCAGATTGTTTTTTTTTTCTTATACTTGGGAGCAAATGGTAATTACTCTGTGTAAATACAGTGTGCAACAGTGTGTATTTTTAGCTTGCTGGTAATCAGTCAATCAGAGATGCATTATGCAGTTTTACACTGCAGCATTGACGGTCTGTGCATGCTTCACAAACAGCCAGTGCTTCAATGTGGAGTGAATTGGTTCCCTGTGGACCAACGGAAAGAAGAATCACACATGCATAAAGTTAATATTACATTCTATGCTTGAGTACTTTACCAGATTTTTTTTTCTACTAGCTAGAAGGCTACCCCCCCCCCAGCAGTATTTCCTGCTGATGGTATTAATACTCCCCCTGTTCCCCATTTCTTTCCGGCTGTGATTTTCTCTCTCCTCTTCCTCCTTGTCTTGAAATATAGTAATGCTCACTGACTGGATCTCACACCAGTGCCCACATCACACAATGAGCCCCTGTCAACACACACACCTGTAACCTTACACATAACCACATGTGATATGCAATCCTGCCCATGAACACAGAGTGTAGGGGGGCATTACAGAAAATTTGGGACAAGGCTGTCTTCATTCATTCCTTCAGCTGGTGGCATGAAAGAATACATGCACATCTTCCTCCTTGTCTGTCTCTGTTTCTCTTCTAACTCCGCCTCAACAGTAGCAGGGGAACAGGATCTCATACACTGGTTGCAGCACACACAGAGAAAAACATTAAGTCAATGCCCCTAACAAACAAAAAAAAGGAAAAAGAATTAAAAGAGTAGCTTGCAGAAAGACATCAGGGGTGGGCTTGTTTGTGCTTTTGTCAATTTCTCCTCCTGCCTTGTTGTGTGCCACCCTTAATATCAAAATGAAAAACATGACTTGCATTATAGTGGTCGGTCACTGAAAATAAAACAAAGACAAGTTTGTTGATGATGAGAAGAGGCGTGAGCATGAATGAACACGAAGCACTATATCACAACTTCTATTTAAATGTGGACATACAGGGCTAAAATGATTAGCTCTTTAATTAGTTGCATTATCATCAGCAAACACAGTGATTTTCACCCAGCCATGAATGCTCCTGAGAGAAGACAGATATAATGTAGCTGAGGCCACTATCCACTCAGCCACTGCAGGTGGAAAGCAACAGGCGCAGCCCTGCCACATAGTCACAGTGCCCCCTACTGGCTCACAAGGCATCCACACCCTCAGAGAGAGCATTACCCTTGGCATTTCATCCAGCAGCAAACAGCCAAGGGAGAGCGTTTGTGCACAGAGCCATGGGACACTCAGAGAATGGCATCCCTTCAGAATATGAAAAGGATTTTCTGTGTTTGGCAGTCCGTGCAGTGCTCATGCATACACAATTTCAGGGTTGCACTTGATAGCAAACAGCTTTACATGATAGTGGGATGTGAATGTTTACCATTGAGATGGAAAATACTCAGCTTTCTATGCAAGGCTTTTGTAGGCTGCTAATACACAATACACGGACATATGAGCACCCGTACCTTCCGTGTTTTTAGGCTGAATCTGTTCAATCAGCATTTTTACCAATATATCCATAACATCATCCAGCTGCACGTAAGAAGTTTTAGACCATTGCATGGTAGCAAGAAATAAGTTCTTAATCAGGATTTATTCTATATTTTCTTTCTTTAAGTCAAGTAACAGAATGAGACTGTGCCGACAGGTTGTCTGGATACAAAAGCTGAGACTGATCCTCGCACTCTGAATAATGGAACAACTATAAGGACACTGCATGTTAGCAGCTGTGGTGAGACTTGGCTGTGATATCAAGAGATTGTCTGACTCACAGCTGGAAGCTACTGTCATATAAAACTCTGCTGGATTCGATGTCTCAAGCAGATTCTCAGTGAGGCAGCAAGTCTGCAAGGAATTCACCTTCAATTGCCCAATATAAGCTCACCAGTGAAATGACTGTCATGCTCCAAGACTTCTATTTGTGCATTATGACTTCCCTGTCTGAAAGTGTGGCTGGGTGTTAATTCTAATTTAAGGTGATATATATATATATATATATATATATATATATTTCTCCTTTACCCACTGCCTCCCAGGCTCTGTTTCCAATAGAACGACTGTCTGTATTAATGCTACCTGATGCAGGCATGCCAGAAACAGTCTTGTTGTGCTAAAGTGATGCAGTTTGTTGGGAAACAGTAGCGGCAGAAGGGGCATATGGTTGAACTAGGAAGAGCATATGTCCCCGGTATTCATGCTCCAGTCTATTTCTACAAACATGACCGACCCAGGCCAACATCCTGGGGCAAGGAGTCTGCTCCTTGTTTCTTTCAGATGAATCTTGAGTGTGTGTTGCAGGGGGGAAAAAAGCATTTGGATTGAGAATAATGTGAAATGCTGGTAACACAGAGTTTACTGTAAGATTAAAACCTAAAAATACACGTTTGGCAGTACTATACTGCTCATTGGCATGGAGTTTTAATCTGCATATATAAACTGCGATTTAAATATAATGACAAACTGAAATATAAATGTTTTTAACTGCCATAAAAATTCTATAGACAAGATTAGGTTTTTTCAATTAATTAAAAAAACAAAGTCTGAAGTTTGTACGCTCATTATGACAGAACTCGTGCCACCCATCTATTTTCCACTGATGGTTATAAGCCTAATAAACCTCTAAAGATACATAAGAAAACTTATGTGACATTAGATATGCTGTATTTTAGATTAACATACGAATGCTTCTATCTTAGGCTGAAGGAAATAAAGTTGTTGTCATTCACTCTCTAACATGGACATTCTCCTTAATCAATTATATATATATAATTAAGAAAGCTGAAATTTTCTGTCTGGTCATGTTGGATGTGGGAAAGAAATATAAATGTCAATTTTATTCCATTTAGATAAGTTAATCCCATGTTTTTTTGCACTTTAGCTCACTAGAGAGTGAACACTCAATGATAGTTTCACCTGCTCAGTTAAATATATGTGCTGTAAAAAAGGACTATTACAGTATGAGACACAGAAAAAGAAAACACTTGTAAAATTACCCAGGATAAAATATTTTTAACATTGAGCAAAATATTTTAAGAAATAAAAAGAGCAGTGTGTAGGATTTAGTGACACCAAGTGGTAAAGTTGTGGACTGCAGCCAAACCAAACAAACAAACAAATAAAAAGAGTACAATCTTTATTTTTAATTATTCTAAATAAATAAAACTTTGTGACTAAAACTAGAGCTTTATTTTCACTCTTTTTGATCAGGAGCTAATGTGGCTGGTAGATCCCTAAAGTTAACCTGAATTTGTATTTACTAAGCCGGTGTAGGTACCAGATGTGTTCGGATATCAGATCTGCTCAGGGCCCGGCACCTGCCGATGATGTCACACTAAGGCAAAACCACTCGGACATACTATTCTCCGTTTGACCCATTTCATAAGAATCAGATCTGCTTGGGGGCCCCTATTTATCAATAGATATTGAACACATATTGGCAATATAAACTTCTTTTTCCCATGTGAGTAAATTAATTCTAGTACATAGAAAAACTTTATGGTGTACAGTCTGAGATTATTTATTGGACCAATTTTCAGTTCCAATATTTATATCTAAAAATGCATCTATCTATTGATACATGTATAAATCAAAAGGCAGTGATCCTAAAGTTAAACATTTAACATTAAACCCCACAATTAAAGAATCTCACTACAAGTTAACTATATCAGCTATGGTTGCAAATTCCCCTTTTTACTTTTTAAAATGTTGAAAGCGTTAACAAATCAATTAATCACTGATATAAAATTTTAAAAAGACTACAATCCCGCAAAAATTACTTCTGAAATTTAACCAACCACAATCTTCTACGTAATCGTGCCAACGATCAGCCAATCATATACTGTGACGTTGTCAGCAGGCACAGGGCCCTGAGCACATCTGACTACCTGAGAACATCCAGTACCTTCACCGGATTACACGTGAAATTGAATGCATTTAAACATGCATGTTCCCATAAATGGTTTATTTTTTGTGTGTTTTTATGAAAATGCCAAAAAACTACAATGTTATTCTTTTAACTCTCTATCCAGCCATGAGCAAAGCAACTTTACTCTAAACACATTCGAAATTATCTACTTTGTAGATTTTATAAAACATGCTCAAAAGATTAAATTGTCTCACCTCCTTCTCAGCCGTCGACATTCTTTCCTACCTCCTTTCTTTCCTACCTCCTTTCTTTTCCTGTAACCAGCCTTCCTCTTTGCACCATCCAGCCACATTTTCATCTTCGTTTTACTTTATTCTTTTAAATTTTGCTCCTTCAACAGCATGTAAGTAACAAGTATAGAGCCTATGATACATCATAGAATAGTGTTGATGGGAAACATAGTGATAGCACTACCAGAACAACTGAAATAATTTGCTCCAATAATCACCTGCCAAACTGGCCAGCAAGTTTTTATTTATATACACCTCAATTCCCACTGACCCACATTTGGCGGGTCAGTGGGAATTAATTTTGAGCCGTGAGTAGAGCATGAAAACGATATGATAATTAATAGTACGTACTAAGGCTTAAACTGCCAAATAAATAAAACTATTATTTGTTCTCTTGTAATGTGCCTGTGCCTCAAATGATGGAGCACCAAAACGCCAAACACCAAAACAGGTCAGTAGTTTGAACCCTAGTCTGCCACATGTCACTGTCTTGGATCAGCACCATGAATCCCAAATCGTCCTCAACATTTTCATCCAAGCATGAGATTGTGTATCACTGAAAAACACCTCATATAATGCATTTTAAATACTGCATAAATTATTGAAAGAATCAATCAAAAAGAATCATGATTTTTCCAGAAAGATGTTATATAAATGCAGATCATTTATATTTAGTATACAGCAGATGTTGAAGAATCTTGTAAATCCTACAGCAAAATATAGGACATGAAGCAGCACATAAATACAAGTTAGTTATATTGATTCTGATTCATTAGCATATTCAAGGCCACTAACTTTCAGAAAATCTCAGAAAGCTCTGTTGAACTTTTAGACTTCATTCAACATGATTCCAGCAGATGAGGCAACACGTCTAAATATTTTAAATACTATAAATAATTCGCTGCATTTAGAAACCTTCCCATGGACCCATTTGTTTTAAGCCTTTTTATACCATATTCCAAGCTGCCATTTGTTTCCACACAATTGATTCTTTATAAATATTTATCAATAAACAAAAAGGATCACATAAGGTGCTTGGAGAATCACGAAATTTTCCCAAAATTTGCTCCTAGCCTGCCAACTCTCTATGCAATGCATTTATCGGGGGGCCATCAACTTTTGGAAACTTAGTCATGCAATTACAATACATTTCAAAATTAGGAAAATTTGTTTAAGTAAAGACATGAATTCACTTGAGCCTCTTGAGGAAAATATATTAATTATATAGCATATAAGCTAGAAAAGAGCAGAAGTCACAGCAGCAGCAATATAAAAGGTCACATTTTATGCACTTCGATGCACCTCCCTCTGGCATCTTATGTTTTATCCTTCAACTATGCAGTTGCACCTTTATGTTTGGTTGCATATTTTTTATCCATGTTTGTCTAAATATCCATGTTCCATCTTACTGTTTGACAGTAAGAGGGATATGACAGAATGACATGACAACAAATGAACAGGCTACGAGGTGCAATACTACATGGTTTACTATAATCTATGTGGTTTACTGGGCAAAGTGTTCAGCAGCCAACCAGTAAAACTAACAGTACACCTGGTTGAAGTAGTTCCATTTCCTCATCCCTTACTGTTTACTCTCAGATTCACTTGATGTTAGGTTAGGTTTAGTAACTTAAAACTTGGTTTTGTAAATACCGTGTGTTATCAGTGTGCTTTATCTCCAATTGCATGAGGTTTAGGTTCACTGTGTCCTCTCTAACCCTGTAACAATAGTACTGTAAACCCAAAATCCTCAAATAAACATAAATTTTTTTCCCCTGTAGTAACACTGCATATTCTTGCAAAAACAGCAATGCAACACGGTTCTAACAGACAACTCCTCTCTTCTCTTTCACCTCCTCCTCACAGGCTAAAAGAGGAGTGCTGCTTCTCCTGTGTCTGCTCGTTCCAGTCGGCAGGTTCACGTGGACGGCATCCAACTTCCCTGCTGTGTGCAAGGCGAACAGAAGGTCTCTGCAGTAATCTGTTGCCATTTCCTTTACAACTCAGCAATTAACTTCACCCAGTGACAAAACAAAGATTTTTCTCAATGCAGTCTAATAAAAAGTGAATTTCGTTTTGTTAGAAAACACCCAGACAGGCCCCCACGGGTATTCAAATTATATGTAATTGACGTTTAATGGGTCTTGGTAGCAATAACAAGCAGCAATGACTATGAATATTTTAGAAAGATGATAATATGGGCTTAAAATCCTCAGAGTTGCTACAGTATAAAATATCAAAGGCAGAAAATATGCATCTGCTAGCTGCAGCGTGACCTGCTGAGTGAGAGCAGAAGCACGCAAGTTTACTCAGACTGAGTGTCACAGTTCAGCCAGACTCAATGCAAAAACAGATGGCGCACTTAGGAGTAGAGGCAACACAGAGAGACACAGATAAGCCACAGCAGCAGCCTTCTTTACAGCAGACTGTAATTATTCAGAGAGAGTCAGCTGAGCTCCATGCTGTTTGTCAGCATTGCCCTGCTTCACGCTCATATAGTTCCACACATTCACGCTGGTAGACACCCACGGGCTGCTACTGTCAGCCACTGAGAAACAGGAGGCTTTCCACAGAACCAAAGATGGCTTCTGAGAGGAGGAGGACTGCCTACTCTCCAAGCTTATAGCTTTTTACTGACACATCTTGGATTCACACCCGTAACACAGTCACTTGTCTGTTTGCTGTACTGTAGATCAGTAATTACCAAAAAGGGTCTTACTCTGCAGCTGCAAGGAGATAAATATTATGTAGGAGTTCAAGTAATTTGGGTCAAAAACAATCTACAATTGTACAATTGTCTTTACAATTTAAGACACTGCCATTAATTCTGAATTGTGGATTATAATTAACGTCCGGTGTAATACCATATACTCAGTGCTTAATTTGTAAAGCAGGAGGTCCCGAAACGCAGAGGGGGTGTCAGCGACTCAAAAGGGGGGCTCGAAGTAACCCCTTTAAGTAAATCCAAACTGTATGCAAAAAAGGCAATATTTATTTTAATTTCTGAATGCTGGCCTGACAAAAAAAAACAAAAACATGACCACCACGTCAGCGTTTAATGGGTGCGAAATGTAAAAAGATAAAACAAAATACAAACTAGGCCGAAACCGTAACATTTATTTTATAAACAGCAATAGCAATAGTATTCTTCGGACTATAAGGTGTTTCCGTGAAGCTAACTGCAATCTCATAATCACTGGTGCCAGTTTAACCTGATCCTCTCCCTCCCTCCGTTTCTGTAGCCTAAAATTCATCTTAGAATACCTCTAAATTATGGAAACACAAGATTTTTTTGTGTAACGTCAACAGGGAATATACAGTAACAAAAAACTATTCTAAACACGAAACAGACATTTATATCCATCCATCCATTATCTGCCGCTTATCCGGAGTCGGGTCGCGGGGGCAGCTGCCTAAGCAGGGAAACCCAG
>JBAMHW010000001.1:31811115-31853278 GCA_037177495.1 Rhadinocentrus ornatus | reverse complement strand
AAGACCCAAAACCCCCTGTGATCCCAGGTTACATCACTGATGATGTGTCCAGGGGCACCATAAGGTGTATCTAACAAACTGACGAATATTTAGAATATAATAATGATATAGTGAAATCTACGGTATTGAAAGCCTATGAGCTGGTACCAGAGGCATATAGGCAAAAGTTTCGTGCATACAGAAAAGAGTCATCCCACACCTTTGTAGAGTTTGCTCGGGAGAAGTGTAACCTGTTTGATAGGTGGTGTTCGTCATGTGGTGTCATGTCTCTCGAAGCTTTAAGGAGTTAATGTTGTTAGAAGAATTCAAGAAACAACTCCCAGAACGTCTTGTAGCACATTTAAACAAACAGCGTCTAACTGAGTTGGTGTCAGCAGCTGTGATAGCTGACGAATACATATTAACACATAAAACAATATTTCAGCAGAACATGAAACTTGAAATACAGAGGTCTGTAAAGATCTAAACTGGGGAGGACAATACGTCCTTTTACTGCCGAAAACCTGTACATATGATTGCCCAGTGTCAGAAACTCAAGCAGAAAAGCTCCAGTGGAAGATGAAGTTATTTTGTCTGACAGTTTCTTAATCTTATCCTTTTCAGATGGTGAGGGTGAACCACCGTCCGGGAATGCAGTTGGGGGAGCTGGGGTGGCTGATGTAAAAGCTCAGGCTTTTAACCCCCGGCTGATTCCTTGCTGTTGGTCACCTGTGAGCGGCTGTGTGCGGCACAGAAAGAGGATCCTATGCTACACAAATGCTTTAAGGAGGTGGTGAGTGCTGAACAGCAGACGCCAGTTGATAACAAGTTTTATGTACAAGATACATAAAACTACAAGAGGTTTTGTTTTTGGTTCTTTAAGTACTTTTGTTTTTTTGTAAAATATTGGAAGTCCCAGCACTTTAACTAGTCTGGTTGACATTGTTATTTTGTGTTATTTTGACGAATCTTTAGAATACACCTGACAAAGGACACCTTTTGTTATTATATATTTATATTTTCTTTCTTTGCCGGAAAAGGTATCATTTTGTTAATAGGACCCTTTTTGTTATTTAGAGATTGAACCTGTTTTGTATTACCTTATTTGTAGGTAATTGTATTTAAGTTGATTACTATAATAAATATTCTAATTATACCTTTTGGTTTGTCTCCAGCCCGGTTTGTTATCATCCCTTTTTCCCTAGACTCAAAAGGGGATCATAACAAAATGGGGCTCTTGGCTCGGGCCCGGGGGGGCAGAGAGAACTCTTCCTCCTAATTGTTGGATTTCATGATAACCCATGTAATAGTGAGTGAGATGTCAGTCTGATCTGAGGCATGCTGCTACCATCCACTTAATCAGTGCAATGATTGCAAATAACGTGAGCAACTGTAAACTGCGTGATCAGTCCTTGTTTTCAAGTTTGTTTTCAACTACTCTAGCGACAGAGTGGTCTGTAAGTGTGGTGGTGACCTCATTGAGGAGTAATAGGATCGTTCGGCCCCACTCCTTCTCTGGACACTCTGGCAAAGACAGGCCTCCTAAATCATTCTCACATCTCTGAACAAGATGAAGGACCTGGCGTCGCCTCTGCCCGCCCTTTGTCCCTGCTGCAGCCGAGCTGCTCTCCCCACTGCGGTGCAGATATTGTTCACAGACATGATTTTCCTGCAGCCTCCAGGACTGGAACAATATCTACTCAGCATTCTGTAAATACACACTGGGAGATTGTATTCCTGTTTATCACAGCTGTGCCACGGCCTCTATTCAGTTGTCTGCTGATCATCAGCTTCTCTGCTCTTTCTTACTGAACTTTTCAACTAATGAATCTGATGAAGGAAGTCATGCGTGAGGTTTGGGAGCCTACTCAGCGGCTATTTATTATTTATGTCCTGTACACTCTTACTCCTCTTCTAGGCCACAACCACTTCCGATGGATGGCCGTGTGTGTGAGATATCCTTTGTGGGTCACAAGTTTGAGTTTCAAGATACTTTTTAATTAAGACTTTAAGATCTGATCAAACAGCTCAGCAACACTTGCTTGCTTTCAACTTATTTTTTTAAATGTGTGCAGGTCTAACACATAGACTATTGTGTATTAGTGTATCAACCTTTAAAGTTAAGGAAAATATACATATACATGTAACATGCAACATATATATATGAGTAACCCTGGGAGGAAATAACTAGTTAACTGGCTTTATTCTGGAGTGCACTATGAAGTTAAACGAGTGCACCTACAAGGAGGATCTGATGAGCGCCATATGTTGGATGGATAAAATGTAACAGGTTCTTCTCAGAACAACTCAAAAGCACACAGAAAAAAAATCCAAGCAAATGAGAGCACAGACAGGGTCTGGGTGCACGAAGAAAAGCGTGTGACATTTGCACACATAGCAGAAGAAGGAGCAAGGTTTTGAACTGAAGCACAACAACAAACAAAAAAAGACTTACAACACATTTGCATGCAAACAGGAACTTTTTGTAAGTAGTCCTAAGGGATAGCAGTATGATCCCAGATATCATAAAGTGTTACGCCCAAATCTAATCTTAACTTACAGCGTTGACTAAATGTAAACTCAGATGCATGACCACCACATGTAGCCCACAGAAGACTTGCCATAATCCAAGCCAGGCTCAATAACCGAGCCTTAAGTGTCAAAAGTAGCTGAAATTCGGCCCAAACATGTCTGCAATCTGGGACTATTTGAGCATGAAAATATACATCACAAACTGGAGGATAAATCCATTTTACTTTGGTAAAAGTTATAACTCATCTTTGCACCACCCAGCTGTTGTTCTGGCATTTGTCCCCTGGTTATTCAGATTTATGGAGGTATAAAAGATTTTAGCCTGAAGTATAAGTTATGACAACATTAACAAATGTGTCATATTCCAAAGGTCAGAAAAATGGTATCGGCTGGACAGGTAGGTGACGCTGGTGACAGGTAAGTGACGCTAACACTGTAGGTGATGCTAACACTGTAAGTGACGTAGTTCCGGTGAGACGGCAGATACAAACTAGGCGAGCTCAAACATTTATGCATTTATTCAGTTGTATTTTTTGCCAGTCTAATCAAAATATTCTTGAAAGTAGGAAAAATAGTGTCTTTTCAAGCTACAGTGTGTTAGAATTACTCCCATCTAGTGGTGCGCTAATATATTACAAGACACCGAGTAGCGCTCTACTGGAGCCTCACCGTTTAAGAGTGTCCCATCAGGTGATAAGGAACAGAACAATACATAATTATTATTTTTTAATGTCAATAAGTTACAAGCGTGCCCTCCATGTATTTAGTACCAAGCTACTGCTAATAGCTAATGTTATCGTATGAAATCGTTTTTTGTGATTTGCAGACTCAGAGATCATCTGATGAAGGAAGAGAAAGAGGGCAGTGGATTGTTGGCGCTGCTGTAACATTACTCTGTGTTTAATAACGTGCATTAAAGCTGATTTATCCAGGGAGGTGGGCGACGTATTGATAGAGAATAATTATTTTATGAGAGATATTTCTGCGTTAGAATGCTGCTGTCCTGGTGATTAAATCACTCTGAGAAACTGGTTTTACTTTGGTCTATTTTGTCTGACTAGAAGGAGGACAACTACCCCATCCCATTGACAAATCAGCTGAAATAAAATATGAAACACGAGGGAAAGCTCTTGGAAAATACGTCTGAAAGAAGCGCACAGTCGCCTGCTGGTATGACTTTTGTGAAGAGTAACAACTGAAAACTGTAGCAACGTAGCTTTTCTACTGTAGGCTAACTAACAAATTAGGCGTTTCTGCCGCTTTATATAGAAAGTAACAGAAAATTAACCAACTGAAATGGGAGGATAAAGTAGTTGCTCGACCACCCTGCCCTGTTTCTAACATAATGCCAAAATAAACTTCACTGTTAGATTGCATTAACTCACCTATCCAGCAAAAAGCTGCAACCTCAGCGTTAGCTTTGAAGTTCCTCTCCTCATCAGCTGCCTCCATCTGGTAAAAGCTCCACCGATGTACACTTTAATTTTCTCCCGGTTATTATTTCTTCCTCTTTTCTTGGCTATTTTTTCCTCCGTCTTGCGGGCAAAGTGTATAGATGGTCCTCCATTTCAATGTACGCTGGCAAGCTGAATGATCCACGGTCGTCTTGGCTTGTTTACACCACCCCCACGCCCTTCCCCTAAACAGGCTGGACTCGCAGGTAAAAGGCACAAGGCTAACAAGTTTGTCCCCTTCGGCAGCTGTATTCAAAGATGGCGATGCAACATGGCAGCCTGCAGTTGGGTGCGCCGCCACCTATGTATTTATAAACATCTGATTCAATTCTTGATTTTTGCGAACAAAAAAACAAAAAAGCTACACACAGTACCTTTAAGGTACACTGTGGACCACAGCGAGGAGGTTTTGACAGAAATGTCAGGGGAAAACCGAGCAACACGTCAACCCCCTCCACCTCATCTAAGGCCAAGAGGTAGCGAAACAAGGACTCGCCTGGAGCTATTTGATCACCAGGAACCAACTCAACATACGTTGTTATGTCAATAGATAAGACACTTAGTAGTTTTGTTGCACGTTTGAGCCTGGTGGAGATTCTCCACAAAGATGTCCAGGCGTTGCGTGAATCACTGGAATACAGCCAGAAGCAGGTGGAAACTCTGGCTGATGAGAACGCCAGCCTCAGAAAATAACTCACCGAGGGGTTGACCCGACTCTGGGGAAAATAAGATAAAGGAAACGGTGATCGGTCTGCGGGCGCGGAAAAGGAGAGATAACCTGGTATTTGCAGGGATCCCAGGGCAGACAGAGGAGGACCCTGAGACCACGGTGAAAAACTTCATCGAAACTCACCTGAAGCTCCCGGAGGAAACTGTGAAAAACATCTCCTTTTACAGAGTCCATCATCTTGGTGGCGAAAAATCTGAGTCCAGCATACCAAGACCCATTGTAGCCAAGTTCGTCAGCTTCAAACAGAAGGAGCAGGTGAAGAACCCACGGCAGCGAACTGAAGGAAACAAACTTCGGAGTAAACGACCAAAATCCGAGGGAGATTCTTGACCGACAAAAAATCCTGTTTCCCATTAGGAGGAAATCCGTTGCTGAAGGCGCTCATGCTGTCATCGCGGTGGATAAATTATTTGTTAATGGACATCAGGTCCAGCTTGCTGACACACAAACGCACAGATGGAACAGAACAAGCGGACATGAAGCAGTGGGATGTTTGCACACACACGTTTCAGTAATATGCATATAGCCCTTATCTCTGTGGTTGGTTCATGAACAGGCTCACATTTGTCACTTTGAATGTGCGTGGAGCTGGCATGGGGAAAAGAGGTAAAAAAAAATTTAATCGGCTACACGAAATGAAACTTCATTTATCAAACACAACAATAGGTCTTCTCTCAACAGCCCAGTTTCCACATGTGTATTCAGCTTGTTATAATTTTAGACAGAGAGGAGTAGCAACTCTTATTAATAGAAGATTAAACTTTGACATAGATAAAAACAATCACAGACCCAGAAGGCAGATTTTTAATAGTTATACTTTTTCTATTCAAAATGTTAAGTTATGTATTGCAAATGGTCCAAAAGTTGATGATGACCCCTCCTTCTTTCACTCCCTCTTCACCTCATTCTATAGTCACTCAGATAACACACTAATTATTGGAGATGATTTTAACCTTATATTGGACAAAAACAGTTTCACAGGAAGTCAGCGATCACGCACCAGTATCATTCATTCTGTGAAATAACTAGACACTAGAGATTTAATACGTCATTACTTAAAGATCCCAAGTTTGTCAGCTATTTTAACAGAGAATGGTCCTTATATCTAGAAAACAACGATGTGCCAGAAACTATGTTCTTTTGGAAGCAGGAAAAGCAGTAAGGAGAGGGAAAATAATAGCCTGCTTTTCCCATAAGAGAAAGAAAGAAACTTAGAGAATTTCAGAGTTGGAACTCAGAATTAAATTCTATGAGGTTGCTTACCATGTCTCCTCAGATGAACACACACTGAACGCTATAAGGAAAGCTAAATTTTGAACTTATAATAGATTAAAAAAAACATAATTCTTGGTCCAAAGGCTTTGTTTGGAGAACTTTGAAAAACAAACAAGGAGAAAACAATGATCTCCTCTGTCAAAGATCCAGATGGCAATATTAGCATGAGCCTGACAAGATAAATACGATTTTCAAAGAATTCTATAAAACATTATATACATCACAACTAAATACAACAAATGAGAACATTGATAAATTTTTTTGTAACATCAATGTTCCAAAACTAAAACATGAAAATAAAATAGCCTTGGATTTACCTCTTTCAGTCGATGAACTCCATGAAGCTCTCCAGCATATGCCCAACAATAAAGCCCCAGGTCCAGATGTTTATTTAGCAGAATTCTACAAAGAATTCTGGACAATGCTGGAACCCACTTTCTACAATATGATTTTAGAAATAAAGGAAAAACAAAAAATACCTCCAAATATGAACCTAGCTAATATCACTCTGCTACTAAAACCAGAAAAAAACACAACACTTCCATCCAGTTACCATCCAATTTCACTAATAACTGTAGACTGTAGATCTTTGCTGATTATTTTAATCAGCAAAGCTCTGGCCAGAAGACTACCCTCAGGGTAGTTTTAGGGGTGGGGTGGCTTGGGTTTATGCTGTGGGATTGCAGCTGATTGCCTGGGTCTCTGGGCTGCTCTAGTCTGCCTCTGGCCTCCGTGGAGGCGTGGTCATATTTGCATGATTACACTGATCTCTGCACAATCCTGACTTATTCTCTGCATGCTGATGTGACCGGGCCGCAGGTTCTAGAAACCAGGCTTCCTATGAAAAACCTAGGCAGCCATCTTTGCTAAGCCCATAGGTCTAAATATGAGGAACCTGGTGGCAAAAGATGGGTGGAGGCAACTTGTCCCCTTGGGATAACAATATTTATTGACAATATATAAAAAAAAATACAACACCAGTCCAAACCAGTAAGGGGACCAAGCCAGTAATGACAGCTGCTACAAAAAAGAAAAGGCAGGGGGAGGAAAGTATGGCCGGGATTAGACCTGACCCAAACTTTGCCCCTCTGACACTCAACAAAAGGAACATGCGATAAAACCAGTTAAATCTACTAAAGGTAAAAGACCTGCGTTTAGGGCACACGAATTAACAAAGTAAAGCAGGGATAAGCAGAATGGGTGACGGCCCGCACCACCCCACACTTAGTCCTGCCCGCTGTCACCGCGGCGAGGCCTCCAACACAAACTACTGGTCTGGTGGCTAAAACCAGTGTCCTGAGGGGAGAAATAAAAATACCAAATGTATTAATTTAAAATAATTAATAAAAACAACAAGAAGTACCACAAATAAAAGAATAAAAACCAAACGGAACAAAATGGCAATGGGTGAAGGTTGGTATCAATAAAAAGACAAACCAAATTAATTAAAGCTTCATGCGTAAAACCAAACTTGCCACAAGAACGCGGTTACCTTCTCGTCAAAAGACAGGAGGCGGAGAACAACACCTGACCCTCCCGGCGCGCCAGTTTTTATAAACAAAAAAGAAACCATTACTTCAAATAATAAAATACAGTGAACAACAAATAAAAGACGCCAAACCTTCTGTCATTCAAAGGTTTCAGCTCATGTGGGAACTAGCCGCCCAGGTCCTAAAACAGTACCTACTAGAGTTATCGTGATAATAAAATTTATGATGCTCGATACTCGATACTATTTTTGATACTATAGAGGGGGAAGAAATGTATTCTTTTAATCAAAATCAAAGCACCACAAAAATCACACAATCCAAACAACAAAAATAGATTTAAATACATATATATATATATAGAGAGAGAGAAAAGACATTAACAGTGCAACATTTTAAAACTATTAGTTTGTGCAGAAAAGGGTTGTCAGATACCAAAATTTTATACTTGATAACGATTCTAAGGATGGTGCTCGATAATAGCCTTTTATTTTCGATAATATAGAGAAGGAAAAAATTATTATTCCCTTAATCAAAGTCAGAACACCACAGAAATAACAACACAATATAAGCAATACAACAAAAATATATTAATAAATATAAGAAATTACATTAACAGCTTAAAGTAAATTCATAATTTTAAAGCTCCGCTAGTTTGTGCAGAGATAGTCTTCATACAATCTAAGTGTGTTGTCAGGCAGTTCGCTCACTGTGGTGCAAAAATTACTAACTAAAAATTTCAACCACTAGTTAGTTTACTTATTTACATAAGTGTCTATTTCTTCACAATGCTTGATATGAGATCAAGTAAATAGAACAAACAAACTAGTTAAGACTATCTACTTTTTAAACTAGATTAATTAAAAACATAAAAAAGATTAGCTTTTTAAATGTTTTTGTAAACAGTCTACATTAAAAGACATTAATATCTGACTGTAAGCCAGGGTTTGATCAGCCAGTAGCAGCTTTGTGCAATTCATTTTCAGGCTGGTTATGGAGCAGAAGACAACATCTCCTGCTCCTCCTGCAGCTCGAAGACAAGCCTCTTGTGAGTGCTTCTGGACGGGGGAGGGGAGGGGCCTGCGCTATATCTGCGACTGTCTGCGAGAATTGTAAACAATAAGCGTTTTCACATCAGTCTCAAAGTTTCCAATAATACCAGAAAGTCTCCAAATTGGTTGCTAGTCGCTTTTTTTCTTTAAAGAGGTCTTAAAAACTCGCTAATTATAGCAACAAGTTGCTAAGTTGCCATTTAAGTATTGAAACCCGTGTTAATTAATATCTAACTAGATATTAAACTTTAGAATCGATTAGTATCTGAGAATCAATTTTTTTCGACAACACTAGTACCTACAAGGAGGGAGGCAATTTAGCATGCTAGTCCATACATTTCACAACCATGCAGCAACCTTAAACCGATCACCTACCAAACCAGGACGCCACGCCCTGAAGCAGTAGGGACAAACACGCACACGAACCTACCGCTGTGGCATTCTGGCTTCTTTTATACCAGCCATCAATCACTGAACTGGTGTGTGCGCAGTTCGCCAACCCAGAAGTGCATAACTTGCTACGTGCACTTACACTGGCTGTCTCCCAATGTGGACCTTACTCCCTAAATAGTACCCTATATAGGGGTCACACCATTTTGTAGGGGTGTCCAAATGTCTGGAGAGAAAAAAGTAGGGCACTCAAAATTACCCACAATGCATCTTATAAAGTAGTGAGCATAGATGGTCACTAGACAGATCAACATAGACCACAATGCATTGCATGCAAAATCTCAACATGGGGCCAGGAGGCGGTACAGATAATGAATGACTGACTTATTCAGATATTTTAGTTTGTATAATGTTGCTACAGGGCAGAGACAGCATGAGTCATGTGCAGACCCCACTGGCCACCTAAGTGTGAGTCGAATGCAGGACCAAGGGGCCCTGTTAACCCAAGAGAGCCATCCAAACCCCAACAGAGGCCCTGCCTGACACCCAGGATATATGCCGGCCCTAGATAACCACCCATTGTGGGTCAGCAACCGCCCAGATGCCTACTGACCCGACCATCATGTCCCCGCCTATGCAGCCACGCCCCTCACTCGAACCCCATTTAAAAAAAGGTTGAGCAAGTGGAATGAGCTGCTGAGGGAGCATCTCTTAACTACAGAGGCCTTCTCAGCAGCAGATCCATCTTTTGGAAAGTGCTGATGCTTTGATTTAAATGTTTTTTTCTCAGCTCTATTCAAAGCTGCTTTCAAATTATCCATTAGACAGATTTAGACAGTTATCGCGTAACAGTAATTAGTTCAACAATACCAAATTTATCTCATCTGTGGCAGATAATTCATAAATCTGAGAATTTTCTCATTAGTTTCTCATTATTCACTCAAGCCACACAGACACTGTTATGCAAGAGCAGCACAGGATTTTCTCTTCTTCTTTCTCTAAGACACGATGGAATATTTAATGCGGAATATTTACTGTGTTGTATCTTTATTTCAACTCTCACCCCTCTTTCCTTCTTCATCTCTCTGTTTTCACAACTCGTTTTGCCGCATGGTTCCCATGTGCCTGGATATTCCTGTCACCATGACAACCAGAAGCGGCAAGGGCTATCTGGTTTTCTGTCACTGCATCTCACCGACCAGCTGTGCCTATACAACACGAGTGATCTGTAGAGATAGAATTTTTACGATGTTTTGGTCCAACAAACAAAATTTACAGAAGGCCTTATCAAGCTGTTTGCTCTTATCAGCTGATGTTTGTTTTTTGTGGGTGGAGGATGGTGGTGGTTGTCATGTTAGATCAATGAGCAAAATGGAAGAAAAAATGTTTTGAGAAATTGCAGTCTGATGAGCCTGGTGTGACATCTGAGATCTCACAGTTAAGAAAAAAACAAAAATGAGAAAACAAACCTTCACAGCAGATGTAACCAGAGGCAAAACAGTGCAGTGTGGAGAGCACAGAGAGATAAAAGCAGCTTGCTCTTGATTTATCAGGAAAAACCGACGCTCCTGTGTGCTGCCACCGCTGTCAGTCCTTCAAGATCTTTCCTGCGGCGGTGGTGCTTACACTGCAGCCCCACGACCAACGGAAACAGCAAATCAAAGCATTAACTAAATTTAGTGATAGGAATTTAAGTGCGTCTGAAACAAAATGGTGGATTAATGGCAGTTGATTAGCTTTTTTTGTGCGGGTAAGATAGACCTCAGGGAAAAATAAATAAATAAATACATTTCTATCATGAAGACTAGAAACTGCACAAATGAGCAATCTTAATATAAAGGGGAAAAAACACTTAATACTACAATCAAGTGGAATAATCTGCCAGTGCACTTAGGTAATTGATTAGATTTCCTGATATAAAATACTCATTTCAAGTCTTTTATTAAGTGAAAAACCCTCCAAACCAGCTTGTCAATGCTACTTTCCGTGTGTTGACAGACTTGTTTGGAGGGTTTGTTCCTCAGAGAGAGAGAAAAAGCAAAAACAGTGCAAGAAGAACTCTTTTATCTTTTAAGTAATAAAGGACTTGGAATGAGTGTTTTACCACTTGTTTTAAGATATTTGTCACTTGTCTAGAAAGTTTTACTAATTTCAGGAAATCTTACCACACGTAATTATTTTACTATACTTGCAGATTATTTCACTTGATTAAAGGCATGGTAGGAGATCCTGGCCATTTCTGGTACTGCAGTTGACGCCACTGCTCAAATGGCGCACCGATGCACACTCAGCTCTTGCTCCGCTCTCCTTCAACTTTTTTCTTCTCCCCCAAAAATTTGAATATAGGCACCTTTTCTGCCATAATGTCCCTTACGTGTAAGTGTGTAGTGTATTTTGATGTAAGCTAGCCAAGCTCTGGTTCTCGCTTTGTTGCTTAGCGCTCTGAGAGTGCACGGTTCGTGCACGCAGAGGGGTGGAAGGGAGAGGGACAAATGACAGTTGAGTTTGATTGACATATCAGCAACCAATCTTTCAGAAAGGGCCGATTAAAATAAATTTTTTGTTTTTGTGTTAGAGCAGTCGGGATGTGAAGAAGATGACCTTTACACCCCGACACTGAAATTTTTATACTGGCTGTTTGGGAATTTTTTCTAGGTAATTTTACAAACTGTAAATATAAGCTATCATTTACTAAATAAGCAATGCTTATCCACACGGAAGTGCAGCCCAGACAGACTGAAGGCTTTCTACTGACCACTGTTATTATTATAATGATGTTCAGAATATATAGCAAAGTGAAAAAGTAATTGGTTATCTTTTTAGCATTTTTCTAAAGAAGAATAAAAAATTAATCTTCTGTGGTGCAGTGCCTGCTGATAAAGGTGATATAGAGTAGTTAAACAACCAGTTCAGTCACATGCTGAATGTAAGTACTCCGCTACATTTATCAAACCTTCAAATCAGTAAAAATAGTCTGTTGGTCCAGATTAGATGCCAGTAATTACAGCCTCCCCGGGGCCATTGAGTGTATGGCGTCACCATGACAGAGTTCTCTAAAGCCTTCAGAAAAAAAGAAATAGAAAAAAAGAGACAAAAACAAAGGACTGTGGATACCTGTGAGTCTGGCAAAGGATTTAAGAGGATCTAAAAGTTATTTAAAATTAATCTTCCTGTCTACAGCAACTGTTATAGATTTCAATTTATCCAGTACTGGCAGCTCCAGCTAATTCAGCCCAGTGCATAACTCTGGGAAGCTGTTATAGTGTAAGTGCCCTGCCAACAATGAGACAGAGATTGCACATATTGGACAAACATGGGAGAAACGCCAGGAAAAAGCGTTTCTGTCCCAAAAGATCATTGGAGCAATACTGCTATTGCCAGAAAAAATAATGGCAAAGAGCAGTTTTAGTTTGTAATAATTTGTGATGGAAAAGCTGAAAGTAACAGCAAATTTGTTTGGTGTTGACCAAAGACAGCTTAGAGAAGAGGAACCTAAAACCAGCTGTGAAGCATGGGGGTAGAAACATTATGGTTTGTTGACAATGCAGCAGCAGCAACGGATTAAACTCACAACTGTTCATCATTTTTAAAAAAAGTACAATGATATATGGCCATCAGACTTTAAGGCCCAACCCATTAAAAAATGGTAAGAAAAGTCTTTTTTTTTCCCCATAAGGTCCCTATTTGGCACTTTATATAAATATAGCAAAAAAACAAAAACAACTAACTTTTTGAGGGGATACTTACCATTTATTACCATGTGATATGTCTAAATTATTATAGTGCAATCTCCTGCTTCCTGGTATCTATTAGGATGCAAAACACAAGTATCACATTTTTCTCAACAGGATTTTAAGCAAAGTTTTTGCCGTAACATGATGCAAAATGTCTCAGAAAGTGTATGTATCAACTATGTCAGGTTGGGCTCTGAAGGGTTAACTGGAACTGGAACATATTATTCATCAGCACATTAAATCCAACCAAAACTAATTTGAAGTTATGAGGTGACTGTGGCTTTAATCTCTCAGAGTATGTGGAAAAGATTATATAAAATATGCTTTAGAAGAAGTTATGTCTTTACAGAAGAGTAAACATTTCAAGACGCTGTTACACAGAAAAACATGTCTCTATCAAACCACCAGCAGAAGTCATTTCAAATCTTATCAGCATCTAAAATAGACTCTCCACAAATATTAACATAAAATGCTTCACTTGAAATAGTCTGATAAGATTTATCATAAATTACTTCTTTAGATTACTTATCCTCCTCCTCACTCTGTAGCGCTGAACATTTAGGTGTTTAAATGAACCTTTTTGCGACCTAATCCTAATCAATAAAAAAAATTAACAGTCTATACTTCAGTCAAATTAATACTTTAATCTATTTATGATAAAATGTGAAATAACTGTTATTTATCAGTCATTTGTCATGATAGAAAAACTTGTAGCTGTTGGCAGAAATGGCCTGTTGTGTTCCTTGTTGCAGCAGAGTTGAAGAAGCCTCTGACTGAACACAATGTTTGATTTCTGAATAATTCTTTAATCACCTCCACAGTTGATCCCAAATACTGAGCCAGTCTTCTTTTTTTTAAATTATTATTAATTCTTCATTGAATAGATGTGCAAACTCTAATTCTCAATAAACATGCATGAATGAACCCTGGGCTTTAAGTGGGTGTAGATCCCAACTAGGAGATGTGGTGACCTTCATAACATAACTCTGTCTGGAAGTGAGACACATCCTATAAAAATATTTATAGTGGAAAAATTAATGGAAAGGGTTTTTTGGATGTATAACTGTGATTCTCTAACCTCTTAATCAGTTACCTCATTTAAATCTATATTCCAATTTCATTGGAAATTTACAGAAACTCATTTTATGGCAGCGTCTTCCTGTTTGATAATCATACACCATTCAGCCATTCATTATGAACACCTGCTTAATACTGAGCAAGTCCTCTTCCTGCTGCCAAAAAGGCTCTCCCCCACACCATATTACCATTACACCACCAGGAATGTGAATCATCTCAATGTTGCAGCTGGAACAGAGACTCATCAGACCAGACAATGTTTTTCCATCTATTATTGTTCTGTTCTGGTGAGTCTGTGTGAATTGTAGCCTCAGTTTCCTGTCTTTTATCTGACAGGAGGCACCCGATGTGGTCTTCTGCTGCTGTAGATGCTATTCTGTATATTTTGGTTGGAACTTGTGCCTGTTTGAGTTACAGTTGCTTTTTTCATCTCCAACCAGTCTGCCCGTTCTCCTGACATCAACAAGGCATTTTGGTCCAAACAACTGCTGCTCACTGGATATTTTCCTTTTTTTTGGACCATTTTCTGTAAACCCTAGAGATGGTTGTGTGTAAAAAATCCCAGTAGATCAGCAGCCATGCCATGTTCAAAGTCACTTAACTCCACTTTCTTTCTCATTCTGGTGCTGTTGGAACTTTAGCAAGTTGTGTTGGCCATGTCTGCATGCACTGAGTTGCTGCCATGTGATTGGCTGACTAGCTTTGTGTGGTAATAAACAATTAAACAGGAGATGTGCCTAATAAAGTGCCCAGGGAGTGTTTTTATGCGAGATACAATTCACTTCAGTAGATTTCATTTGTAGGCATTTATACTTCAAGGTTTGCCATCAGTGTGATGCATATACTCACCTTTATTAACCACACCTGTTAAAAGTAGTAAAATCTACTACCACAACCCTGCGATGGTTTCTGCTTTTATGAAGCCTCCATTAAGTTATTCTTTTAATTGTCAGTGGAAATAAAGTGGAGGCTTCAGCTCGGACGTTGTGATGCCGTTTAAAGACACCGCATTGAGAAAATCACACGAAACCTAAGAAGTCATTAACTGAGCAGAGATCCATTATGTGTATTATAATTTTTTTTATTGTGAGAGAAATATGCCTTTACATTGCTCACAACCCTGTTGGTTGGCATATTACATAAATAAAACCTTCTTACAAAATGCTGCAATAAATCACAAATCAAAAGAATTTCTTTTCTTTACATTTGATTTGTTTTATACATAAATCATATTTACACTTTTGCCCTTTTTGTATATTTTACATTGTTGAGAGTGACACGACTGTGTACCATTTGTATAGTACAAACATTTCCTTCGATTGAAAGCCGAGGTATAAAAGCTCTCCTCTCTCTCCTGAGAAGACGCTGGGTTCTACTCTAGTGCATTTTATCATTAGGATTTAAGGCTACGCAGGGTTCACCTGATGGACACGCTCGTCTCATGGACAGGCTTATCATCATCGGGAAGGGAGTTCATTTTCCTGACTCGCGTCTGCTGATTGTCCCCAATGGAGACAAGCTCGTGGTTCCGCCCGGTCGCTCCCTCCAACCCTCTTCCTCTCCCTACATTAAAGCTGTCGTTGACTGCTTTCGCTGAATAACCAATTACAACCTGACAACTTATTTGTTTCTTCAGTCAATTACAAATGCCGTGGGGAAAATGTCACAGAGTGCGAGAGCCCACGCTCGTCACATTATCTGTGCAGAGATGACCTGCTGAGGAAAATATGCCATGTTCTCTCAGCAGTGAGTGCATATAAAAAAATAAAATTAAATAAAAGGGAAGAAATAGTTGCATACTTTCTTTTTGTTATTGTTGTTAGGGGAGGGGGTTGTGTAGTTATAGGTGCAGTGCTCCCTAGTGGTCAAAACACAAGGACACCTAAATCAACTGAGACAGAAAAAAGAAAAATGTCCATTCCTCTCCGCTTCTTTGAAAGGATTACACCGAAGCCATAAACAAAAGACATGAAGCAACTAATTGGCAGGCCACATAAGCCTCTTACAAGACACACTATAACAAACCAGCCTGGACATGAAGTCAAATCCTCCACACAGACGGCGAGTTAAAAACAAGCACTTCAACACCAGACAAAAGAGGCAGCGAGGAAGCAGCGCAGTGATGCTGGTTGGTCATTTACAGCAAAAAGTTTCTTTTTTTTCCTTTAAGCTTCAACAGTCTTACAGTTTGTTTCTTTTTTCTTCTTCATACCTGTCCAGCAGGTAGTTTAGTTATGTGTCCCAAAGTGTGGGCTTAGTGGGTCTAAAACACAGGCTTTTAACATTAAGAGAAGTCCTACTGGAAGCTACCAGCTCCTTCTGTCGTCTCATGTACAAACAAAACAGAACTGCAGCATCTTTTATGTAACTGAACACATCAGCTCTCTTTGGATCATTGTCACCCTTGATTTAAAAGCAAAAAAAAAAAAAAAAAAAGCATAAAATATCTCACAACAAGTATCAATGTTTAGGACCAAACTGCTTAACAACATTGATGAGGGTTAAAATGATCATAAAAATGTTTTCGTTAATGTTTTTTAACCCTAAATCACCAGCTTCCATTTCTGAAACCATCAGCTGTGTGTGTGTCTGCAGATTAGATCATTAGAGCTGAAACGTTGAACAGAAACTATTAATATGCTAACTGCAGTTACATGCAATAAAAAACAAAAAAAACCCTCTCAGATGAAAGATGAGGGCTCCATAAAAGCTCATTGACAGCCAGATAACGCGAGGATCAAGCTAATATCCACCCAACGCTCTAAAACACACTAAAAGGATGTGAACAGAACCATTAGACACAGACAGATAAGAGTGTGTGTCGAAATCCTTTCATTACTGTAGAGTCTAAAAAACATAGACGCGCACATTTCAAACTAGTAGCAAATTCTGTGGATGTTATCACATCTGCCTTCCAGAAAAGCTGCGGCAGCATCTTGGAGTGAAACACTGGAAGCAAGAAGAAATGTTGCAAGGACAACACAAATGTCTTTCAGTGGTTTAAGTCTTGAATTAACGGCTAATGAACGTGATTAGCAGCGAAGACTTTCCGGTTCTGCGTGAAGTTTGCCGACGCTCATGCCTGCAAGAGTGTGGGGGTGCATTGAGGTACGTGCTCCAGCTTAAGAGGCATTTTACTGTAAGAAGCTTTCAGCGAGCTCTGCTTACAGAAAATGATGGATTCTAATCATTTCTTTGGAAAAGGAGATTTATGGACTGAAAACACCAAAAACTGCACATGGATGGATCCCAACAGACACAACATACCAGAATCAACTAAAACACCTCTTCTTTTTCTCTCCCACAAACTGAAAGCAGTGGTATTTCACAAAACATGAGAAAATCCCATTTTCAGCTTCTTCTTGCGTGAAATGTAAAGTTGCTCTATGTTATGATGTGGAAAATTAATTAAAAGCCTTTTAAAGATTAAGAACAGCCCTGTGGTGCACCGCAGTATTACACACTGTATGTACAGTATGTGGCAGGAAGGCAGTAACACACTCCTCTGTGGCTGTCAGAGAGACATGGTGGGCTCATGACGATGAAGAAGAGGAGGGAAACAGCATCTCTTAGCAGAAGAAGATCTCTCCATCCATAGGAGGCTCTGAGACGTGCTGGGTATCTGAAAGTGGAGAGGAGTCAGATTTTCAAGCTTTAGGATGAATCAAATCCATAAAAAAATAAATAGAAACTGTGCTGAACATTAGTTCACTGCTTATATCATCGACATTTCTTCGTAACTACGGCCTGTTTAGATGCTTTTAATATTGAATGTGCTTCTTAGGCGTCCTCTGCTGTGTCTGCTGGTGTGTAAACAGGGATACAGCAGAATAAACAGCTCATTTAGCCTTAGTCAGGCCTAAAAAGGGTTCTTTAATATACCCCCTGAAATGTAGGACAGCTTAATAATTTACTTTCCTCACTAATTTCATTTTGCAACAAATCTCAGTGATCCAGATGAAATGCTATGCAAGTTTGAGAGTCTCCGAAAGGAAGGGAGAAAACACTCAGATAACCTATGTGCTAGTGCTAATCCAACTATGTACGCAGCAATAATCCAACATGTCTCTTTTAAATGAGACAACAGTCTGATTGTGCTGCTTGGATGAGCTGCATATAAAATATTCCATTATTAATGAGTCATGTACGTGGAATGTCTCTATCTTCATTGGGAAAATCCAATATATTTATATCTTTCAAAATACAGAGCAACATTTGACTTCCTCTTCACCCGAAAAGTGTGCCTTTCTTTTTTTTGTTTGTTTTGCTTACAAACAACTGCCGGAGCCACAAAGCCACACACTGCACAAATGAGCTAATAATATAATGAAAGACCTCTTGAGAAAATCCAGACTATTGTTAAGCTAAAAAATCTGCCAGTGCATTGAAGGTAAGAGCGCGTTTGATTTCCTGAAATAAGAAAGAAGTTTTTATGCTTCAGACAAGTGAAAGATATCAGAGATCAAGTGGTAAAACACCCGTTCCAAAAACCCTCCAAACTATTCTGTCAAAGCTTCGTTCACTTTTCTTTCTCATTCTGAGAGAAATTATCTAAACAAGATGATTCTTCTCAATTCAAGAACTACGTTTAATCGTTAGTTTTTTTCTTAAATAAACATTTGCACTAAATGAAATCAATAATAATTTACTCCAGGAGGGAAGCTACATGTACAACTCCTGGGGCAGGCGGATGGAAATGTGGCAGCACCGTGCCAATCCACACTGATGTTCATAGACCAGAATAGAAGCAAAGATGGGAAAGTGCCTTGCTCAAGGACAGATTGCCCCCTCAACTGTACAGTGTCACACTGCCACACTAGCAACTTTTTGTTTGAGGTTGGTTTTTAGCTAATAAAGGAGATCAATGAGTGTTAGATATTTCTTACTTGTCTAAAGCCCAAAATTTCTTAATAATTTCAGGTAATCTCAATAAGTATAATCTGATCCTAAAGATTATAGAAGACTTTTCTTCTTTCTGCTCATTTTCATTCTGGTATTTGGATCATCCTTTATCTGGTTTTGTTGGATTGTCTCAAGAATGAATTCAACAAACTAACTGTTAACCGTTCATGCAGATTATTTTACTTGATTACAGTCGGAATTTTCTATGATGTGTGTTTTTGTGATGTCTTCAACATTTTTAAAGAAAGTAATGCTGGAAAATCTTCAGACACATTTTCACAGCTAAAACTGGTGTGAAAGATATGAGATGTCAAACAATGCCTCAGTAATACAGTTGAACCTAATATGTATGTAAAATAACCATTTTTAGAATTTAGCAACAAAGAAATGGAAGAATAATCCCACACATTCTGCTCTTGCCTAGCATACCACCTCAAAACAAGATAAAACAAACTTTTTGTCTCGATGTAAGGTTGTAAGACTTTTGCAGGGTGCTGAAATTACCTGAAACTGACACAATAATACCTAAAAATCTGTGTGAGAATAAACTTATTCATACTAATGATACTAGCCTGCACAAAAATGAAGGTACCCTTGACCTGTTAGCTTGCTGCACAGCACAGCTCCTCCACAGATGTTCAATTAAATTTACATCAGGGCTCGTAGAAAGTGGCTTTAGAAGAGCATAGTTTTTTTATTCTGTGTGTCTCGGGTCATTATCCATGGCCTGCTTTCTGACACTGGGCAGAACATTTGGATCCAGAATGCCTGGAAGAGTCTTGAGATTTTTAATGGACCTGCAAAGACTAAAGACATCCTGTGCCAGAAGCAGCAAAGCAGCCCAGAACATAACCGAGCCTCCTCCGTGTTTCACAGTAGGTACAGTCGTCGTTTCTTGATTTTTTTGTTGCATTTGTGAACACGGAGCTGATGTGATTTGCCCCAAACGCTCTAGTTTTGACTCATCTGTCCTACAGACAGAAGCTTGTTAGCGGCTGGTCAATATGTAATTTAGTGAATTCCCAGCTTCCCAGTTTTTTTTGTATGTTTTTAAAAGGATTCTTTTGAACCACAAGTCAGATTTTAATTCTCAGCAAAATTTTATGTATAACTTTTATCAGTTTATTTTTATTTTAGTGACCATCGTGGGTTTTTTCTTTCTTTAACAGAACGATAACAACGTGTGTACATGCATATCTTTATGAGAATACGCCGCACAGCTTTATTTGGCTATTGTTACTCCACCTGTGTAAGATCTTAATCTGACTCATATCTGCCCATAAGTTCATGTGGTTGTTCTGCTGCGTCTCACTGCAGGATATTTGGTGTTTTTCGTTTCAAGTCCTATGAACACTGATGCTGATTTTTAATGCTGCAGTCATCCCTCCTGAACATCTGGGCATTGAGAGATCCCCTCTTCATCCTCCAAAGGAAGAGACATGCTATGAAATCCAGCTCTAAATTATTATTTTTTTTTTAAGTGATTTATTTTTTACTAAAAATGGCATTTTTCCCTTACTTTGTGTTAGCTTTAGATAAACTTTGCTTTCACTCAGAATTAAGTCTGTGGATTCTGCCTTCCTTCCCTTCAGACTAAAGCTGCAGAGACTCGACAGAGTTGTGAGTGCATCCTTTAAGGGTGGAGCGGTACTGCAGGATTTCCCACACACAGACCAATGTGTGGCGCAGCGCCACAGATTCCACCCCGCCACTCCGTGATGCCGCCTCAATCAACGTCTTTATTAGCTTTACACACCTGCCTAATAATGATTATCTCAGAAAAGGTAATGTTAGCGGTATATACTACACGTTATTATTGAACAACACCCACATTTTTTTTCCTTACTTTTTTATAACTGCACAAACATTGCTGCATCAGTCGCTCTCTCTTTCTCAGCGCTGCACATCTGCCTTCTCCCTCTCTTCTTGCTCTTGTGACATGACTATTGGTGATCAGCTGATCGATTTGCTTCAGTAGGTACTGTTTCTCTTGTTTGTATCATTCTGCTTGCTTTGAGGAGGAAACTAGCAGGATGCTGACGTGAAATGGTAGCCTGTTTAAATTAGCCTATTGTTTGCATTTATTTTATTTTAACTACTAGCCGAAGTTTGCAGGAGCCACAGCTGTATGTGGGGTGTCTTCTCTAAACCACTGGTTTACCTTTTAGGAGCCATGAATGTGGTGAAGGGAAATTGAAAAAAAGATGGTGAAATATCAATCAGAGCAGGACCCTTCTCTAACCAGGTGGTTGACAGGTAATAAATAGGATTTATATGCAGGGCTGGGTCTAGAAAGGTTTCTTTGAGGAGGACAGGCAGGGGCACTTGCCAGAAAAAGGAGGGCACAAATACTTTTTTTGTTTTTAAAGTACTCTATTTAAAAAAAAGGTTTTACTGAATATATATATCTAATATAATATAAATATATGAACCTGTGTGATCACCACATGTTAAATTTGTATAAATAAATATTTTTGTTGATATACAACAACATATTGAAGTGCACTATATGCTGCATTCACTGACACTTGGGACATCTGAAGTTATCTAAGTAAAGGTTAGTTTACACTAAATATTTGCTAGCAGTTTATTACCCCCAAACATGCCTTTCTATGGAGATAAACAGTGATCTGATGGTAAGTAGCTATTTTAAATTGGTATCCCCAAGCCACAGTTATGGAAAATAATCCTGACAGTGTGATACTGGAAGTAGCTGGAAACATTGAACAACCCCCCCACCTCGCATGATAACTTGCAACATAACACAAATGAGAGTTATTCTCTTAAAGAACTTACTTCTTATAATTAAAGTTGAGCTAAATAATTTCGAATGTTTGTATTAGCTTTAAAATTGTCTCAGCAGGTGACTGAAGAGCAATAGATAAGCGTACAGGTGTATATGTTATACGGCAGCTCAGAAAGTGTGTTTGAACGCCGCCCGCTGCACACACTTTGCATGCACCATGCACCGACCCCCGCGACAATTCAATTCCCTCACCAGCGACAGGGGAGCACCACAAATTGCTACCTGGTCTGTGGGAAACACTGTACTGTCCTTTAAATGTTTTATTATTGGCAGTTCAGCATGACTAAAACATACGAAGATGTTCAATCTTTCAGGCTTTTTTTTGTTTTGAGTCACAATGATGAAGCTGATTGTGGCTCTTGTTCATAAACTGTTTTACTACCTTGACAAAAGATGAAAGAAGAAAATAATGGCCGTTTTTACATTCTTTAGGCACAAGTTGTGTGGAAATAAACGCATCTTGTAGGACTAATTGTTGGAAACATTTTTTTATAGCTCCTCTGCCCATTGCAGATGAGTCACACTGCAGCGTGACAAAAATGCAGGAAACCTTGAAACCTGGCACTCTAGCATAAGTTCAGCTTGTCTTTCAGAAAACAACTTCCTCTCCTTTATCTCTGATTATCCATCCAACCACACACCTTCTTTTCAATAAAAACCAGACATTGTTCGTCTGATGTGAAGAGTCCTTGACGATAAAACACTCCACTTCAATCTAATGACTCACTGTAAGACATTGAATAATTCATATGAATCCATCCTCTGCCTCCCGCTCACCATTCTCTACCTGCTGTCTGTGTGCTGCCTCCTTTGCTCTTCTTCTTCTTCTTCTCCTTCCCATCTTTATTCTTGTTCTTGGCCAGCTGCAGGAAGCTCTTGGAAATCTGGTTGTTGGCTTCGCTGCCCTTGAGGTTAGCAGAGGATGAGGTGAAGGGATTGAGGCCTTTCCCTTTGGGTTTGGAGCGCTGGGGCTGCAGCCTTGGCAGGGAGGCAGAGGAGGATGAGGAGAGCTCCAGTGGGTCAAATTCCAGAGACTGGGAACTGCAGAGGAACAGGGACTCGTCGGATGTCGTGGAGGGAGTTCTCTGTAAGAAGCAGGATAGACATGTGAGCTCACAGATGGCGTCTACATCTGTGACTAAATATGTATGAGAGGTGTATATATTGATGGTTTCATGGTAGTTAATGATGGGGTTTAATAACCGATTCCAGAAGAGTTTATTGATGGAAAAAAAGAAAGAAAACAATCTAAATATTCAGAATCTGGTGATCTGTTTGGATTAACATGAGCAGAACATTTAAATTCCTTTTCAAGAGGGCTTGCGTTAAAGCCTCCAAATCCCCTCCTACTCGCCGAGTGTTCACCTGTTGTTGTCGAGGCAACAGATGAGGCCGCAGATCCCACAGGGATCAGGGGGTCATGTTTTCATTACTGTTGTGATTTTTTTAAGTGCCTCCTCTCACCTCAGATAGACGGAGCTCCTCCATCTTGTCGAGCTGCCGCCGCATGGCCTCCCTCTCCCGCTCCAGCTTCCTCTGGGCGTCTCGCAGCCTTTCCAGGTCTCTTTGGTACTCCTCCTTCTTACTCTGCAGCTCCTGCTTCTCCTCATCCAGTGCCTTTTGCAGCTTCATTACCTCCTCCTCCTGCAGGAGCAAGCAGGTGTATCGATTGATTTATATATAAAAAAAAAAGATGGTTGTAGATGTTAACAGAAGACTTTGAAAGCCGAGCCTGGATAACAGAAAGGTTGTGACCAACTCACTGAGAGCTGTAACTCATGCAAGGCCATGCTGAATTATTTGTCTCTAGTTATACAGCTAACAGTAAAAAGGCAGTGAATGCATCTATTAGGATGCAGCTCAGTTCTGTTGAGGTAAATCAATTCAGCTTTAATGTGAGGGGAGTAAAAACTGGAAGTCCAAACTTTGCTCAGTTAATTATTTAGTATTTCTTCATGCGTGTCTTCAAGTAAACTTTAGATTTCAGGAACTTGTGCTTCACTGGAGTGTTTTCAGTTTTTGCCGCTTTACATTTTACATTTAGAGGTATGAACTGAGCCTCACGTTACTCTGCAGATTTAAATTAATTATTAATTATCATTAATTATCAATTATTGTTGCTAATTCAGTGCACATCTTTAGGCCTTGTTCTCAACTTAAATGTGTATGTGTGAGTTTTTCTGAGGTGAAATGATGAGAAGTTGTTTGTTGCTCAGAATTTACGGAAAGTTTGGTAAAGTGGTGACAGACTGGCTGCAGCGTTTTCCACAGATTCAGATATTTGTGGAGGTCTGACTGCATAGAGCATTTTCATCTCTCATTCACGCTAACAACCGTGTCAGCTGTCCTGCTGTTTCTTTCCTCTCTGCTGCTGACTGCTGTGAATTCAGACGTTATCAGATCTAACTGGTCATATTAGCACCCGTCTTTTTATCTGCATGGACGTGATGGGGTCCTTCTGGATGTCTGAAACTTGGAGAGGCAGCACAGCCTTTCTTCCTTTAGAAAGGAGCAATGGTTCATTCCAAAGTCCTTGTGTAATCATGTTTTCATTGAGTGTGTTTATGGAGAGAAGGGTCTGATTCTGTGTTGCACACAAGAGCTACAGCCTATAGTCAGATTTCCTGTCACATGCAAAGGAAATCTAAAGAAATTCTTTGAAAAGTTACAAATAAAAGAAATGTGAATTAGATACGTTTCCACTTACTGGTTTAAAAAACTGGAACTTGTTTAGCGCTAGCAGAGACGTTGCTATGCTGCTTATGCCTGTTATTCAGCAGAAGAAGTAGCTGTCCTAACCCCGGAGACAAACTGCAGACAGCTGCTGAGTCTTTTATCAGATCAGATGTGATTCATATAAGCATTTAAGCAGCTGGTATAAGGAAGTCATTTTTATGTAAACCTTCAGCTGGGGCATTGGGAGCCATTTGGATCGCTAGATGACCTCTAATAATTGATCTCCAAAAAGAAACGAGTACCTTACCTCTGCAAACAGAGTGTGGGGGCAAAGGTTAAGAAACTGGGATTAGCTCTATACTTTCTGCAAAATAGGCACAACTCAAGCAAGACCATTCAGCTTTTCTAAGTCTTTTAAATGCAAATTAAGAACAGCAGTGAGTCAGCTTATGGGTGGGAGACAATAGCCCCTTTCCGACTGTAGGAACCTTGTGCAGTTCCTATTCCTTTTCAGGAACCAGGCCGTTTTTTCGCGCATTCCGACATATAGGAAGTAGGGCTGAAGACCCTCGGTTCATATAACCATTTTAGCTCCTGCTCCGAGGCAGGGTCTTTTCGTGGTTCCATCGGAACCCTCATGACGTAGGTGTTTGGTCATCCATTGCTACGCCCCTTACCGGAGTTCTGCTTATTTACTTCCGCTTCTTGTGACCGCCACCAACTCATGTGCGAATGCAACATGAAACAGTTCCCCTGAGGAAGGGCCGTTCATAGAACTAGGGTTCTTAGAACTTCTCTGTCGGAATGCACCTAATGCCAATTCTAAGAACTTTGATTAAAGCAGCATCTAACCTGCATGCAGCTGCAGACATCATCAACATGCAGCTCACTTCACAATCAGGAAGACTGTGGCATGCAACATGGTAAATTGTTTCTAAGGCTCAGAAATTGAGAATGACTCAGATGTAAATTAACTTCTTACGTGCAGTAGAATCAACATCAGTAGAAAAATAATGTTAACATGCATTTTTGTACCGAGAAAGGGGAGGGCTGGGTGGTGGAATAAGGGAAGAAACTGGAATTATAGCAAAAACTAATTTCCATCCTTTGTCCCAGGGCAAGTAAGAAAATTAAATAAGAACATAAAACCATGCACATACAGACAGTACATATAGACCTACAACAGAATATGAATGTTAAAAAGAAGAAGAAATTCGAAGACTCAAACGTTAGATTTTGTACTTGTTGAACAGCCTTTAGCAACTGGTCAGCAAACTCCATCTCTCATACAAGTCCAATATTGTCTCAGCAGCCTTCGTAACTGGAGCCAAAAACTTGATTACAGTGAAACTAAAATCAGAGGCAATAGCTGTTTTAGTTTTAAGGTAGGGATGTCAGGAATGGTTACGACTGCAGGAAACTCTGAAAGCCCTGCGTGCTGCGTGACATAAATGGCAGTGGTTATTTTAGGACTTCCAATGGCCCAGAGACTGAGACACAAAACTGTTAGATGAAGCATAGTTACCTGTAAGTGCACCAGTGCCTCTCTTTGAGAGAGCTGCTGCTCCCTAAGCTCCCACTCTTTTTCCCTCCTCCTCTTCTCCTCAGCATGAGCTGCATGTTGTCTCTGCAGGGATGCTAGCTCCTGCCGCTGCTTCTCCAGACTGCGCTGCTTCTCCTGTTCAATCAGCGAGCTGGGCCGCGAGGACTGTCGCGACAAGAGCGCGCAAGAGGAGCGCTCACTCAGGGCCTGTCGCTGATCTTCGATGTAACTGTCCTGCTGCACCACCACCGCCTGGGACGGACAGACAGACACACACACACACCTCCTGCTTAGGTACGGCACTTTTCTCCTGAGGATGTTGCTCTCATCTCTTAACGCTGCACCACAAACTATCTCAAATCATCTTTTCTTCTCGTTTCAAATGAGGAGGGTTGCCGAAATTCACACTGACAGCTAAAAGCTTCACAGAGTTGCTACATGTCAGTTCTGATCTGGAAAGCATGGATGGGAGCTGGCGTACCTGCAGAGTGCTGAGCAGGAGATGCAGGTGGGAGACGCTGTGGAGGACCTGCTGTTGGAAAAAGAGAAAACAGTGAGTGTACCATCACCTCATAACATCCTGCTGTGTTCTTGTTATTTAACATGGAGAAAAATCCTTGCTGGCTTGCCGGAAAGAAACAGTTTGATGTTGAATTCGCTCTGGTTTGATAAAACGCATCATTCATGAAAGCAAATGCCTAAGTTTAATTTAGGTCGGTTCACTGCATCAGTGTGAAGTCCAGGATGTGTTGGCCTCTATGCTGCCATGCTACCCAAACTGATGTCAATCCCTTGTGCCCTTATAATAATCTGCTTAATGAAACTTGGGGTACTTTTTTCACGCTTTTTTTTTTTTTTTTCGACAAGCATACGGTCAGATTCATTTTTTTAAACTTAGAATTTTTTCTAAGGTCAAGTTTTTATCTAATCATCAGATTTTAAGAAGGTTATTTAAGCTTTTATTTATTTTACTTGACTACTGATACATCCTCTACTCTGGTGTGAATCAGCTCCTTCTGTCTCATTTACATCTGGTCCAAAATGCTGTTGCCTGGATGTTAACCGGCACTAAAAAGACACCATATCACACCTTGTTTTGATTCTTTGTATATGCTCCTGTTAATTTTTGGACTGATCATAGGATTTTAGTCTACAAAAGGGTTGACCCTCCTCTTGCTTTGATTGGATAAATTGGCTTGAACTGATTATGTCTGCAAATTGCCTTGATATGACTTGTGTGAAATGGCGCTGTACCAATACAGATCTGAATTGAATTAAGATCTGCTGATTATTATATCCTTATAGTTCAAAGGTCTACGTTAAAGCATAGAGGGGAGACAACTTTTTCAGTTGTCACCTCCAACACTCCCCCTTGTCCCCTATCTCTGCTGAGAGTTGCACATGCGCACATGTCCACCCTACTCCCTAACCCCTCCTTCACTACATAGGGCTGCACTATATAGCACACTTCCTGGTGCGCTCATTCTCTTTGGCGATTCGGACACGAAGCTGCCTATTTTTTCCCTCGCCGCAGACCCATGATCACCAGCCGTCACCACGGCAACAACAACGCGCATCAAGATGTCATTCCAAATCCAGTCCAAAGTTGTGTGTAAATATTTATATTTTTATTCCTTATGATGTATTTTATTCTTTGTTGCATATCTATTCAATAAAAATGTTTTGTCGCCTCCTTGCGCCATGTTGAGCTTCTGCCTGCAATGCATTGTGGTCTATATTGACCCGTCTAGTGACCGTCGATACTCACTGCTTTTCAAGATGCATTGTGGGTATTTTTGAGTGCCCTACTTTTTTTTCTCTGGACATTCGGACACCCCTAGAAAATGTCGTGACCCCTATATAGGGCACTATGTAGGGAGTAGGGTGCACATTCCGACACAGCCTTCGTCTTTTTTTACTATCTCTGCTGAGTTGCCCAAGTGCAATAAAGTCCGCCAGGGGAAAAATAGGCGGCCGACCAGGAAACAAAACAGCAGCAGAGGATGTCAAAAGTCTGGGATAACTTTACGTTTAACTTACAAAATAATTTAAATACATGTGAGATTTGTAAAGCAGACTTTGCGTACCACGGAAGTACGTCCGCAGTGCTCGAACATTTAAAGAGGAGGCACGTCGGACGTACATAACAACCTCATGCAAGATTTAAAAGCTGAAAGAAGAAATAAGATCAATTTAATAATTATGAGATACATAATCCGATTGGTCGACCAGTCGTTTTAATAGTTGGTGACTAATCGACTATCAGAATAGTCATTAGTTATAGCCCTAGTTTGTAGTGTTGAAAACTTCAAAGAAGTTTGTATGAAAACTAGATAATAAAAAACCTTTTATAGACATCTATTAGAAAATTAAAAACCTTTTTAAACACACTTTCAGAAAAAGATCATTAAGCAGACTGCAACCCCCACACAGGCCAGATGTGTGTGTGTGCTACCACATTAATTATTTACAAGGTACTCTGTATAATATTTATATGGCATTCATGTGAACTCCACTTTTTATTTTCTTCATCTTATTTGGGACTTTTCTTAGTCTGTGCCATTCTCTTTTATTAAGTGTTTTTGAAAGTCAGATTTAGCTGCAAACACATCTGTAGTTTTACAGATGTTGCAGCTGATGCTGGTAACAATGATGTTGACAGTGTTTTGACCGTTTCCATGTCAACAAAGGCTGAAAATGAATTAGAGGCAGGAAGCCGCTGTTACCTCACTGTTCCTCTTCAGCAGCTGCAGCAAGTTGGCATTTCCTCCCTGCACACAGACATTAACACAGTGAGTACAGTGACAGCACTGTGATGCTCTTTAGCTCACATCTGCTGGTGCATGCAGTGTGTGGCTGTGCATGTGGTTAATTGTGGCTGTGATTACATGTGACTGATGCTTTGCAGGAGGGTTAAACACATTTAAAACCCTTCTATTTTCAAAGAAGGTTGTAAATAAATGTGAATTCAATAGAAGATGGAACAGCTGAATTAACTCTATATTGTATTTTTAATGATCAGGATGATTCTTCTTTTTACTGCTGCACTCTCTTTGAACCCTGGCTTAGCGCCCGGGATAAAAAATATAACGTTTCCCCTTTGTTCAGTCTGGAGAGCAGGAGTTACAGCTTCGGAGACAAGATAGTGCTTTTGTTAAACAGCCCACCATAGCACAGCTCTACTAAAACAGTCAAGGAACAATCATGAGCAGCTGGAAATGATGGATGTATGCAGGATAACTGACAGCAAAGGGCCGAGCAATAATAGCATCACTTAAACATGATCCGTTTATTTTAATCCACTACAGGATAGTTAACACAACTGATGGTTGCCACTGGCAACGGGACCTGGTAAGCCAAGAGGCTAATTTACTGGGGGAGGTAGCGAGATTCATCTTAATGGTGCTTGTTAATGTTGGAGGACAAGCACGGCCCCTCACACGCCTTCAGGCTCTCTCTGAGGCGTAGGGGGGGGCGAAGCTTTAAAAATAACCGGATGCTGAGATGCCAACCTTCTTCAAAACGCTGTCGGACTCTGTCCTGCGCAGATCTCCCGCCGTGTCCTCGCTCTCATCTCTGTCTCCACCTGAGAAGAAAAAAAGTAAACCATCAACCAGCAAAGACACAACTGTTTACTTAATAACAAACTCTTTCAGATAAAATGTGTCATTTAGGGTTAAGAGGACAAGTGATCACAGATTAGAGATGACATAATGGGTCAGTCGATAAGTGCTCTACAAGTGTAACCTCAAGCTGGTCAACACCCACCTGCCAGGAGGAAAATCAATTGTGTTCTCACAGAAATACTCTTCTGTTTTTCACCATTTTTACTTTACATTTAGGGAACTTTGCAAAAGAAAAAATAAATTGTGAAAAGGCTGACAAGGGTTTATGTTTTGCAGCTCAAGGCTGGAAGGGGTGACCATGTTCATTCACCAAAGAAACAGATGATACAGGTGACTTCTTCATACAAAATAACCTTCCGATAATAAGTGCCTTTTATTGGTGCCCATCATGTCTTTAAATTATCTGATAAGTTCAAATGGTTTCCAGCATGGAAAATACTGTGGCTCTGCGATTCAGTAGAAAAAACAGACTTATGGATCTGATAAGGAAGCAAATTGTCTGTAGAGTGCCCTGAGATGACGTGTGAATTGGCGCTACAGAAATAAAGCAGAAGTGAATTGATTTGAAAGTATTTGGACCGCAGACAAACCGAGGTTCTGTAGCCAATCTTGTCAACAAGTGACCACTGACTGATATCATCAGCATCCTGCAGAGTCTGCAACCTCTTTGCCACCATCAGTCTGCTGATTTTCTCCTTCATGGGGTTCTTCGTGGACAAACTGCTCTTTTCATTCTGTGAATCTGTTAAAGTCTGAATCCTCATCTGGAAATTATGCAATAATCTTGTAATTACGCTACAGTTATTTTAATTTTATTTGTCTTTGGATCCCTTCTCTCCTTGCACGTATTCAATCACAAATAAAAGATCTTATGTTTAAGTAACTCCACATGATTTTATTGAGGACATCAAGGTGGATAAACCTTACCCAATGATTCAGCTAGGAAATTTAACTCCTTGTTATTTTCTTTCATTTTTCCCAGTCAGAAATTAGGGGAGCAAAGTTCCAATTTGTTATTACATGCAGCCTTGCAAACATCAATTAACCTTTGCTCATATATGCCACAAACAACTTAAAACACAAAGAAATGGACCATGTTGATGTCCAGGTTCTATTAGAGGATGATGTGATTTTAACCCCCCTGGCTGTGGTGTCCTTTAAACAACACAGGCAGGTTTCATGCTGAGACTAAGCCTAAAAGAGAGATCAGTTCCAACTATAGTTGAACTGAACTGCAGATGAAGGAAAGGCAAATAACTGAGAATAAAACTGCCAGTCACATGTTTTTCTATCTGTTCAGGGTGTGATAATGTGAGCAAGGGTTACTGACTGTAATTTGTGTCCAGATTTGCATTTGCATGCTTGCAAAAAGCTGTAGCACTGCTTTAAGAGGAGCCTTTTAAATCTGGCTGCTATGAACATAAGCATAAAGATATGGTTAAAAACAGCTGTAGGGCATCTCTGACATTTTTACCAAAACACATCATAAACAGATATACCTTAGAAAATTGTTATTTGTTTTAAAAAAGCTCACAACATTATATAACTTCTCTACATATCTTTTACAATCCACATGTAGCTTGTGTTATGTTTGTATTGGTTTTGTTTGATCATATGACTAAATTGCAGCAATCGGAAGGTTTTTGTGTCACTATTTTCCATCTCAGTGGATGCAGACGTGGAGCTTTTACAGTTCAATATTCCATACACTATCAGCCTGCAAGCCAGACAGTTCAGAGCTATCGCTTCAGGCCATGTTTCCCTCAGGAAGCCTCAGCTTTGCTGTCCAAACCTTTCTAAAATGTTTTATCTGTTGCAGGGGAATTGTGGGAAATGCCAGGTGTGCTGCTGCCTGCTGTTACTGTATGCCACCACCAAATTTTTGTTTAAAAAAATTTTTAAAAAGTGTACCTTTAAAACTGTTGCTTGTCCGGCAACTGAATAATGCAGCTGGTTTGACGAGCAGGTGGATGTTCAGTGTGTGAGTCACAACAATCTGAATAAATCAGCAAAGATCCAAAGTGGGGGTCTTACTCTTACTGCTATGCATCTGGTGACTGTCAAAACCTCCGAAGGTCTCGGCCCGACGGGGCAAACACACCGGTCCGGCGCCTCCTCCCTCATGTACGCTGGCCATCGCTCCTCCCAGACTGCTGTTCACCAGCGCCTGTAACGTTTCCACTGTCGCACACACACAGATACATTAATGTGCAGGTCTGTAAGTGAATTATCCCAGTTAACTGTGTTACAGTTCAGCTCTGCACCCATGACTCCTGGCAGGCACTTGTGTTTTCAACCTGGTACTGGCTGCTGTTGCTAAGCAACTATTGACAACCTGTTTTATCTACAGAGCTTTTTTACTAAAACTTTAAAAATATTTGCAATATGAAATTCAGATAAACTCTGGGAAGACATGTGTTTTGGTATCAGCTTGAGAATGTCAACAGGAGATGCAGCCAGTGAAAACAGGAGGAATCAAAGCTGTTGCTGGTGGAAGCAAACTTACAGGAAAACATAACCTCAGAATAAAAAAATTCATCAGCACTGCAGATTAACATGTCAAATAAGGACGACTACTGGTCCAGGCTTTAAAAAGGAGGGTTAAAAACATCTACTGCGCTTTTAATCTTCAACCGTCACTGAATCTGCAAACTGTAAAACAAACCCTCTGTGTTTTTAACCAATATCATGTTTTTGTGGAACACAGTAATACAAGACTTCCTTAGTTAGCTACTAACTCTGACCACTACAATAACTCACAGAGAAACATCAACAGTTTGCTGTGACTGCATTATTTACATTGTAAATACATTAAACACAAGCTCCAGGAACATCTGTTGCAGCCCATGCAGAGCTGACGATACATTTAGAATAGACACATCAGGGGTTGTTTCAGTGTTTCAGATCTTCCAAAATCTACCGACATGGCTGGTAAAACTTAAAGTGATCTCAATGGGCAGAGATTATGCTGTGCCTTGTCGCCTTTTCTTAGTCACAATGTACAGCTCAGCATCTCTTTCAGTTCCCTTCTAGTAGATTCACGCTGCTTTCCTCTCATACACATTTGATGAACGGGGCTGCAAAAGGCGCCAAACAGAGCTCGTAGATCTCAAAACACACCCTGACTCTTTATGTTTTCTGTACGCTTTTTCAGAAAAATCATTGCAAAACACAAACACTCGCGCCCTCTGTTCGCTCTCAAGCTTTAATGAGATGCAGCTCCCCAGCAAATTACTTCTGAAACAGGATGAGCTCTCATCTGAAGGATGAATATACAAACCAACCTTGTGTCGAGAAAAATTTATTAGAAACCTAGCGTGTCTGATGTCTGAATCTGATTACTTTTGGGATGTGGTGCATTAACAGGAAAGTTAAGGAGTGTGGGGTGAGAGATTCTGTGTGTTTTGTTGATGCCATACAAAGCATGGATAAAAACTGTATTCAGTATCTGCCAATACTCAAAAGATGCATCTCCAGCACCTTGTTCCTTATAAACCCTTCATTCATTTGACTTACCTTCCTGCAGGGCATCTTTCATGATGGACGCCCCCCGGGGCGGCTCCTGGCTACAGGCTGACCTGAAGAAAGGTTCAACCTGCCGGCAGGCCTCTTCGCCTGGGCTCAAACCTTCCCACATCCCCCTAAAGAGCCGCACTTTCTCCTCTAGAAGAGACATGATCTCAGTATCCTTCTGCCTCAGCATATCTGGCCAGCGGAGACAGAAATATGGAAAGATGTGGGGAAGATGGGCAAATGGTGAGGGGAATATTTGATGGTATTTCAAGAAAAGTGACCCCTGCTTGCTTTCTTCTTTTTCTCACCTCTCATCTCTTTGGCTTTGGTCTCTAATTGTCTCTTGTCATCTTCCGTCTCACTGGGAATACCTTCATCCTCATCCTTCTCCCTGTCCAATCAAAGAGGAGAGAGACACAGCAGGTAAACTAGATGTGATTTACATAAAACATGAAATCCTCATCACTCACATTTAAAAGAGTGGATTTGATTTAATTTAAAAGATTAGAAAGTTTATACATTGAATCATCAAAGGTCAAATTGAATCTAAATTTCTGGTTTCATGACTTTGAATTTCTGAATCACTAATACTAACCTCTGATAATTTCCAGACTGAAATTGTCTTTTGTTTTTCCTTCATGTAGAACCAGCCCAGAGCACAAACAATCCTGCGTACTTTGCGTTGTAAAGAGAAATGTACGAGAATCAGCTTGGTTTTTATCTCCGTTCCTGCCGATAGCTTGATCTCAGTTTTGTATTCTGACAGAAGTCAGAGCAGGAGGGAGTGCGACAGAGCTCTAAATCTGCCTCCTTCCCACTGGCTGCATTCGAATAATCCTCTGCTTATAGTGAGCTGCCCTTGAAGCCAATCCAGCATTAGACTGTCCCCGAGTATATCACAACCCCAGGTAGAGTAGTGCTAATCCTACTGACGGCACAGCGCTCTGTCACAACTTAAAGTATATTATGATCCAGAGAACTGGGCAGGGTCTAACTCCTGGTTTACAACATGGGATGAACTCTAACAGACCAGCCCTGAATGTTAAACAGCATGAAGGAAGAGTCTGTTTGCAGTAGAATTACAAGTATGTGTCAAAGGGGAAGATGAGGCCAACATTCGAGAATAAGATGGTCAAACATTTCTCTGGCAAAATTTGAGTCTCAAAGCATTTAAGGGAGAAACGAATCCCACTCACATGGACTGCATGGCTTCCTGGATGAACTGCATCCAGGTGTTGCGTTCATCCTTCGAGCTGGCCAGAACCTCCATCATCTCCGGCTTCTCCATGCCTACCGTGATGAGGAAGAGGCCGCGCTCTTTGTTAGCCACCTCCCTGACAATCAGCTTCTGGAGGGAGAGGACTGTGGAGCGCTGATCCTGCAGGAAGGGAAGGGTGAGGAAGAAGGGGAAGGTTTGATGGCAGCGATATGGGAGGGGAGTGGAAAAGAAGAAGACAGTGGGAGGGTCAAGAGGGAGGGGAGGATTGCATGCAAAAGCAGGAAGATGGAAGAAAAGAGGGGAGGGGGTAATTATGGGACAAGAAGAGGAAACAGAAACAAGCACAGCAAAGATAAAAAGGAGGGTTAATTTATTTAAAACAGACATAAAAAATAAAGAGAAAAGAAAAGTTGTGATAGTCGACTTTGGGAAGATGATAAAATACATTAAGATCGGCAGCAACACAAACCACTGTTTGATTTTTTGCTCCTACGAGTTAAACTCTTCAGTTGTAACCACATCCCAACATTTTTCCAGCAAACCGCTCGTCTGGGTTAGCTTACAGTTTTTTCTGTTTCTCTTCCTGGTCTGACTGCACTGTAAATAAGGGGGGGGCACTAAAGCCCACGTTCTAACATTTAAATCAAATCGGGTTCGTATCATGTGAGACTGTTTTTTTTCTAACATCCCTCCACTGCAGCTCAGCAAGAGAAATGACTATTTGCAAAACAGAAAGATTGAATTTGCTGCAAAAACAAGAAGAAGGAAACATTCAGTGTCCAGTTTGAGGACAAAGAATAATGTAAGCTTCAGAAGAATAAGTTCCACCTCCCATCTAGGTGTTACTGCCTGCATATACCCGAGAAACTCTGATAATACAGCTGTCATCAATTTAGAACGGTGCTATCCCCGTCTCAAGTGTCAGCAGCCCCGAATCAAACACAGAAAGCCTTTTCTTTTTTTTTACTGATGGATTTGATTATCCTGCCACAGGCCTGCCTCTGTTTTCATTCCCTCTAATGTGTGACAGAGAGAGTGTGCCATGCCATGAAGCTGTGAGTCCTGTAAACATGGAAAAAACTAAAACGTATGTGATTTATCACGGCTGGGTTGGAAGCCCAGGGCCAGATCAGCGTTATGAGGTTCAGCTAGCGTGCATGCAAGAGACGGCCATTATTGCACAGTGGGAAAAGTAAGCGGGGCAGCTAATGCTAACAGCATCAATGGGATGGGAAAATATGACAACATCCTCTCTGGCTGTGCTTATAAGATCTTTATTACTGGAGGGATGGAGCAAGAGGGAGCAAGGAAAGGTGTAAAAGATGAAGAAGGTGGGAGACGGACCAGGCAGCAAGAACTTACCAGCATGGCAAAGACATATTTCTGGTCTTTTTCTTGGAGGAAGACCAGGACATCTGATAGGAGCAAAGCATGGACCTCTGGAAGACCAACAGAAAATGTTGAGAAAGTGGTAAAATTCGATCTGATTTCCACATTTACAAATACAGGAGAACAATCTGTAAGCATCTCCTCACCCTTTAGCCTCCCCTGGATGTTCTTCAGCTGCAGCGCGCCGTCGTGGATCAGCCTTCTCTTCAGCAGGTCCTCCCTGGCAAAAATTTGACCGCCTTTCATCATCATGATGGACTTGGTGTCCATGCGGCTGTGGAAGTCCTTCAGACGCCGCCTCTTCTCATGATCGTTCACCTTGCTATCAACCGCTGCGATCACCTCCTTTACTAACCGAACAGCCTCGGTCAAGTCATCGTAGTCTTCCTCGCTCTCTGTGTCGAACAAGTGACAAGAGGTCAAAAAGGAAATACCGTCCGAGTCTGAACTCATACTGAATAAAATCTCTCTTTAAACCAGCACAAGTTATATTCTGACAGCTGTGTTTGGTGATTTAACATCTCCAATCTGACAGGGACTGAGCTGAGAAAGTGTTAACACTCTGCACGTAATGAAGACATTAACCAGACCTTGCAGTGGCATACAAATTACCAAGGCTTCAGAGGGAGACATACCGCTTACTTGTGTGAGATGAGGTTGTATCATGATACATTTACGGTTTTAATCATTACATGGTGAATAGATTTTTTCCTTCCAGAAATATTGCACATTTTACCTTAATATCAGAGGTTTATGACTAAATAAGGACTCTACTCAGTGCAATTAAACACACAAACACACCAAATTCTCCCTGTCCATCCCACCCCTTAATATCAGATCCCACATAAAGATGTCAGACATTCATATATGTTTTTGATTACAAAAGAAAGAGAATAAAAAGTAGATAAATGGTACTGTATACCCAGAGTATCCACAACACTATACACATGCAGATCAATGGGTCATTGTGTGATACATCAACATAATACCACAATCATGAATCATTGTCACAAGCTGACATATTCTCAACAGAATTTATGAATGGTTGCCAGGAAGCAGAGAATTTTTCAACACAACCTTTGATGGTCAACTTTTTTTTTTTCTTCTTCTAAATTAATATAGCTCACCACATCAACTTTGGGGGCTAAGGGTCCTCCCACTTGGTGAGGATTAGCCTTCTGACAAGCAGAAAATAATATGCAAATATGTTTGAATAAAGTTTATTCAGAAAGCATTCTGAAAGAACCACACCAAACAATGAAATCAGCGTTGGGTGGGGGGTAATTTTGCAGTAAGCCTCAAAGATTGAGCTCCAGAATAACTTTGAATACAAGCAAAACATGTGTAACAGTGTGGTGGATGAAAGGTGAAAGGCTGAAGTCTTAGCTTTGCTAACCAGTTACTAGCTACAGCTTCATATTATATTTACTGTATTAAGATGGTTGGTGGGATGGGATGGGTGGTAGTTTGTCTCGTCAGCAGCACAATTAAGTGTGTTGTGAGTCTGCACAGTTAGGAAACCCCAGAGTTGTGTCTGATAAACACATTTGCACTATATTTTGTGCATTTAGGTTTTTGGACCCAAAATGTAACATTTTCCCCCCCAAGAAGGATATTTTTCTCTTGTTGTTGTACTTTAATGCTCCTACGCAGCAAAATATTATCTCAAAACTGTGAGTTCACTGTTATTTCCTTTCAGTATATAAGAGAGTTGGCAGGAAAGAGTCTTTTTAAAGCACCTTGGGGATTAAGTCGAAGATCCCCCCTTCCCACATGGAACTATAAAGAGGCTCTGGGGAAGGATTAGAGGGAACGTACACAGGAGGAGGTCTACTGATGACAACTGCTTTATATCAGATATACATATGGTGTGAAATCTTTCAGCTGCTCAAAGTGTGTTTGATCTATTACCCTACAAAGAAAAAAACATGTATCCAACACCTGTTTGAGATTTCCTAAAATGGGAGAAATTTTACTTTTGAGGATGTTTTCTAGAATAACTGATATTTTGTAGTTAAACACTTTTAATTAATAACTAGTAACGTGGTTTTTAGATAGTATTGTTATAATCATAGATTTGTGTTTAGCTGAAGAACACCTGGAAATGCTTAAAGCTGCATACAGCGCTGATGACAAGAACTTAAGTTAAGTTAAGCAAAGTTGGAGAAGGTGTTCTCATACTTAGATCAAAACATTGGGACTAAATTAAAATACATGGCTATGCAGAAAATTATAACTGAACGAAAACTATAAAAATATAAATAACTGATCTGGACAGATCCTTGAAAAATGATTTATATGCCTTTTATTCCATGGTATGGGCATAATCATGTTTGTACTCTGTATATTTGAATCCAGCATTGTGCCTTTTAACTCTAATGTAGGCAGGAGCTTTGTCCAAAACAGCTAAAAACTGACACCAATTAGCTGAAAGGATGCTGATCAATTTAAAGATAAGACAATAAAGATGAGATAAGACAATTTAAAGTGTCTGCAGACGTTCTTAGAAATGATTTCCTTGGAGGGGTCTGTGTCCCTTTAAACTGATGAGACACAGCTATTGAAAAACTATAGTGCATATTGGTTATACAACACTCCACTTTTTCAAAGTTGTAAGGCAAATTTATTAGACAAAAAGGTCCATATTCCTTTATTTATTACTCTAAATATGCACATAGAGTAATGTGGCTTATTTTCTTCTGTTTGAGGAAAAAACAACATAAAAAAGAAATCTATTACAGTGCATTTTAACTTCAGTTTTTGTTAATTAATATTGACACTGTGTAATTTGTGTAGTTTTTCAGCTAAGTTTGGATTTGTATCTACCTGCTTTTATGAAGGACCAGATGATTTAACTTTTTCCTATGCTTTGATATAGAAAACCTAAGTAATAAAAGAGAGTGTACTTTTCTTTTTGCTTTGTGAACATCTTACTACGTGTGTGTTATCCCTGTTTCATATGAATAATTTACTCCAGGTGAGACAGGCTTGACGGTGCTTTAATTTAAGTTGGACTTTCTACACATGAATGTCTGTTTATTGGCTTTAAGCTTATTATTTTAAATTTGCTTCTCTGCACTGATGACAAAACTATAATTGGAATTTATTCACTTATCTACTATTTACAAGCAATAATAATAAAACATTTTATTTCTAGGTGCCTTTCATGGCACTCAAGGTCACCTTACATTTAAAGACAGATACACATTGTGGTTATTAAGGTTCTTCCCAAAAACTACTAACTCCCTCTTTCCAGTCCAAAAGTAAAAATGTTCATGAGATGAAACCAACCTTTAGTGTGCTGCAGCATCCTCTGTATCAGCACGGGGTACTTTGTTATCCTCTGGGTCACAAGCAGAATACATTCGGGGATACCAAGCCTCCGCACAATGCTGCTACTCATCTTTTTCTGGAAGATAAACAAGAGGTGCTTTAGAGGAAAGTGCCCACACAACAGGTGGCAGAGCTTCATGTAACCAGTGAGAAACCATCCACCTTGGTTGAAGGAGAACAAAACATTAGTCAAACTTTGGAAGGTAATCTTTGTAACAGTAAGCACTAATGGGACGAAGACCTGATAAATATGTGAGTGAAAGCAGATTCTTACTTTGATGAAGGCTTTGAAGCGTCTGTCTTTGGTCAGAAGGTCCTTGTAGAAGTTGACAGCTTCATTGTGGCGGCTGCAGAATCTTCCATAAACCTTCTTCATACTTTCACCGTTGGATCCAGAGAACTACGGCAGGACATGATGACCATGAATACACAAAACCAGCACGGCTACAGGGTAACAAAAAAGTTAGAGCCCTGACACTGTAATATAGTTTGTAGGTGGTGGAGATCTAAATTTAAAGGGGCCTTAGGATGTCTATACAACCAGCTTCTGCAAAACCACCAAGAAAAAAGACTGAAACTACATTTCAAGACCACACAGCATCTTTTGGCTCTGACCTGGCTGACCAGGATGTCTCCTATCCTGCTGATGATGAAGCTACCCTCCTCCAAGTGGCTCTCCTTCTTCCGCTCCAGGAGGCGCAGGAGGTGCTGTGAGTGGAGCTCCAGGAGTTCATCTAGTGCTGGAAAAAGCTTCTCAACTGTCTGCAGCTCCAGCTGCACCTCCTTTTGGAGACCTTTGCTGTACACTTCTGACATGATGCGCAACGTCCGGATGTGATGCATCTCGGTTTGCATGAGCTCTGCAGACGTAAGAAGACAGCAACATTTTCTATCACAGAAGTCTGCAAACTGATTGAATGAATTTATTAAATCATATTGTTTGGTGCTGCAGGGATGAGTTTCTAGTAATCAGGTCAGTCAAATTTACCATAAGTAGATTCAAATTCAAAGTCAGAGCAGCTCAGGGAATTTAAATGTTATTCAGAGCTTGTTTTAATTAAGGCAAACCTGAAGCATTATTCCGGTTCAGATCCTACAAAAACAACTTAAGAGAAAGTCGCAAAGAGTCAGTTAACAGTTCAGGTGGAATCTTAGAAGGTGTAAAAGAAATGTAATTGTACAACGTCTTCCTCAAGATTCAGTTTAACATGTAAAAATCTGTTTAGAAGTACAGAATATCAGGTATGTACCGTAGATGACATCTTGTCTCTTCACCAGTTCTTTGTCCAGCTGCTGCAGGTACTGCTGCTCCACACCCAAACTCCACGAGTCTGCCTCCAGGTCTTTGGCCTCCACCTCAAACTCCCCCATCAGCTGCCCATCCATCATCTCTGTTCCTGAATCAACAAAAGCTTATATTTACAACACGTTACCTTACACTCATGCTGAGAGATTAAGTCAACCTGTTGTGTAGGAAGAGAGGAGTGTGTGCGCCGACCTTCATCTGTGAGCGATTCCATGGATTCTGTAACCTGGTTGGTTCTGTTGAGCGAGTCAGTGGATTGAGAGAGATACCGCAGGCCTTTAATGGGCATCTCATCCAACACTGGACTGAAAAGAGAAATAATAATCAAGGTGAGAAAAATAAATCTGCGTCCAAAGTTTAAACACAAGTCTTATAAAACAATCAACACCATCACGTTAATGCTCACCCAGCAATGTTGCTTATTGAGAGGCTCTTTGAGAGGTTGTTTCCATGGAAAGTCATGATGCTGGTGTGCCTCCGTGACGATGAGATCATCAAGGAAGAGTGGTCTTCAGGAGACAAGATGGCCGACCAGGGACGTTCCCTCGTCCCACCGGCTGGAGGAGAGACGGGTTATATCACAGTTAGAGGGAACCTGAAAACGATCCTGAAAGGAATCCCAAACCTTTCCCTCTGCTTCTGTGACTATGTGCTTGTTAAGTCCAGAGTCTTTTAAATAACATCAGCGTTTCATCCTTTAACTAAAAGAACCTCATAATAATAATAAAGCAAATTTTTGTATTTGTCCATATCTTATCAATCCACTTCAGAAATTCCCTATGCTCTAATAAATTCTTGGATACCTGAAACTGAAACTCCTACAGGAACTTCTTGTTTAGTAGTTTGCACAGGCAATAAATACACATCCTGCTACTTTATTGTAATTCTTTTGCAACATAACGAAAACAAACATATGCAAACAAACACGGCAAGCGTCAGTGGGAGTGGGAAATATCACTCAACTATGAATCATTCCAGAAGTGAGACTTCTCAATGACTGCATTCGTTTTAAGTTCAGTTTCCTATTGTGAAAATCAAAACCTTAGAAAGCCTTCGACAAATAAAAAAAAATCACTGACACAAGTTAGAGAGAACCTGCAATCTCTCAAAGAGAACTCAGTGGTTCTTTAATTTTCTTAAATAAATTAACATCATTTTCACATGACAGCTGAACAACAAAGGCCAGTTAAGACTTTTATTGGAGTCAGAAGTTGAGGTTTTCTTCTAATAAAATCAGTTGCCAAAGAAACCTCCAAAGATCTTAAATGTGAGGTTTTATTTTGATTAATTATGCTATTATTTTTTACAAAGAATTAATTAAAACAACTGAAAAAAACAAACATCTAAGATCTTTGTAGCCAAATGACGTTAAAAAAAAAAAAAAAGGACTTGAACGATATTGCAACCAGATCTGGAGGAAAGTGTTTAGAGACCAGGGAAACTCATTCCTATCACCTTGCAACAATGGTAAGTATTAATGTAGCTTTACTAAGAACCTTTTATTTATGTTATTAGGAATGTCAGCTAAAAAAAAATAAATAAATAAATAAACAACTCAACTTTCCTTAAGATCACAAAAAGAAGAACCCTGATGAATTCTGGGAGGAGATTCTTTGGTTGGATACAACCAAGATAAACAGGCTCAGCTCAGGAAGGAGTCCGGGATGTTTGGCATGAAACTGGCCAAGACCAGCAGATTCCAACCCAGGTGAGAGGTGAGACACAGAGAAGGTATTCTAAAGCAGTGGTTAACAAACTTTTTTAGCCACGACCCCCCAGATGACATACATTGTTGTTTGCAACTCAAACTGTCGCCAAATTTGGATTTTTCATTCGTCATGAGCATTAACTTTGCTGCATGTACACTAATGCATTACAAAATTGAACATGCTTATTTCACAGATGGACCTGCATTCATTTTCACAGCCCTAATAACAATCCCATATTTATTTGATAAATGTAGGCTATATATTCTTTTTACAATAATCTGGCAACCCCCTGAATTTATATTGTTAGTTTGAGAATCACTGTAATAAAGTATGGTAACAGTCCCAAATTAACTGCCAAAAATAAAATAAAATAAAATAAAATAAAATAAAATAAAATAAAATAAAATAAAATAAAATAAAATAAAATAAAA
>JBAMHW010000001.1:31756796-31809204 GCA_037177495.1 Rhadinocentrus ornatus | reverse complement strand
TGACTTGGAAAAATGCCTGATGCCAGTGAGCTGTTAACTCTAAGTAGGAGATCACTTTCTACTGAGGTAAAAACTGTGTGCATGTTGTTGATTTCAAATGCCAAACTATTCAAACAAAAGACAGTAACACCATCAGGGTTCAATGGCACTTTCACTCTGACTGAAAAACTTCCTTTTCTTCACTTCATTTTCTCATCTTCTCTGCTCCTCATAGTTTAATTGGGTGTTTTTCACTTTTTCTTTTCTTTTTTACTTTATTTGTGGCCACAACTAATTCCAGCAAATCTGAGACAAAGGATCACTGTATTTGTCTGCCGAATGGCCACCAGCCAGACATCTGCGAGTATAAACCTCCCGAAAACACCCTCTAACAATCTGAAACAGATTACCCGAACACAAAAAGGGCTGTTTCTTGTCAGACTGGAGTATCTCAGGCAGAATGTGGCCAGAGAGGATGGCTGTAATCCACTGCAAAACCCGTTTCTCCTTTTTGAGTGTTTTTTTGGGAGGGGGGATGTTGTGCCAAAAGCCTTGTGCAATACACTACATCCTCTTTAGGTCTGCTGCTGGTGCTTCAGCAAGAAACCATTCAAAACTGCTTTGTTGTCTGACTAGGCTGCATTAGAATTCATCCTTTAGGGAGTTTCACTACTTCTTAAGAGATCATGAGGCTGGTTCAGACAAGTATCCAGATGCCGCAGTCATTTACCCAAACACAGATATGAGGTGTGTGAGGGGTACAGCAAGTTAGAAAATTTCAGTTATTCATGAATCCTGATGATGTTATCTTCAGTAAAAGCAGGGTTGTTTTCAACAAGGATCAACTCGGAAACAAATATTTTTAATCTACGTTTAAAAATATATTATGATTATTATTAATATACAACTGTATCTACAAACAGAGACTTACAGTAAGCTAGCTTGACCTGCTGTAAAGAATGAGTCACGTCTGGTGATGTATGCATACTGGGGACACTTCTTTTGTTTGTTTTCCGTTTGTTCAAGGTTGTGTTAACAGCTTAGCATCTCTTCAGATTAGACATTAGACTATAATAAGTCTCTAAGAGATGATCCCATCATTACATCTAGCAAATCGAGCACTGATTTGGGGCAGAGGTTACTTACATGTGCAAAACAGAGCCTCCTTGCTATTAAAAGCCTTATTGCACTGGGAGCACTGGCCAGCCTGGCTGGAGCCGACCGCTGTAAAAAGATGGCCATTCACCGTCTTCTTGTCCTTCTCCTTGCCCTCTTTGTCTTTCTCCTTTTTCTCCCGATCCTTTTCCTGCACGAAAAAATAACCCAAACATAAAGAAGTCAGGTTACTTTGGCTTTTTAAAGTACCGTCCAATTTGAAGTTGGAGATGGAGCGAGACTCAAAGAAAAAACCTGATTATACTTGAAGACCGACATACTAGATGCTGGCAAAATGTTTCACCGTTAGACCAGTTTCTCATGTTAAATTCCAATCTGAACCCCACTGAGCAATATTATTACTCAGATGTAGCACACAGCAGGGAAGGTTTGCATACTAATTTATGCATTATTTATGCAGGCAACAAAGTGTATCATTAAAGGACCCTTTTAAAAGTAGAGTGTTTTTGTTTCAGGCAATGTTTTAGTTTGTCTCAGAATGATAATTTGCTTGTTTTTATAGGACTGTTGGTCTGTGTTTAATGTGTAAGAAGATAGTTTATTGTGAGCAGTAATACAACAAAGGATAGCTAATTGTCATATAACTCATATCCTGTATAGGCTCAGCTACTTGAATACAGTTGTTCTGATCATTTAACTGTACGATGACTGAGCAGGGAGTGACACATCTGCAGGATACAGGAATGCCGACTGAGACTTGCTGTCTGGGAATCACATCTTTTACCTTTCCAAAACAGGCTGGTCTTTCTGCTGCCTCTGCATTAATGGACAAGCTCATCCTCAACAGTTGGTCATCCCCGCACACTGAGCTGAATCACAATCCCATAAAGCGATGCAGAGGAGAACAGAGCTCTTATTCTCTTGGATTAGCATCACAGAGCCTCCACCCAAACCCAGAGGAAATGGGAAAAAGGAGTTTTCCAGTTCATTTTAATGGCCAGCCCTGGGCCTCTTGGTTTGTGAGGACCACAAAGCTCTAACAGACCAGAACTCATTTTTGTTCAGTTTTTAAGATGCCAAAAGGCTGACAGGACCCCAGCATGTTTCAAAGCCATTACAACACACAGCGTTCATTCTCACTTCCTGCAACAACAACTGTCTAACCAATGGTAAAAACACACCGTCAAACTTCTTCAATACAGTTAGAATCACTTTTTCGCATCTTTCATCTATAAAACACAAAGACACTTCAAAGTATTATTGAAGACAAAGGAAAAGAAGATGATTCTCAGCCATTCTTGCTGTGAGCAGACATTATCACTCATGACATGTAACCCAGACATTTAAATAAAGAGACATTTGCACGAGACAAACTCTAACAAGCTGTGATGCCACTGGGGGGAAAAAAACAAAACAAAAAAAAACACATCAACCAAGAAAGCAACACTTTAAACATTATATTGTGACAGCCACTGCACTTTGATCACAGTGAGACCGGGGAAGCAGCGTCCTCTCTTAGCCTACCTCCAGCGAGGCTTTCCATCTCATTGAGAAGCCATGGCTCCCTGTAAACCTCCTGTACATCTCTGGCTGCGGCTGAGCGGGTGAAGCTACAACCGACACTGCGGCTGCATCAGAAACGCTGCAATGAGGAAGTGACTGTCTCGCTACAGGAGGTGATATTTCTGCAATGACCCTTCAGTCTGGTACAGAAGCTGTGACAAAACTGCACAAACTAGATCCTCTTCAACAGCATTCAGACTTTCAGTATTGAGCAGAAACTGTAGTTGTGGGATTCTTTGCATCCAAAACAGACAAGATGTCAAAGAATAACTTCTAACAATCACACCAGGACGGTTCAATTACAATTCATTGTGTTATGAGGTTGATAGAGAAGTTTGTTCTAATGCAGAGTGTTACTGAGTCGATCATTTCTGTTGTCACTAAAGCGACAGATGAAATCCAATAACTATAACAAATTGCTGCTGCAACCAAATGAGCTCATTTAAAGGAAAGTTTTATTGGTGGTCAATAACTTTGACCTTTACCAGGCTCTTTCAGAGTCCTGTCACTTTAAAAGCAAAGCAGTGGCTTCTGAGAAGAGATTAAAAAACCACAAGCAACTCTGTCTTCCTGTTTAACTTCCTGTTCACCCCTCAGTGTCTCTGTGCAAGGGTTGTGTGTTTTATACAGACACACACATTTCTAAGATTCTACCCTTGAAAATGCATTTATATATACTGAATATAAATGTATATTATATACTCTTCATGACAATTAATTTCACTGCTAGTTGATTCAGAGAAAAATTCACCATGAATCTGTGATAATATTTCCCTCAAAGAAAGACAAAATAACTTTGACCACATGGCACCCCAGAGATTCCTGTCTGTGAAAGGAAAATGTTCTGAACTCAAAAACCAATCCTGCTAGGGAAAACTGAGCAGGTTAAGTTTAAAACCCTCAAGCAACCCACGTAAACCCCAGCTGATCGACTGGAGCTGCTCAAAGGCCAGCAGCAGAAGGGGATGCACGTATCGGATCTCAGTGTGAATGTAAATGTACAGCAGTGAAGCAGCCTGATGCAAACTGATTCTGGTTTAAAAGGGGAGGGCTGTTAAAGAATAAGGCTAAAAGAGGTGGCCAAAGCTTGACCTAACAGCATATTTGTGCTGTGGAAAAGGTGCTAATCTGTTGCAGAAGGGTCAAATTATTGGCATCAAGCAGAGAAATATCTGAGATGCTTAAACTACTAAAATTGGGTTAAGAACTGTCCAACGCATTTAAAAAAAATAGTGGGATCCAAGATCTTCCAGGAAGAAAGTTGATCTCACCCTTAATCTCCCATCATCAAAACAAGATCTTGGGAGGAAATTAATGCAAGGTTTATTGAAACGATGCCACAGTGAATGCTGCTATAATAAAGACTAATGGAGATCCAACAAAATATTATGCCGTGTGACTTTTGTTTTAGACAGGCAGAGTATTTATAATAAGTATAGTAAGTGTTAACTAAAAATCTTCTGTTTTTAATCACTTATTTAAAAAAAAAAGCCTCCATATTTACTTACCCTTGTCTTTTTGTACATCTTGTTCTTGAGGTAGCTAAAGGTCCGGCTGACTTTTGTCCCGCTCTTTCCCTCTGTGTCGCTCCGCAGAGGCCCAGGCTCCTCCTCCGATATGCTGGAATATGCACATACTAAGGTTATTCTCCAACAGCTGCATTCATAAAATATACCTGTTCACATGTAATGAAACTGTGCTTTATAGCACCATAAAAGCTCCATTGTCCTGTGGAACCAGTCGACAGCTTCTCCACAAGCGTCTTTATGGGATTGTAAATGTCAGAAGAGCTCTGAAACCTTAAAGCAGCATTTTCTTGATAATGTTAATGAGCACAGTTGAACTGACCTGTATGCTAGTGACCCCGAGGTACTGGAAAATGACCTTGTACCTGCAATGGAAAAAAGAAATGACATGAGCACTTGGCCTTTTTTTTTTTTTTTTTTGACTGTGCAATTTCCTAAATGTGTTATCAAGGTAGTGAGCATCTCAGGTGGTGGTGCGGGGTTGACCACATTAACCATGCTCCCTCTTTGACTGAACATACAGGTAATAAATGAGCTCACCAGCATGTTTTTAGCTGCAAGAATTAGGCAAAGCCTAAAATGAGCTACTTTTAATGCCCATGTGCAAGCTTTTTAACCTTTACACGGCCTTGTAGAACTGAGGATGGCCGATAAATACACAACACAGAAGAGAAGCTAAAACCTGAAATATGCTGTTCTTACTTCATTACATTTCACATATTCATACATTAATGCACTGCATGAATCTGTACATACACAACATGAAGTCATAAAACTTTCTATCAAACAACCACTTCTAAACAGGCTCGCATGTAAACATGCGCAGTCCTGTTTTCCAGCTCTGCATCAGAAAGTCAAACAAGATAATGAGAGAAAAGTCGTGGCCTGCCTCTGTTGCTAGCAATGCAGTCAAGGAGATAGAGAACACTGATGGAAATATCTAATGGGTGAGAGGAGGGGGAAGCTGGGTGTCTTTGTCTATAGGTGACTGGTTCACATTTATCTGGAGAGAAGAATGTGATTACCTGCAGTGTTTATGATGATTGTTTTGCTCTTTTTCTAGTGAGTCTGTTTTAGCCTTTCCAAATCGAGTACAGAAGGGCCAGTTTATGTAAAGGTCATTGAAATGCTGCACTGTGCAGAGGACAGAGGGAAGCTGAGGTCTTATGCAGCATCAGATGCTGCCAAAGGTAAAAAGGGGGTGGGGTTCAGCACCTCCAGTTTTGCTTCAAGCACATTTAAACATACAATCACACAGCCAATAGATTAACACCAGTGGTAATTAGTGGTCTCCTTATGGCAAGTTTATTGCAGCAGTGTTCAGGCTTCACTGGCTTTCAGCATTAAGTGGCATTTAGTTGTGCCAGTCTAACACTGGAGTACTCACACAGTACACAATTTTAAAAATGAAAAAGATTGAATGCAAGTCAGTTTGCCTTTTCCATTGCATTCCTTTTGACTCCTCCAAAGAGGGGCACAACTTCCAGTCACAGCTGGGCACATCAGTCTGAGTTATTGGCTCTAATACTAGTTCATTACATTTGGGTGTGTCTGAGAATTTAATGGCGTCACTTCACCGAAACACAAATCTGGCTTGGCTGCACAGTTTGTGACCTGTCTCATACTTTTACACACTGTGCCACAGTGAATGCATTTGCAGTTCATGGGGAGGGGCTCTACTGGAAACCACTACTGCTCTGGTTCTGATACATCTAGTTTCTACTGCAGCTAAGTTTACAGCTCTGTACTTACTGAAGTTATCCTCATCATCATCGCTTGATGAGAAGTCCCCATAAATGAACTGAGACTTAGATTTGGTGAGGATGGGGGAAAGGTTGAAAGAGAAGGAAATTCGCCTCTTTCGTCTCAGGTGTGCCACCGCTTGGAGGGCAGGAAGGAAAGAGCCATGACAAGCATGGATCATTTATTTAAAAAAAAAAAAAAAAAAGAACAGGAACTATGATAACTAGATGACAGTGAGAATCAGGGTGGCAAGTAACAACTGATGCAAATCAGCCCTTTAACGGCATGTTGGGGCTGATAAAACTCTCTCTCTCTTCCATTTTAGAGGTAGAAACATGCAAGGCAAACTCAAAACCTAAAAATCAAGTATGTTTTCCTTGTAATTCAATAAACTGAAATGTTAAGACGTGATAACAAAAAGAAAATCAACTTATAGAAAGTTCAGACAGGCTAAATGATCCAAGAAATGACTTGATTGAATTAGTAATTAAATGTGATAGATGAGTTAATACAGTTTCTCACCATCGATGTCTTTATGGCTGATGGTGAGCATGGACACAGACTTGGTGAGGGGCAGGCTCATGGATTGGCAGCTGTTTCTCAGAGGCCGATACCGCCTTAATTTCTGCAACATTACACACAAGGTTGAATAAAATCTGCTGACTGACAATTGAAAAAAGGACACACAGTCAGAGAAAACAATGGGGAAAAAAAACATGACCTATCACTAAACTGGAAACAGGAACGATAAAGTAAAAAGGGAAACTAGATATTTGATTTGTGATGTTCACAGCTTGCTTTGTTGTTTTAAACCAATGAGAGTGGAAAAAAATGCCCGAGGGTGGCATGATTATTAATTCTCACTAATCCCCAAACTGACACGTCTCAGATTTCCCCAGACTGTTCATAAATCTTTTTTATCTACAAGCTTTACAAATTCATTTTGCCTCTCATGAATTAGGATCAGGACGTGGGTGGGATGATGAGGATATGACACCTGAAACTTCATATATATGTGTGTGTGTGTGTCTCAGTTTACTGGGTTATGTAGTCTGCCATGGTCCTCTCGCTCCTCCTGCTCCTCGGTCAGAGAAACCAGGGAGCCCCTGTCATCGCTGTCCTGACGGGGCATCCTGAAGGGCTCCAAGATACGGGGTCCTTGGGCGATGGAGCCCCTCAGCTCTTCTCGGCCCCCACTAAGCCCCTCCAGGCTGTAGCTGTGCGGGTAAACAGAAAGCAAAGGTGACCTCAGTGAATGACAAATGACTGTGTTGTACACAAACTCCAATGGTCTTTCTGGACTATTCATCAAAGCTTTATGGATACACACAACTGCTGCTGCAACAACCACAAACACACACTGACATGCACGCATGCACCTGTTGACTAGCACACACACAAAACTGGTCCTGCACAGTGTTTAGTCGGCTGAATTATCACCGAGCTCTGGAACAGATTTACAGCTGAAGCAGCTGCAAATTATTTCCAACATCAGCATCAGCACAGAGAGCTCTGCAGCTGTGATTTACAAACCCAATTACATCGATCTATGACTGGGAATAAGAGGCCTTGAAAAAATCCAATACAATGATTATGGGGAGGAAAACTACAACTACATTTCAAGATGAGCTATGCTAGCAGGCCACAGCTCTATCTGCAGGACAGGCTTAGTGATTGTTGAAGTCCCAGCAGTAAATCTCTCTTTTCTTCAGCCTTTGCGTTTGTACGGCACTCCATTATCCAGCAAATCGTCAGTCAAACACTTTCAAGCATCACTAACTAAGACTGGACTAAAAGAATCATCAGTGACCAGCAAAGAGCAGCACTTACCAATCCTCTAAGCTGTGAATGCAGATGGCTATATCAGTCATATTAAAGTCTCCTTCCTGGCAGTGTTATTACATACTTTTCCAACACAGCCAGAAGGTCCTCCATACTGAATAACACCCGCAGCTACTACAGCTCTCAGCTGTAGGAAGGCACTGACTGCCTCACAGCGCATGGTCAACCACCCAGAACCACGAGCACACGCACCCACAACGGCAAATGCAAATCAAGCAGCAGGTAAATAAAACCTATTCAAAGAAGGTTGCATGCTCTTGGGAAAAAATTAAATAAAATAAAAGATGAAACACACTCTAAAACACAGTACCTGCAGAAACTAACTACTTCGTCACTGGTGCTGTAGGGAGCCTCAGGGGGACACCAGCTGATACTAACAGAGAGAGGTGGGGGTAAATTAAAGGTGGAGTAATGGGATGAAGGACAAGCAATTACAGCAGAGTGAAGCAAACAGAGGAGGAGTGGAAATGACAAGAGTAACAGGGACGTCTGAGGACAGAGCATCTGAAACACAATGTTCTCCTTTGTGAATCAATTATTCTGACTGGTTACTGGTTTATTTTCTGCAGACTTGAGTTATATCAGCTCCATGCAAGCAATCAAACTGAGGCGAAGCTGTTTTCTAAAAAAGTGAAAGCAGCACGACTTGGTTGGAACACTAAACATAGCGGGAACCACCACTGTGGCAGCCGCTGCTCCATGAATATCAAAAGTGTGGCCAAATGATTACAGCAATGACTTTTTAAAGATCACACGCATCTTAATTAAAGCCTAACATATCCAAATTAAAGCTCTTTTACCGTTTTATATTTATATAGGGGAGAATTAATATTGTAAATCAGTATAAGGATATGTGACACTCCACAAGTGGCAAGAATCGCTTTGGATAAAAGCGTCAACTAAATGACTGTAGTGTTACAATTTAAAGTTTCTGAATGATCGACCATGAGTTATCTGAGTAACCATCTTACAAAACCAAGTTAAAAAAAGTGGATAAAAATTTAAATCAAAACAGCTAAATTAATTTTTTTTTTATTGACACACTATGGACAAAACACAGATTTAACAAAAATCAAAATACAAAAACACAATGATTGATAACTACATTTACTTTAACTCAAAACAATTTAAACTTGGTCCAAACCCAGTTTTATCTACCCTGGTTAACTGTAGAAGATGCTGGCTCCTTCATCATCATTTCTTCCTCCCTCCTTCTGGGCCAAACAGCAGTTTCGAGAATCAACAAAACCATCCTACAGTTTGCCACATTATTTTCTCCTTCTGGACAAAATTTGAAAGACTTCTGATGTCGTTTTAGCCTTGAAAATTCTCTACAAAAACTTCTTACAATAAAAAAATCCTAAAACACTCAGTTCTCAATCTTCAGAGCTAAACTCCTTTCTTTTAATGTGCGGCTGCTTGCTATTACCACTGCGATACAAACACCAGAACCCCAATCCATTTATTTACCACAGCATTTTATGCACATTCCAACAGGGGTGAAAAGAAAAGATCATTCTTCAGTGCAGCTGCCTGCAGGGATGCAGCAGAAAGCAAGAGCATGCTTAGAATGAAAAGGTTCCCAAAGCCCACACCTGCAAAAGTTTAGAATTGCATCTCATCAATAAACAAGTCAATCCCAACAACACATGGGCAGATGAACGGGAATGATTAGTACCTTCTCCTGTGAAAGGCCGGCTTCCCCTCACCAGGACTACGAATGGAACTAGAGGTGATGGAAACAGAAAAAAAGTGGTGGATGATGGGTAAGATTAGATGGCAAATAATGAAAATAATGAATGAAAGAACATTTTCACATGATGATAAGATCATTAGGTAGTTAGAAGGTCAGAATTTTATGACACTACAGAGTGTGTATCATGCTGGAGGAGTAATATTGACCATACTCGGAAGGTTCTCATTTGCTTTTTTGCCGAGAGTTACATCAAACGATTGATTAGTATAGTGTGAAAAGAAGACTCTATTCTGGAAAGAAGGCAAAGACCCATTTCTGGGCCAGAAACAGTAATTCTCTGTCTGTAGTGCAGTATCTCCTGGTTGCAAATGTCTGAGGTAAAAATCAAGTTCCTGCATCAGGCCAAAAAACGGCCATGAGCATGTCCCTTGTCACACCACAAAAAGTTATCCCTTAGTAAACTTTAGATGTGCTAAAGTATCTTGGTGTGCTAAAGTCTTTTTCTTTTTAGCTCCAGTTTAAAATACTATGAAAAAGTCAGAGGTAAAACAGACACTAGAGAGGCAGTGGGGCTTCAATCTCCTACAGCACATACATTAAAACACAACTCGCCCCTTCCTGCTGAGACCACATTAAAACTCCCCTGATCCTGCCAACTTCTGTCACTCTGTCTGCTGGGGACAGTCTGAGCCGCTCCTCTGTTCTGACTGACAGACAGCCAGCTCTGTATGACGTATGTGCTGGACAGAGGACACAGTTAGTGTGGACTGGATAGATAAAATGTTGTCGTGCACCACAAATGCGTCACATTAATGTGGATTTCTCAGAATTGTCTGGCAAGAAAGCATTCTTTTAAAATGTCACCGAATAAAAGAATAAAAGTCTGAGCAAAACAAACAGAACTTACTGATGACGTGTTTCTCTCGCTAATTAAGTCTTATTACATTCTGTTTTTGTCCTATTTGCATCTTTCTTGTGTGCTCCAGGAGCCTCGTGTTGTTTTGTTTTTTGTTATATTTAGGTGCATAAGCAATTAAAACAGGATTCCTCTCTCTGTCATTAGTGACGCTGCCAGGCAAACCAAAAGATGAAAGCTTGTCTTTGCTTGAATGACATAACAGAGGCAGCTAGTACTGTCTGTTTTCTGTTTTCACTCCAACTTTGTGGAAGAGTCTCCTTATTAGAATAAGTATTTTATAATTTATTTGTAACACACAGTAAACATCTACCTAAAAAATAGAAGATACATACACTTCAAGTAATAAACAAGTTCAATTATTCATTCATTGTTCATTCATTCATTGTCTGTACAGCTTAATCCATTACGGGTCGCGGGTAAGCTGGAGCCTTTCCCAGGATTGTATCAGGTAAGAGGCAGGGTACACCCTGGACAGGTCACCAGTCCATCGCAGGGCCAACATAGATAGGGACAAACAACCATTCACACACACACACTCATTCCTAGGGAGAATTTAGAGTCGCCAATTAACCTGCATGTCTTCGGAAGTTCAATTAATAACGACAAAATGTTACCAAGGTCTCGTTATTGCCTTGCTGATGACCCAGTGTGAGTGTGAATTAGTGCTGCACAATTAATCGCACTTTGACCGTAATCACGATTTTGGTGGCCACAATTAAATTAACCTGATTGTCATATTTACATTCAAAATGCGAGGTCTGCTGATCACACGCATTCTCAACCAGTAGTCTGCAAACCACCAGGGGGCGAATGCAATGCCAAGGCTTCACAAAGCTGCCTTACAAGAGCGCACACCTTTAACGGTCAGCAGCTAGTTCAGTGTCACCAACTTAGCGACTTGGTGGTTATATTAAGCGAGCTTTCACTCGCCTCTAGTCGTGCCAGTAGTTTAGCGACTAAAGACAAATCTAGCGACTTTTTCTGGTGATATTGGAGACTTTTGGAGACTGACGTAAATTAACGTAGTTTACTTTTCTCAATGAGGAGTGGGTGCTGTGCAGATTCCTCCCCCGTCCACAAGCACTCAGTAGAGGCTTGGTCCTCACACAGCAGAGCTGCATTCAGAGCAGGAGATGATCGCCTTTGTTCCATGACCAGGCTGAAAATGAAACGTACAAAGCTGCTGCTGGCTGATCCCGCGCTGGCTTACAGTCAGATTTTAATGTTCATTAATGGAGAGTGTGGACATAAATATTTAAAAAGTGTGCTGACATGTTGTAGACTCCTAAAAAAACTAAACAGATTACACTTAAGGAAATTAAACTTAGGTGGTCTTTTCATCAATTTTTGCCTTTCTCACGACATCCTCTCCACGGTAGCAGCCATTACAACTTTATATACTAGTGATGGGATGTCCGGTTCTTTTGGCTCCCAAACAGCTTTTAATTTAAATAAGCAGCTTTTAATTACATAATTTACATTAACATTCCAACACAAATGAATGGTAAATGCATTTTTTGTATTATTTATCATCTATTCTAATTTAAAGTTTAATTTTTCAATAAAAATTGTTGCCACATAGTTGGTTTGTAATTGGTGCAATAAAAATACATGCTTTCCCAAACACGGTGAATGATCGTGATTAATAATCGTGATTACGATATTGGTCATAATAATCGTGATTATTATTTTGGTCATAATCGTGCAGCCCTAGTGTGAATTAATTTATGTTAGTGCATAACAACTGATGTACTTTAAGGCTGGAAGTGTGTATCTATGTCTTTGTGTACACATCTGTGCATGTACTTTTGGTCGCTCCCTACAGTCGCCAGACAAATGGCAACACAGCTGCTCACAGCGAGGGAATGAAACTCCCATCATGGCGCAGAGGGAATGACATCAACAAGCTTTAATAATGCTGCTATGTGATCTGTACACATCAGGGCGACTGGCATCTGCTGACTAACACTAGCAGCTGGTTTTCAGGACCAGAGAATGTCTCGTGCTCAAATCAACTCCATCCACAAGGAAAACTGAAATCTTCCTTTAAAAAAAAACCCACTGCTATCATTTTTGCTTCCCACTCTCACCTCCTCTGGTTCATCTCAGTCTCTCCTCCGTTGTTCTTTCCTGGACCCCAGCTGTGGCGGCGAAGAGGTGACAGGGAACGATTGCTGCTCCGAAAGAGACAGGGACGTCTTGGCACCTCAGTTACTCTGTCTTTTGCCTCCTCTTCAACGTCCCCTCCTCCTTTGCCGCTACTACCACTGTCCAGGCCTGCAGCGTTAGCAGCCCCAGTCTGGATGCCCTCCTCTGGGCTCCAACTGCAGCCGAGCCCTTGGCTGCCCTCCGGGCTGGAACTAGATGGGTCGACACTGGCAGTGTCGTCCGTAGAGGAGCAGGAGACTGAAACCTCGCTGGTGCTGTCTCCTCCTGTCACTGCTTCATCATTCTGCGGACATTCAAAGAAACTTATACATTAGTAATTTTTTTCAAGCATTGCTGCCTCATGAAATATCTCACAAGGACTGTCAAAGAAAGAAGCTGTAATAGTTTGTCACGTTCTACAGGGACAGCTTCATTAATTCAACACTCGGAGAGCAAAGATGTGCAGCACTTTCTCTTTAAGTATTTACTTCCATTCCAGATTTAATCAAGTCGCACTCTAGTTAGCGAGAGTCAACTAAAGCTGACAGTGAGGAATCTTTTCCTGCTTACAGAGCAGCACCAGATGCAGAGTACTTCTACCCTAAACCACAAAAAAAAATCACTTTATTGTAATTGGGCTACATTAAAAAGTGCAGAAAATTTTAAAATATAGCACATATGGCTATGCAAAACAGGACAAAATGAAAAAGTGATATCTTTCAAATCAATGTTAAACACCTGGTCTGCAACACTGCACATCCATCAGCATTTCTTCAACAAAGTATGCGATGAATTCAGAGAAGGCTGGAAGAGCCATTTAATCCACAGGAATGGAACATAATGAGGACCAAATGGTAGAGCTTAAGCATAACGAGCCACAGCCACTTTACAGCAACACTGACATTATAACAAACACCAATAAATGATGAGAGGCAAAACAAAGCTTTCACAGATGATTCTGAGTTATTTACAGTCGTTTTTTAAGCTCTTTTTCTCAAAATCATAGAGCTTCTATGGTAAGTGAGGATATCCATCATGTATTTGTAAACTAATACTAATCTTTGCAAAATAATAAGGAGGATGTTAAATTTATGATGGGAAAGTAAACATTTGTTTAGATTTCTAAGCTTTAAATAAGACAGTGTATGGGTCGAAAAACTTTCTGGGCTGAGACTGGTGGGAATGAGCCTGTGCGAAGGGACACACAGGTTGGGGATAGCGCATTTAGAGCTAATTTGTAGGTGTGAGTTTTAACTGGGGCTATTGTGCTGCCAGCTGCAGTGCAAGCGCCGAGCATAGAGCTGCTTCTGTTGGAGCGCTGGGAAAGAAAGATCTGCTTTATGCTGCAAACACAACTTCCTCTGGGAGTGAGGGAATGCGTGAGCTTGTGTGTGTAGTTTGTAGCAGTGAGTGCACGTGACTGAGCGAATATTGGCTTTTGAGCTAAGAGGAAAAAAATGTCAGCAAGCTTCAAACTTTTATATTTCAGGCTTATGTCCTCACATACAATAATTAATGAGCGTTTAAAGTTACGCTTTCTTTCCCAAGGGTCACATGATGCATCCTCGGCTCACGAGTTACTGAGATCAATGTCATGACCTTTAGAGTTATGAAACATTTTCTCTACCCATTTTTCTACATTCACAGAACTGTATCTTGCAAATAAAATACATTTTCTCTTCAGAGAGCAGCAAAGACGATAATCCTCCCTTTCAGAATTCAGCTTTGTTTGAAATCAAAGCCTGTGAGCTTCAAGCCACATTTTACCCATCTCTGCCTGTCTACAGCGTCCTCACCCTCAGCATGACAGCGTACACTCCCAGGCAGCTGATATTCTCTGCACTGACTTTATTGTTCATTGTTGTTTACAACAAACAGGACATATGGTTCGCATTACCGTGAGCATGTTTTAAGAGCTCAACAAAGCAGAAAGATACTATACTGAGAGATGCAAGCATTTCAGCTGCCTGGCTTTCACACAGACTTCCAGCAGCAACAGAGTGACAGCAGGGACCACGGCTTGCACTTTCCACGCAGCAGAGTAGAGCTGCCGGCTTAAAAAGATGCTTAGTTGATGTTTGGCATCTCAGCCTCAGGGTGCTGATAAATAAAACCTTGCTTAGACTGAGAAAAATAGCTGTTATACATAGGATAAAATCCTGATAGAAGTAGTTGCAGAGGCAGACCAAATACAGTCCTGCTGTTTGACATGCGTTAGCCTGACTGGACTGCAGCCAGTAAAGGATTGCAGGAAAACTGGCTTGACTGCTAAATCAAAGTGAATTTTTCAGTCTCATGTTTCAATGTATTTATTGGTCCTGCAGCTTGTTTATGCACACTAGTTCTTTCTGTTGGGACCACTAACCTCAGGAAAACTGGTGTAACATTAATATGGACTCATTGCCGGGCTGGAGGCGGGTTGATGGAGACTTAATAATGCCATCTGATGGAGGATTTGTGCTCGCACGGCGTCTGCGTCACCATCGCAGGCTCAGCATAGCTCCGCAGGGGCTCGACGCACACCTCTTCCTGACCTAAAGTGCGCTCCTGCTACGCAGACGGTTACGCGAAGGTTCTCACTTGTGATTGGCCAGTTTGGGATCACGTGTTGCCGATATTTGGATCTTCTCGCTGCATTTGTGTGGTAACCACCGTTTCTAAAAACAATAACCACTGGGTCAAGTTGATGAGAGGCTGATCGAATTATTTCTTTGTTTTCTTCCACAAACTAATGAAGACACTGAAACATACTGGACGCCATTGTTGTTTCAAAACAGAAAACACCTACCGAACTGAAGTGATCCATTAAAAGAACTCCGACCTACTGAGTTCACCGGCCGATAACACCCCTGCTGCCACCTTCAGATTAGGAGGAGAAACTGCAACACAGCGTCAAAACGACGAGTACCCCCTATGGTCGAGTGCGAAAGCAAACTCACCAGCATCAGCTACGCCGTAGCCGGCTGCATGCAAGTATAAATCCGCCTTAAAACTTTAGAAATACAATGTTAAAAAAAAGTCTTAATTTCATAGAGAACAAAAAGCTGAGATTTAATATGGATTCATGAGTGATGTCATTCATTTTTTCTGCTGATTTATTATGTCCAAGTTTAAGAGTCTGCTTCCCCATACATCCCATAAAGCAGCAGTCACAATTACCATTTTATACTTATTTTAAATTTTCAACTATATTTATGAACATCATTTGGTGTTTTAAATCTTTACGAACCTTTCTGAAGATGCTATCATATCCCGGCTCTGTGTTCAGCAGGCTTTCAATGTCACTGCCAGAGTCTCTGTGAGCGGAGGAGGGACAGCTGGTGGTCCTGTTGGTTCTGCTGGACAAACTGGGAAAGGCTGAAGATGGTGAGGATCCTGAAAGACACAACAGCAAGAGATAAAAGGCGAAATAATTCAGAAAAACTAAAGCAGCTTGAAAGAAAAAGGACAAGAAGAAATCTTGGTATCTGAATCAAGAAAGAATTCTGGTCAAATATAACTACAGCTGCCTTTTATGTTAATATTTTGCAAGCAAAAGCTTTTAGCCATAAATCTTGAATTCACCCTGACACCCAATAATAAGCGTTTGTCTTTTCATATGCTTTCTTTTTTTTATAGGCAGGTCTTTTTGAGATCTGAGAAACACATTTAAGGAGACCTGGGAATCTGAGAAGCTGTGAAAAGCCTGGCAGATCAATGGCTGACTGTCCAAAATGAAGCAGTCTTTGCTGAAGTGCAAACAGCTTTTGTGTGTATATTTTAAAAGGGTCTGAGGTCAGGACTCAAGTTAAAATTTCAGGCAGAGAAAACGACAACTGATGACGATGATGTAAAGAAAACATGTTTAATGAAAGAGCAGCATTCGACAGCCAAAGTTGTACAGAACTCTCTGCTGTATTTTCCAACAGATTTACAATAAGAAGTCATTTTCACATCAGTTTATAAGTTTTGGTTGAGAAAAAAAATGACTCACATCTGCAAACATTAGCCTCAGTGATGTGTTTCTAAGTGAGCCACAACTTCCTCACCTGAATCCCAGCCGTCACATAAACAAGTCTTCTAGACAAAATCAACTGTAAGCACTTGCTCACCTCTAAAATCCTAGGATAAAAATGTATGTTCAGTTTACCTCATCGCTTTTCAACAATAGTAAGTTATCAACAGCCCACTTTCAGCCATTTTTGACTTGACGCCCACCATTTCTCATGCCCCCTCACTGAATAACAAACAATCCAGTCTGAAATCGGCACACAATTCACACTCTTTTGTAACGGGTTTCTGTGGGTTGCAGTTTTTTGTACATGTAAGGCCATGTACAGATAATATTCCAGGCCCGACTTAAAGAGGAAGACTACTCAGCCACACATGCACGCCAGTGGGCTTTCTTTAGCCAGCTGCCAGGATCAACTGGATGAGATCATACACCAAATTTGTTTGGTGTGCATCATCTTAAATGTCTATTTCTGCCTGAAAAGGAGGAAGCTATTCTTTATCCCTGAGGCACATTTTGAATTTAATGCACTATGGAGAGCAACAGGAAGTGGCTTTTGCAGATGGATGTGTGTGTGCTCATCCTTTAGGATCCTGAATTCTGAGCAGCTGCTGTAAATGAGGCGCACAAACATAAACACCTTTATGCTGAATATTTACCAACAACATCAACATCAGAAAATAGTGAAACACAGTAAGTTTTATAATATTCTAAAGGTACTATTAGGAGACATCCTGAAAGAAAATAACTGACATGCAGATAAATGAACAATACTTTCGTCCAATTAAGTTTAACAAATAAAGGGCATCATAACAAAATAATATGTTCCTAAAAGTAGTCAAATATTACCTTAGATGAACAACATGTAGCATTTTATAATAAAGCTAAGCCACAATGCAGAAGCAGTGTGTGTAAAACTAAGTTAACACTCACTGTTTCTATGGGAAATAAGAGTAACAGCCGATGCTGCTGATGAAATGCAGTAAGTGATGATCAGCTGGTTTGAGCACTTCTATGAAAGAAGTTGTTTTGCCAGTTTGCTGGTCTGGAGCATTCAGTGGTGTGCAAAAGGACAAGGGCCACCATGTTTTTTAATTTGGAATTAAAGTATTCTCCTTCATTTTTACATGGAAATATTACTTTTGAATTGAGGTTTACATGAAAACATTTATTCGTCCATCCATCCATTTTCTGTGCTGCATAGTCCAATTAAGGATTGTAGGGAAGCTGAAGCCTATTCCAGCAATTAGCAGGTGAGAGGCAGGGTACACCCTGGACAGGTCATCAGTCCGTCACATGGCCAACGTAGAAAGAGACAAACAACCTCTCACACTCCTAGGGAGAATTCTGAGTGGCCAACTAACCTAATGTGCATGTCTACGGATGGTGGGAGGAAGCCATAGTATCCAGGAGAGAATCAGCACGTTCACGGAGAGATCGTGCAAATTGGATTTAAAATGGGAAAAAAAACAGCCACTTACTTCGGATTTAAGTTTCCATTGGAATGGTCATTTTCATTCGGAATTAAGTGTTTACAAGGTCATTTTAACTCTTTTTAAAAGGGATTTTATTTTTATTCTGAATTAAAGAGGAATAACAACTCCCATGTAAACGTGACCAATGAGAGGCAACTGTTGCTAACCATCAAAGTGAGAAGAGTTCATTCCAAACATGTACCCTGACACCCAAATAATCCAATGAAAAAGATTTTTTAGAAGTGGAAAACACTTCAGCAATTCTTCCTAGCAAGTTCTTCTCAAGGCCATTAAGTGTAATGCTCAGAGACACTGCAAAATCCTCTAAAGGCCTCAGTTAGCATGTTAAATGACAGTACAATTAAAAAAATACTAAATGACACTTGTTTAGAAGCCAGATAATAATAGAATACATAATAGAACTACAGTAATGTTTTTGTCAGATTTGTAAATAACGTTTGGTAAGTATGAAGCATTTTGTTATTAAAGATAAATACCAACATCCAAACATAATACTTTCCCTCAAGGGAAAACTAAACTATTTTTCATCTATTTCATTTATTCAAGAACAAGTTGCAGTCAACAAAAAACAGCACACGCCAGATCTGTTCCCTCAACCACAAGATTATCGCTCCACAAATGACCAGGTCGCCTGTGACTTCCAGATCTGCCTGCTGAATGCTATCTTATTAAAATTATAATTAAAAATAACTGAAATGTAGTACAAAGGTGTCTTTTTATTATAATATTTATTTTTATGAAGAAATCACGGTTATTTCCTGGTTTAAAACACCAATCTGACTCATGTTAAAATGATGCCACAGCAGGTGGAAATCTGCTTTACAAACTGTAGAAGGTACAATAGGCTATGTAATGAAATTTTATTCTACAGTATCCCACTTTCCTCTTTAACCAAGTCACGGCAAGGATGTGCATCATGACGCGCTCATGGGACCAGACTGCAGGCTGCTGTCCACCTTCTGGAAAAGCCTAGTTAATGACCTGCTTGCATTTAAAGCCATTTTAATATTTCTTTTAAGCTCACCATGTGATTAGTTATAATCAAGTTAACACTTAAAAAAATAGGAAAATCAGGCTTGATTGCACCTCTTTATCATAGTTTTTTAGTTTTCATTTATCAGGTTGTTATTTTTCCTCGTCACAGCCTTTGTCACAACACTCCAACACTAAGTGTGGAATAAATGGGGCTCAGCTCAACGAGTAGGTAAAGAGTGCGGATGTTTTAAAACACTGGTACATTGATTCAATAATTAACAATTAAATATCAATTCAAATGAAAAAAAATTTGATTCTTTGTAAGACGTGCTTATGACACAACATGTGGAATTGTTTGTTTTATTCTAATAATCTGATGAGGAAAATATCCAGAAGAATGTGTGTAACTATGATAAAAGTCAGACAGTACTAACTTCGTTATTACAGCTAACTTCTAAATATTTTGTTTAAAACTCTAAATGGGAGCAAAGTTTACATTATATCTTGCTTTAATGTTACCAAATAGAAATTAAATCTTTATTTTCTTTGGCTTGATGGGAAAAGGCTCAATATAAAGAATAAGGTAGAGTCTAATTTGTTAAAGGACAGATGTTTTTTTTATTTAAATCTCTAACTGAGCTCAGGAATAAAAATTAGATTTAGATAGTTTAGTTATATTTTGTAATTTCATGTGAAAGGAAGTGAATGTGTGAAATCAGCATGTGATACCCTCTCATGTTGATCACAGATTCTTGAATCAATCAGAATTGTATCGTGGCAGAATTTGTGATATATCTGCAAACACTGAATCACAATTCACTGATTCAGTCATATCATATTGAGATTAAACTTGTGATTTACATTCCTATTAACGAGGAATCAACAGTCTTTACATTCCCAGTACTGACCAGTTCCGACCCACAGAACGAACACATGAATGAACATTTGAAACACTCAAATCTCACTTTAAACTTTGTAATATTTATTTCAGACAAAGCAAGTAATCCTAATATGACTAGCAAAAGTTCATTAATCGTTTATTCCTTTAGGAAACTATTTCAAATAATTTGACAGTACTGTGGTGAACCTCTTAATTTAAATCCTGCTGTCAAGTAACCACTGAGCAAATCACTAAACCCCAGCCAGCTCACTCACACCCTGTAGAGATGGACAACAACACATTACAATGGGATGTGTTACTGGCTGTCACATCATTTCATCATCACAATCAGCTATTTATACATAACGTGGCAGGTAATAAGGTAACACAGGGAGTATGATTTCTACACTGACCTCTGGCCTCATCACACTCTGACTGAGGTGGTTTTGGAAACACATTTAAGCCTTCTCTAATTGGTGAAACAAGAGGATGCTGTGTGGTGGTCTCAGACTTATCCCCTTCACACCTGTCCACCAAAACTAGCAGGGGACTGTGAGCTTTGACAGCTGTCTCCCTCCCTCTGTTGTAAACAGACTCCCTCAATACCACCACAATACACACACACACACACACACAGAAAAGAGCTCAGCAAAGAGGTGGAAAGACCTCTGGTGAGTCAGTGGGCAGTGAGGTTGTTGGCTGAATGTGACATTAAATATCTTTACAGTGATGTGCGATACTGAGAATATGTAAAAGAAAATCAGTTGTTTAGGGCTTGGCTTGCTTTAAGTGTGTATTGTAAGATTAATGGGAAAAAAATAAAAAACATAAAGCAGATACATTCAGATCAGCCATGCTCACAAGACATAAGAGACAAGAAAAATCATCCTTTGGGTATCAAAACCCTCTTCACTGCACATTCTATTGTTGGTTTAGTTAACATACTTTAAGCTTTTAACTGCAGATAAAACAGCCTATACCTGCCTGTCCTGTGCATCCAACGACACATCATGTTAAACCTACACAAGGTCCTCTTGCAGCTGGGTGGATTTTCTTCCACATTGGCATTCCAGTCAGTCCTTCTGCGAAGCCACTCAGTCCTGAACTCACTGGATGACGTCGTCAAGTGTGTGCAGCAACATTTTGTGTTTTCCTTTTATTATTTTTTTTCATCCTGTTGCTGTGACAACTGAGACTGAACTGAATCATTTCATAATCAGCCATCATTCTACCATCTGCAGTCAATTTGCTGAGTTACACACACATTGACTAAATCTAACCAGCCGCTGCAGACTGCAGACAGCATGCAATTTGATAGAGAGGCCACTGACATATGGCCTTGAAAGCTGCAGGCAGTTTAGAGAAGACACTAAAACAGAAGTGTCATTTAAATCCTATGACCAATGCAAATCCATGTTTTAGCCTTAAAATGTTTTTTTTTAAATGTAATACTTTACCTTGAACCATAGTCACACCCGGTATCTTTCCCCTTATGTCAACAAAAGATTACTGAATTAAGCTCAGCGGAACCGGATGAGGCTTAAACCCACAATAAATGTATTATAATGAAATATCACAATCAGCAGTGTAAAGCAGCAGAATGGCTCTGTATAGATGAAGACACCACAGGAAGTCTGGCTAGCTCCCAAACTCATGTCCTCCAACAGGGCATAAACAGTAATGAAATAACATGGGAAGTGTGTCCAGATCCATCCTAAGCCACTAATACACAACATGTTCTGTGCGCATGTGAAGAAGAAGTTGTTGCTTTTGGGAGCGTGTTTAGTTAAAGTATCCTTTTTGCCACCAAACTGAGGTTTTGCACAAACGTGTGACTCATTTGCATTTCAATCCCATATTTGTTATCTTTGCTACAGGAAACAAACAAGTAGATTCAACTTTACACATATATCGCTATATTTACTGAGTTAACAGAAAACTTATACCTCAAGCAAAGCAGAGGTAAGGTCTTAGATTTGCTCTTGACTAGTAATGTTTAGAAAACTACCATGAAGTAAAGTCCTGATAAGAAGCACAGGGGGTCTGGACTGATTTTCAAGTTTCTTTATGGGTAAATTAAACTAAGATCTGATTGCTGTACTATAACCTTGTGGTGATGATGTGCAATTTTATTAAGATATTTTATGTTGTAGTGGTGGAACAACAAATTCATAACAATCATCTCAAACAGCTTTTAAGAATCTAATTCATTGTAGTCTAATTATGATCCACAAATCCATTTTATGATTCATAGTTAAATTTACAGATCAGTCAATGAGCCCCATTACTCAAGGCCAGGACTACTTAGTTACTTGTTATCTGCAAAAAAAATGTTACACCTTCCCAAACACACTGTTTCTACTCCTCTTTAACTCACAAGCCAAACAGAGGTGGCTCAGGCTCCCATCAGTGTGTGCTGAGCTGTGTATTGCTAATGTGTTTGATCTCTCTTAAGGCGGATTTATGCTTGCGTCGTCTGCGTAACTGCCGTAGGCTCGGCGTAGCACCGCAGAGGCTTGACGCGCACCTCTTCCAGACCTGACGTGCACCCTTGCTACGGAGACGGTCACGCAGAGGTTCTCCCTTGTGATTGGTCAGTTTGGGATCATGTGTTGCCGGATATCTGGATCTTGTGGCTGAATTTGTGTGGTAACCATCGTTTCTAAAAACAATATCCAGTGGACCAAGTTGATAAGAGGCTGATCGAATTATTTTTTTCATTTTCTTCCACAAACTAATAAAGACACTTAACTGGACGCCATTGTTGTTTTAAAACAGAAAATATCTACCGAACTGAAGTTAATCATCAAAATAACTCCGTCCTGCTGAGTTTCCCGGCCGATACCACCCCTGCTGCCACCTTCAGTTTAGGAGGAGAAACTGCAACAGACACCAAAACGACGCGCACGCCGTAGCTGACTGCACGCAGACGCCGCGCAAGCATAAATCTGCCCTTACTACCTCCTTTGTTGGCTCAGTGCTACACCAGCAGTGGATCAACTTTAACCCCCATATTCCATTTCTGTACTTTGACTCAAAATTGACATGCAGCAAAAGTGAAAAACTACGTGAACAGGCTTAGTGACTTGTTGTGATGAGATGCATAAAACAAACTTGTTCCTAGTTTCTCTTCTCAAAGACTAACAGCTTAGCTTTTTTTAAACAGCAAGAATAGAACCTGCAAACCACAGCTGTAAGTTAATAAAAAATGAAGAAAAGCAAAACAGATAGGGGGTTTATTAACAGTCTTTTCTGCTTAGAAAGGTTTCCAACTAAAGAAATTACCATATAGTATCTCAGTGACAGCCATTATAAAAGCTCCCTGGATTTCTCAAATATTGAGGAATAGAATTTTAGTGCTTCCTTTATCATCCCATATAACACAGGAACCACTGGAGCATCCTGTATAAAATCATGTAATTTTACTACTGCAGACCCACGTTAAACAGTGTAAGTCGGGATGGATTATCACTGCAGCTTGGTTGCCTTTCATTTTTATGTTCTTATAAAATTCTCCTACATCCATCCTCTACCTTTGAACATTTTCCAATGGAGTCAAAGAAAAGCAATTAGCCAAAGACAATGGGAGGTCTTTTTTGTTTTCCCCCAACTGTATCCCAGGTCTGATAGCTTGTGTGTTTCTGGAAAACAAAATCATGTGCGCTCTACCTAAGAGTGTAAAAAAAAATTCTGTTGTTGCCTTTAACGACATGAGTGTGTTCTTGTCTTACATAGAGAATAGTTAGTTGGTTCACCGTCAATGTGGCTCGCTTCGTCAGCATGAACACACAATGCTAAAAGACCGTAGCTATGTGCAGCCTAGACCACCTCTGAATGTGGCTGAAGTAATTGGATCTCAGTGTGTTTTCAGTGTGTTGGTTCTTACATGAACGTACTTAGTGCTGTGCACTTGTGACTCAATAAAGACGAGTTAGTTCCAGCTGTGAACAAAGCCAATAACGCAGTTCAGTTTAACATCATTAACGCTGACACTAAAACAAAAGTAAAGCTTTGATTATTGGAGTCATTATAAAAGTAAACTTCATGGTACAACAGCTGTACACCCACCATGGTTGTATGGGTGTATCTAGACAGAACATCTGCTATAATGGGCAGGAACATAAGTAAACCAGAGCTTGGCTTGAGACATAACTTGAATGATGTGGTGTCCACTGTCCTGTATTCCAGTCTGTTGTTATGGGTCAATGGTGGATTAGATAAAACGCCTTTCAATTAGTTTCCTGCCACGGCTCCTGCTGCAACCTGCAGCTGCTTACCTCACTAAATAAATAACCAGAGGGAGACGGAGAGAGAGATTTCCACCAGAAAGGAAGTGATGTCGACTAGCTGCTACAAAGGAAATCCCAGCATCACCCTCCCTTCTAGTCTACCTCTGTTGGACATGGTTTTTTTTTGTTTGTTTGTTTTTGGTTCTTTCTCTTCCCAATTTTATGTTCCTTTTCCATACCTTTGTTTTTTTTTCCATGTCATCCGTTTGGACCTCTTTTTTCCTCTCTCTCCACTGTACAAACTGATGTTTCATCTGTGTTCCACTGCAGATAAGAGGCAGTTTATTCTCAGCCTCATCGATTTGCTTTTTTTTCTACTGGCATGATTTTCTCTGCAGACAGACTCATCTTGAGAAGGTCAGAGAAGTCTTATCTCTTCTCTCGGTGTAGCTGTCACCTAAACTGTCATATATGTGTCAACACTGAAGATTTTCAGATTAATCTTTCTCTTAGAGTTAACACTGATATACTGACTAAAATACATTCACATGGAAACTTTTCTACACTGACAACCGAGCTGAAAGTGTGACAGAGGTGGTCGATGTACTATTGTGGTCCAACCTCAAATAATTTGATAAATTGCCATGACATTTTGTGTAGGGGACAGTCATGATCCTCAGACTCATCAACTGTCAATCATTTATTTTCATCCGCCAAGACACTGTTCTTTTGCTTATATTTGTTTATAAAACATTGAGACAGTAATCATTTGGGAGACATGTTTAGGAAAGAACATGGAGTTGTTTGCATTAACTTCATATTAAAAACAAAAATGTCTTACTTCAATTTTGATATCCATAGGTGTGGTGCTAATATAAAGTCGTACTCTACTACCTTGGTTATTCTAAGTTGTAAAAGTATTATATTTGAAACCCTAAAAAGAGGCAGGGTTCACATTTTTTTGTCTGCAAATTGCCATTTGAAAGCTCAATGTTCTGAATGTGGCACTTGATGGTGTGTTGTCCTTAGCTAGGAAAATATTTCTTTGAATTGGCTTATTTGAACATAGATATTGGATTAATATGGATTTGTTTAAATTGGATCACAATGAATTGGCTAGCATGGATTATGTCTGTAAAGTGCCAGAGTTTGTTGTGAATTTAATTTAATTTAGTTGAATTGTTGAAGAACATTTTGCTTTTCATTTAAATTTCTGATTGAGCTCAGGAATAAAATTAAGTTTTGATAGTTTAGTTGCTTTTTGTGATTTAATATAAATGGAAGCGATTGTGGTAAATCAGCACGTATATCGATTTCTGGCTTAATAAATCTGAAAGAATCTGTTTTAACACCAGCGTTTGTAATCCTTTGATTCAATGTAATATTAAACTTCTGGTTTAAACTTCAACAAAACAAATAAAATAAGCACTTATACAAAATCTGCAATTTTGCTCTGGAATTAATGAAGTATTTGATATTCATTTGTTAAATCTTTTTATCTTTTCATTAACATTCAGCTCAAAGTCCTGTTATACAAAGTCAGACATGTCTTGTTGAACATTGAATAAAAAAAAAACCAGAATCAAAAGAATCAAGAGGAATATTTTTGAACTAGGCTGAATAGAATAGATTAAAAAAAAAATGGAGTCAGGGTGTTGACATGTTTAAATATGAGAAACCTGCTACTGGTTGAAATACGGATGAGGTGATATCACATCTTTTACCACCCTTCAATCCTTCTGGTTCTCTAGAACAACACCTGCTCTGTTACAAATGCGGCCACTTTGTAGATGATCGCTCTGAATAGTTGGCTCACACAAACAGCTTGTTAAAACTTTTCTTCACAGTCAAAATAACTGTATACATGACAGCCGTCATACCTGTCTCAGACAATACCCAACAGCTGAGCTTATTGAAGCTCACTATAACTTGTGTTTGCAGACATGCAAATCATAAACCACCCGACTATACTGAAGAAAGTCTGCGTGGGAAGTGTCTCAATCTGATATACCAGCTTCCACATAATTTAAAGTCTGGTTTTAGTGAGCCTAACACCATCTGAGTGTAGTCAATGTGGGCCTGAAAAGCTGTTTAGAAACCCGACCACATTATAATTCAGCTAAATATCAAACATTCTTCCACATAAAACTCGCCAAAAAGTCATAAACAACATCAGCTGAGAACAGCTCAATGTTTCCGTGAACATGATGTGTAATAGACTGCATTTCCTCTTCTGAGAGAAAAGCCTGGAAGACAGGCAGCTCAGTTACCTTCACAGGTTAGGATCAAACAAGAATAAGTTGCTATTTCAATGGAGGAACTCAAACAACATAAGCAGCTTGGTTTTAGGTCAGAATTAGCAAAAAAGCCAAACATTGGGTTGTTGTTACATCACATAAACATGTTTCAGACCACACACTGATGCAGAAATGACCCAGTGCAACACATTTTGACAGGAAGTAACTGATGTGCAGCTTTTAGAAATATTCAAATATATAAAATATTTAATAAGAGAAATTAACCAAGAAAATTGAATTAGAGAAGTTAGAAGAGCAGCGGCGGCCAGTAACTCTTACCTGAGTGTTGAGTGCTGCAGGGTTGATGGAGCGACGCCTCTTTGTCTCGGTGGATCTGCAGAGAAACAGGAAGACACTAAATCAGCCTCACTAACACGTGATCGTGATCCGCAATGAAATAATGATGTCTGTTAGGAAGTGCTCTATACACAGGATGGGAGGCGACGAAAAGACACCCTTTATAATGCCAGCCTTAAGTGCATTGGCAGGATTTCATAGCTACAATCAGGCTCCATGTTGCCCAGAGAGGAACTGCTTAGAAAGATCTAACTTTGGTCTGCTCTCTGCCTTCAGCATTCAACCGTCACCCTTACACCAACTCAAACACAGTGACATGCACACGTGCACTGCTTGTCAAAGATCTGTGGTTGGTTGTGAACACACAACACTGTGTGCCTTGCTTCCTCGGCAGTTTAAATGTCTATACAGCAGCTGTGTGTGTATTTTACAGAGAGTGGGTTGGTTTTTAGCTGTAGGAGCCACAGGCGCACCCCCCCACCTGCCCACCCCATCAGAGGCAACACAAAAGCTTCAACGGTTTGGCCAAAGCTGTGCAAATTTGATTGACAGCCCTGAAAGTGAAGCTTACACAGCCTTGGAGGAGCTCACTGTTTTAATAAACTCCATAAATGACATGTAGATAAAGATGATGAGCTCTGGCTTTGAATGAGCCCGTCATATTAACCTCCTGCACTTCAAAGCAGATTATTAGTCTATTAAAGACATTTTGCCACAGATTCTTGAGCAGAAACCTACATTAAAAAAGCATTACAACCTCACAAAAGTGTAATATCTGAGTAGAAATAGTTCCTCATTCACAATGCTTATGATCCGGCCTCTGTTAGCACTTTGTTCCAGCTTCTCTTTAGATGATTTCCTCCACTTCTTAATTCTTCACATTAAACGTCAACCTCCACTGAGCTCAGGTTAAACCTGGCTTAGATCAACAGATTGACATTACCCTTTAAACTTGGCTATGTAAGACTTCTATAAAGAAACCTGCAACAGATTCGTAAGCTGAGAGGCACAGCTTCCCTTTAGAAACAGAACCTGATGGAACAAAATAAAGATGAACGCTGTCATGCCAACCACTGGATGGACTCTGTAGCTTCTATCAGATCAGAAACTGTCAACATACTGACTAAACCTCTAGTCCACCACAGTAGTGTGAGGCGAAAATTTTATCTGAGATGGTTCTTGTGGCTTGTATGGCAGCTAAATATATCATGAAAAAGCAGGAAATAAATATAATTTAAAAATACATCTCAAGCTAGACTGGTTAAAGGCAAAATGACAGAATAGGTTACAAACACAGAACCAATACAGACTACTCACAGTTGGAAGATATTTAGGAGCACCAATTGTGCTTTTTGACAGAATTATATTATTATCATTATAGTATTATGATACTTTAGAATCCTGGTACAGTTAAAATGTGGATGTTACTTAATATAAAATATATTGTATGCAATCAATATATTTAATTTAGCACACGGCAACTGAGGCATGCAACATTTTCTTGCAGTACTCTGGCTTGTGCTCAAAGATTGTTTATTGTTATAGATGAAAAACTGACACTTTGCCACTACCGCATCTGATTCTGTTTTGGCTACATATGATATGATCCTAAAATGGACGGATTTCTAATTTAACAAAACAGAAAAATTAGATGGAGAAATACAAAGCGCTGCAACAACTAAGAAAAATTATGATTAGCTTATACATTAGCAGATGTGAAGAGGATGGGCAGGCAGTGACAGTTATGAGGGAATAAAGAAAAAACTACAAGATTAACACATAAAAAGTTCAAGACAAATTAAATAATTAATATGTTGGCTGGCTTTTTGTGTTTGTGGTGAAAGTGGCTCTGCTGTTGTCTTTGTCTCGCTAATGTGGCTAAAGATCAATGCTCTAAATCAATGATGCAAGAAACCTAAAGAAAGTCTGGTCGATTCTGCAACACTTTAATTAACATGTGGAAAGATCGATTAAATATAAAGACATGCAGTACTCTTCAAAAAGTCTTAAGCTATTCTTCTATTGTTTATATTTTGCTTTTAGCATGCTAGATTTTTCTTTAATATTTAAAGTAATCTTAAGCAATAGTCACCATTACAAGAATGTTACAATCTCCCTTAGTTTTGAGATCCTAAACATAATGTAATAATCAAAACAAGAGGCAGATTTTAAAATTTGACAAGCTGAAACAAGACATTTAAGACACGATATTTTGACAAAGACTCATGAAATCACAGTTTGTTGTTGCCGTTTATGGCTTGTTAAGAAAATAAACCTAAAACCTCTTATCTAGGATGGAGTATTTCTTTTAATCTAATTAGGATATTTAAATTATGTTACAAGTCCGTAACTATACAAGTCTACCAGGATTCAAGTTACAGACTTATGACAAAGTGATATAGAAATAAAGAACGCTAAGAATAAAGAGAGATTAGGAGGCCAGGACGGACTAAATTAAACCGAATGCACAGAAGTTACTGAATAAAATGGAGAAATGAGATCCAGCCAACAAATACTTCAAGGCATAAAAAATAGAGGATGAGAAGACCGGATGAGAGAGTCCACAGCACCAACAAGGTCAACTCCAGAGAGGCTTTTAAGAAACTAACCCTCTGCTCTCCCAGTGTACACTACTGACTAGTCCACTGACCCAGAGAAACACTGGGCTGTGTTGCTGCGGTTTAGGGGAGCAGCGAGCGTGTCAATGTTTTCATGCACGCTTGCATTCCTGCAAATTCACCGCCAGCGACCTGCATACCAACTGGCACCATGTTCAGGCACCTCTGCAAGCCAACAGAGCTGCATGCATGTGACAAGCACTTATGCTGCTGTTTTCTCCCTCATCAAGTCTGACGCGCACGCAGCAAATGCCGCATGCACACAGACTTCTTCTCACACAGCTGTGTTCGGATATCAAACAGGGCCCGCTGAGAGAGAGCAAACACGCAGACGAGAAGAGATTAGCCGGTCACAGAGGGCGGAGGTACGCACATGCACACTCAGACGTACTGTAAATATATGCACAGGCTCTGGCAAGGGGTAAAATTGTATGCCAGTGATGATGGTTATTATGAAATGCTACGTGGATTTATTTCAGAAGAAGTAGAAGAGTGTCGGCAGAACTTCAGAGGCAAAAAAGAGACGTTATTACTGCCGGCATAAAGGAAGCGGCTACTGCTTTACGAGTTTTAATAGTTTATCCTGCAGAAAAACCTGATCTAAAAAAATTATCTGAACATTTAGGCATACTGTGGAATAAAATAAATAGTTATCAAGTTGATACACAGTGTGTGGAAACAGCACTATTGGTATCTTTTATTCAAAAGGTACTCTGTGTCAGCCAATAAGGCCTGCAAAACAGCCAGCCAGCGAGGAGCCAATCACCCCATCCGATAGCTGGCAGCTTATATTTATGAATAGTCTAGTGCATATTTGTAGTGTCGGGGGAATCTAAACTGTACCCAGTAAAAACACATCTGGTTTAAAAATAAAAGGCGGGCTGGTGTGTTAAGTGTATGTGTTAGTGTGTGTATGGTGGTGCATGCGGGACCTGGACTGCTGCCTTGTTTCTAGACAGGCATGCAGCCAGAGAGGTTCTGCAGCACTAAATGATGCCGTGGCTGATAGAATGACTGTTTCCAGCCAGGCATGAATCCACGGCACGCTTTGATCCCCACTGCTGGCAACAGCAGACCAGAGGATGAAGCTATTCTAAGGTGAACCTTGGAAACGCGCTTCTGGCTCTAGGACTGCTGAATTACTCTGCACATAATGATTATTTCCATATTATCTTATAAAGAGATGAAGTTTACAAGCAAATGGATCAAGAGGTTGCAGAAGTGACTTGAAGAGGCAGCAACTAGTTATGCAAACAGAAAATAATCAAGAATGCAACATGAAGGTGCCCAAAGAAGGAAATTAAGAATTGGGGAGTCACTTTAAAGTCTGTTGAACACATTTATATAGCTTATAATGCGTGCTGCTATGTTAGTTAGTACAGTATAAAGGCCTATTCACAGTGACTGTAGTTGCTAAGTGGAGTGATGATGTGTTTCATGACTCCAGGCCAGGAGAGATGCTGGGATGTGAAACACTGGTTGGAATGAAGTCATTTGGCCAAATGCCTGTTTCCATCCCAGGCAAGAGGAAACCGTTAGCCCGGTGCTGCCTTTTCCCACAACATCATCTCTCTCTCTCTCTCTCTCGCTCTTTCCCTGCTTCTCTGTCTTTCTTTCTCACACATGCATATCCTTGCTATTTCAGCCCTCTTGTTTTAAAGAGTAGCTGACATTAGGACAAGTTTAGAATGTGACAAAAGACTAAAGAGAGGTGTTACATTTGCCAGAAGAATCTTCTTCAGAGATTCTCCTACTAAGCCGTGCTGATGGATGTCACAAGCAGCAGACAGAAAACATGTCAGATATGCCAACTGCTGTGAAGCTCATCCTTTAGTTCAGACATAATCATCATCACTTCAGCCTTTAGACATTAGTTAATGGTGGATTATTATCAGATTATGGCAATTATTAGGAAATAGTTCACTTTTGGGACACTAACTTAGCATGAATTTAGACTGCTGCTTATCCAGTCTCCTTTATAGTTCACATTTTGAAATGCACAAAGAAAAAAACATAAATGGGCAATCATTTATTTTACTATTTATGTAACAGCCCAATTGCCTAACTTTAGCTTTTTAAGGAGCTAAGCTTATACCCTCATTTCCACGACAGGAACCAGAGGCTTAACAGAGTTCCAGGGGAAATAATGGCTCTGGTACTTTTGAGATTACCTGTTAACATTAAGTTGTGCCATGTGGATAGTTGTTATTGTTGTAAACACAGCCTCCAAAGTCAGAAGAGACCAGCTGAGTGAGCTCAAGAAAAAATGAGCAAAAATAGATGTAGAAAGACACAAACAGGAAAATCTGAGGAATAAAACATAAAGCTCTGATTGTTTCCCTGCAGATTTGTAAAAATCTGTGAAATAAACAGTTTTAGTTATTACAGCAGAAGCATACTTCTTGGTTTACCTGCCTGTGTAGGCGTGGCAGCCCCAGCAGGGTAATCCTTCTGATTATAGTTTATAAAGTTCACTTGTAGGGTCTCTATTACACCAGAGCACACGTTTTCTTAACAGGATGGGACCGATCTATGTTGTGTCTGTGAGCTGCAGTGATTCTCCAAAAAAACACATTGCCTATATACACAGCGGATTTGACTTTTATTTTCTTTAGCCTATATGCAATGCAAGAATTACAACTTGATTCTGGCTCATTTACAGAGCACCAGCTGGTTGTTATGAAGTTCTACCAGTCCAAGCTGCAGGTTCTACAATTCAACCAGTCACCATACCAGTCGTATGTCTGGACCAGTCTCTTACTCTAAAGCAGGGGCCAAAAAGGACCCTATAAGCACTAAACTATAAACTACAATCAGCCTCAGTACGTGCAATAGAGACACAAAAAAGGAGAAAAGAAAATACAGGAAGTATAAAACAGTTTTGCAATCCTGATATCCTTTACTATGATAAAGTATACATTTGGCTGGGAACAGTTTAACTAACTTTTAAGAGCAGGAAATGTATTATAATAAATATAAAAGCTACATTATACACAAGTTTTAATCAACAATCAATAGGAATATGTGCTGTACTGCAGCTAGGAGAAAACTCCACAGTGGAAAAATGTTATAAAAAGGGTTTTATGTAGAAAAGGGATAAGGACATTTGAGCTTTAAATAGAACCACTTTGGGTGTTTTACAGATTCCATTTAGAAAGAGTTCATCGCGCTCTTACTTTAAATAGTTTTGATGCAGAATCATTACACTTCAGAACCAGGCCCTTTGAGAGAAGACAACTTACACTATGACATTTTCAGTAGTTTTTACTCTGCTTTAGTTGTATAGTTTGTTAGAGAAGGAACCGCAATGCTGACCAAATAACCCCAAAAAGACTGTTAACCATTTTTAGCCCCATTAAGTTTTACACACAGTTGCTCCACAGAGATTGATTGAGAGCAGGCATCTGTCACATAAAGCATACCCATGCAGCAGTGTCCATCCAGAAACCACACTCCACCCCAAAATAATACTCTGTATTATATGTGTAGTGGCCCTCCAGACACAGTACTCGGTCTGTGTCTGGAGGGCCACTATCAACAACCGTGCAATCATCCTCCAGGGTGCAGCACAACAACAGCCATACAAACAACTCTGGTAGAAAACTTTTCCAAAGCATAGTGAAATTAAATGTTATTCCTATGATAATATTTTCTTTAAGAAAAAGCCTTTCCAGAAGAGCTTTAATGAATAAGGTAATCAGGCCTGTGATGCCAGTCTGTCTCAGGAACCTAAGCTGCTAAATCATGCCGAGAAAATCTATTTAGCTGTCTTAATTTATGAAAAATACCTCTGACCTCTCTTTATGGTTTACCTTAATGAATTAACTCTTGCTTTCATACGTCCAACCTTTCTTTTATTGCTATTGCTTTGATATTTTATCTTTCTGTAGCACTTAAGAACTCTGTTTTCAAAGCTTCCACTCAAATGACTGTTATTACTGTGGCACTGGGCGTATTATCATACCAAACAACTTTGTTTGAACGTGCGGATAAGTTGCCTACCTTAATCAAAACCACGTCTACAGCCCTCTCTCCTTTGGCACAGAAACTGTACCTCCGCTTGTGTCGTTCGTACATTTTCTAATTAACATCCAGGGCAGATTTACTGAACAGAACATAAAAATCCACTGTTGAAGCACAGTTCAGGAGAGCTGAAGTGATCTGCTAAGCTTCACATCTGGCCAGAGAGGCAGTCCTCTACTCCCTCCCACTTTTTCTTCCCTCCTCCGTCGTCTCAACTTCACTAGCCTCACTCATGCCTTCACGCTCTCTCTCTCCCTTTCAGTGAGGCTTTGAATGCCTCTCTCTCATCCTGTGAACCAGTCAGTAAGTACTGTATTGTTACTCTACAACAGACAACAGGCATTATTACTTCAGTTAATTTGATTTGACTGTCATTATTAAGTGCTTTCCCGTGCAATTATAAAGTCCCGACAGCCCACCAACTCCCACAATCCTTCTGTCTTTTGATACAAAACAAAATATACATTAATTAAAAAAAAAAAAAAATCATTTATCAAATTAACCGGAAACTCTAATTTTTTGCATAACTCCAAGTTTCCTAAAATGTGATTATACGTTTACATTTTAAAAAAAAAAATTTAAATGGGCAAATATCAACTCCCAAACTTGTTTTAATTGGGCCAAATTGTATGAATGTGGCAACGGTAATGAGGAAACAAGATCTGCTGCTGCAGTGGGAAGCAAGCTCTGGACAGAACATCAACAGCTGGAAATCTGGCACACAATGTATTATTGTATATTCCATACCCTGGTCTGCGTAATATGGCTGAAAAATATATAAAAATGGATATACAATGATTAACCGTAACAATTATGACCACTTGGCTTATATTGATTAGGTCCTCCTCATGCCATCAACAGAGCTCTGACCAATTGAGACGAATAGGAAAAGAACATCTGGAGGTCTTTGTGCTATGGGCTTACTTTCTTCAGATGCCAACAGATTGATTTCTGGGGAATTTGGAGATTGGTAAACCCCTCAGACTCATTCCTCTGCTTTTTGAGCACTGTTGATCTGCTGGTGGAGTCTCCTGCTATGTGGGGGGCAGGATTGATCAGCACAGCAGCCTCCATGTAAATTTCAGGCGGCAGGTTTTCTCAACAGAAAATTGCACTGCTACAAAATAACAGGTAAAGTTTGTGCTCCTTGCTTTACCTGTCAGTGGTCATAATGTTCTTGCTGATAGGTGTATAGAAAATGTATGTTTTGACTCCTAGTTCAAAAGCTGTTTTTCCTAAGAAGTGTGGGCCCCCGAGGCAAAGCAGTCCAGTTTAAAAAAAAGACTAATGCATTGATCTGCCCAAAAATAACCTAAACACTGGGATTGCTTCACTACGGTAGAGAAATTAGATAAGCCACAGTTTGCCAAACAAGCACAAAATTTGCTCCAATTGCAAATATAAGAGAGAAATTTGTTCCCACAACCACCGTAATTACACGTCCAGTTTCGAGAATAAGACATGTTGAGATTGAGCATCTCCTGAAGGATATTCAGCTCCTCTCTCCACAGTTTGAATGTTGCTCCTGACATGATAACCCAGCTTTAACCTCATGGCCTGGTGCTAGTTAGCAAACAGCACAAAGGTGAGAAGCCACAACAACAAACTCGGAAGTTTACAAGGAACCAAATGTTTCCTAGTTCAAGGCTTAAATAGTCCACGGAATGGATATTAAACCAAAGGACGATTATTACACACATCATTATGTCCACCTCATCATTACTTCTAAATATGTTTTCCAACTCCTCACAGAACCCAAGAAAAAAAAAGTGTCTTACAATTTCTGTTTTAGTGTGATTTTCTGTCTATTTGGGCCTAAAAAACACCTTACAATTTTAATTTTTTTAAATATAGATATTTATTTTTATTTCACAGCATGTCCACTGTAGAGGACAACAGGATGATATTTGTGTAAAAATGGTACTGAATATAGAAAATGTGAAAGAAGGAGCAGATTATATCTTTAGAGTGATATTCATCCAAGAACACATGCAATTTGAACAAAAAAATTTATTCTGTATCACTCTTCTGTTACTTGTTGCTTGCAAGGACAAAATGTATTTAATAATACATTATGATGTAATCAAAACATGTATTCAGTTCAACATTGAACTATTAGACATAGAACATAAGTAGTTGTGCTTTCCTTCTTCCTCTGGATATATTATCTGTGATAACCCTGGAAGCATGTTTTCTTTGTGGTTATGCAGAGGAACATCTTGCATTTGGTGCACCTGATGTATCTCTTGTCATTGCAGCCCTTGTTCCTGCATCTTTCTCCATGTTTGATGTCCATAATCTCTGGCATGTGCCTGGTTCCTTGTCTGCGTATAGTTTGTTCTGGTTGCGGTATCCTTGTTTTGGTTGGTGGCTGAAACTCTTCCTCGCTGTCTTCGCTGCTGTCATCAGATGAAGGACTATCCAGCAGTTCTTTAGCCAGGTGCAATTTGAAGTCCAAGTACTGCTGTGTATTCCTAGCTGGTCGATTCAGCGCTTTGCTGTCAGACTTGTACTGGATCCAAGCATTTGTGATGGCAACATCAAAGAAATGCATTATCTCGCGTGCCGTCCACTTCTTGGTCCTGGTTGACATGCGGTAGGAGCTCAGCATTCATTCACAAAGGTCTACACCAGCCATGTTGTCATTATATTCCCTGATTACTGCTGGCCGTCACACCTGAACATGACCTTTGTCTTTATTGGACAATCTGCTACAGATATCCTCTGGATCTTTCCCATAGACAGTGGAGGCCATCAGAACTGGTTTATTATCAAACAATTTCGTCACCTCCAGCTCAGGCCCCCTCCAGACCAACATCACTGAAGCCCTTCTCCCTTCTTTTTCTCAGCTGCTTATCTGTTGGCAGCTGGAATTGCATTGTAATCCTGTTCTTTGTAATGGTTCCAGCTGCTGGAAGACCCTTTGAGAGCAAAGCATCCATGAGATCGATCGTTAAAAAATTAAAGAACACATAAGTTCCTGTGGGGACTGACTCGACCATTCGCAAGACCGCTGCAGCTCCAACTCCCAGTCTTTGGCCCCTGAATGTGCTCTTGCCCTGATAGACCTCAAAATCCAGACCAGACCATATGGTGAGGCAAGCACAAAAACCTTTGGGTCAGTAGGGTTTGGCTTTCCTGGCACATACTGCCTGACTGGGCAGCGGCCTGTGAACGGGATAATGTGCTCGTCAATGCACACCTTGTCAGGCTGAGACAACCTTGCCTCACACGGTCAAGCAATGGTCTGACTCTCTGAAGAATGTTTGACTCCTTTGCCTCTTCAGTTACATCAAGGTCATTGACAATCTTGAGTGAGCTTCTCAGCTTCTAGAACCTATCCTTTGTCATTTCCCTGCTAATAACAGGCACTTTAGTTTTTTAGCCCAAAACATTTTGACTCTAGAATAGCCAAGGCAGGCCATGTGTGCTGATATGCCAAAGAAAATTTTGATTTCTTGGGCAGTAGTAGTCAGTGACACTCCTGTAGTTTGCAGCCGTCTTTGATTTGTGAAAGCTGCCAGATGCTCAAAGATTTTGTCTTCAATGTACTGTGAAAAGTACTGGATTGGACTCCAGTCTTCACAGATTTTAGGGTCATCTTGATAGGCAGGAAGACCAGGTAGCACAGGTGTGAATCTGTTATGATAGATGGGAAAAAAACACAAATAAATTCAAGTTAATAAAAGGAGTAAAAGTAACTTTTTTTACATCAATTTAAATTAATGCAGTAATTTCAGTATCATGCATGTGATATGATTCCCTATTGACCAACTTTCTAAGTATATTTTTAGGAAACTTGCATACATTTAAATGCATTTGCACATAGAACAATTACTACAATAATCTAACACGATAATAACATGTAATACTTTGGCCTGAAACTAAATAAAACATACATGTTAGTCCTGGCCCACAGGGCACGACGACTTTCCTGCTCCCTCTCTGCCTCTTAATCTGTCTCTGTCTCATCAGATTCTTCTGCATCTTCTCCCTCTCCTTCTTCATCATCATCTTCGCTAGAACAGGCTGATACTCATCGTCCTCATCCTTTTCCATATCTGAAAGCTCCAAATCTGAATCTCCCTCTATTATGCTGTATAAAATCTTCTCTGCTTCACTTTTTTCTCCTACAACAATGTGCAGTCATTTAATACATTAAAATAGTCCTGGTGTCCACTACAGTTGACATTAAATGAATGAAAATGTTATTTCAAAACTGAAATAATTAAACTGTTCTTATGGGTGAAAAAATATTATTGTTCACATGCTACTGAACAAGAATATATATAATTATCATGGTGAAAATAGCAAAAGATAAAGAATATTTGACTTACCTCTCCTTTTTCCATAAAATGTTGTTATTGGTATGGCGGCCATCTTGATAGAGAAAAAAAATCAAAGTTCCCAGCATGCAATCCTATCACATGACACATCACTGGAAAGCCCAGGATGTCTTCTACAGAATACTATAGGACTTGAAAGGGTAACTCCAAATACTGAAGAAAGATACAGGTGAACAAAATGTCCTTTATAAAGGACATAAAAGAATGGGCCGGGTCTCAGGAGGATATATGTATCTGTGTATTTAGGAAGGGTGTGGTTTCAAAGTGGGGGCCACCAGGGGCACTAGAGGCGCCTTAGAAAGTTAGAGGGAAGCTAAGAAAAAAAAGGTTAAGCAGCAAGTCCAGCAGGATGACGTCATAATCTGGGTCAAATATAGACTTAACACGTATGTTTAGCGGACATATGCAACAAGACTTATCTGGGCACGCCCGATGTGAGCCAAACCATTGACTAAATTGGCTGCGATCAGCTCCGGTGGCCAGAAGGCGGCGCACATGGATCTGGTGGAAATTGGCCTTAAGCATAATTATCTTTCTAGATCTTTACAGCTAATGTTTTTGCTTCAATTTAGTATTTCACCACATTTCCAACATCTGCAACTAATACAACAAGAGCACACAGAAAAATCTAGATACTGCGAGGAAGTGAAGATGACATAATTTATAATATTGCAAGTAACTGCAGGAAAAAGCTTATTTACCAAACACAGATGTCCGCCATTTTTCCGTTCTCCTTCATTTCCTGGATCTGATTTTGGCCCCAACATGTACAGCTGGATTTGAGGTGATATAATGGTTGTCAGAGTTTCCCCTTAAGTAAGAGCTTTGCTTAATGTCATTGCTTAAAACCCTTTTTTTCTTTGGTTTTTAACACTAGTTGAGATGTTGGTTTTCGTGATTTTCTTTTTATAATTATTTTAACTGTTTTATTTGGGTGATCATATGTTGGGTTTTTTTACTTTTTACTGTCTTTTTTGCTTTTATTTTGGTGTAAAACATTTACACGTGTTTACAAGTGCTCTATAAATAAAGTGGAGATGGAGTTGTGGCAGCATACTGACTGGTGACTGAAGTAGTGCACATTCACGATTCACCATCATCCTTTCCCCCACCCTCACCAGCAAGCCTAAAGTAATTCAACCAGTTTAATAACACTTCCCCCACATCCTTTTATTCTCAGGAGGATGCCTTCAGCAGGCGAACGCTTTCAGGAGAACGAGTTCCACTTTCTGCGGAGAATGCAGACTTAGCTCTTGCTGTGGGCATACAGGGGTCTAACAGTCTGCAACTTCTGCACTCTATACTCCCACTGCACCCACACAGCCTCCCAGGAGAAGCCCATCCAAGACCTCCATGTGAAATTGTAGAGGCATGCTATCGAAGACAGCCCCACCACATCCAGAGTTTTCAGCATTTTAGAACAAATCTCATCCAGCCCTGAAGCCCTGGCTCCACAGAGCTTTTTAACTACTAGGATTACATCTGCTAAGATGATGGCTGTGTCTTCCCGTACTCTTTAAACTCTGCCTCCTAAAGCTGGATTTATACTAGCGCGGCGTCTGCGTAAGGTCAGGATGGCGTAGCTTTCGCACTCGAGCGTAGGGGGTCAACTCAACAAGGAGGAGTTATTTTTATAGTTCACTTCAGCTCCGGTAGGTATTTTCTGTTAAAAAAAACAATGGTGTCCAACATGGTGCAGTGTTTTTATGAGCTTGTGGCAGCGAATGAAGAAATTATTTAATCAGCCTCTCATCAACTTAATCCAATGGGTGTTGTTTTGAAAAGTGGACATTCAGACACAAATTCACTGAGAAGGTTCAGAAATCCTGAAGTGCATAATCCCAAACTGCAGACGGCGCGTGTGTATAAATCCAGCTTTAGTGAAGGACATAGTGGCTGGATTAGAGAGATCCTCAAAGGATTCCTTCCCCCAGTAAAGCTCCAGCAATTTACAGAGGCCAAGAACCGCCCTTGAACAGTTTTCCAGCTCATCTTTCAGGCAATCAAAGTCTTTCTACGTGGCCTTGCCAAAATCCTACCATGCCCAACTTTTAGCTTTTACAACAATGGATGCAACAGGTGACCCTGGGACAACCAAGTCCTAAAGTGCCAAAAAGGGGCCTTTTGGACCCTGGGACAAATAATTCCAAAAGGTCTCCTTCTTCCACTTGTTGGTTTCCCTCATCACTGGTGTCCACCAGCACCTCCAGCTGCCACAAGAGACACCATCTGATCATAGCTCCTGGAAGCTGTATTCATTATGGAAGCTCTGAAAATGGCACCCAACCTTAATGGAATATTTTGGAAACTATCCCAGAGGTGTGTGTTGGGGACCTCACAGACAGCATCCTCCATCATAATTTTCCAGATTCACAACTAATTCGAGTTGTTATAAATCCCATTTGTTTAAAAAGAAAAAAATAATAAATCAGCACCACCAACATAATAGGTCAAAGTGTTGTGTGCCGAATGGCTAAACACAAGCACCCAAAGTCTGAAGTATGACATGCAAACACATATCACACATGCTGATTTAAGCAGGGCTAAATTATCTCCTGTCAAAACAGCAACATCAAGTCACAACCCAGACACACTCTTGGTGATTATTAATTACTTCATTAACCTCACATCTCCTTTGATGCAGCTAGCTGCTGCAGTTGTCGTTTAGATTCTCTAATCTGCTTTTTAGACGCTGTTGTGAAAAGTTTTCTAGCCCATTTCACCCACACTCTACACACACTTTTCATAAACATCCTCAATGTCATTTTTTTTATCACTACATAGTAATTAGAATCACAACATTCACTATGTGTTTGTGTAATAGAATCTTTACACACCTTGCATCTAAATATTACTTCCACTTAGATCATGCTAAATAAAATGCTATTGAGAAGCTTAATTATGTGCCCAGGCAGGTCACTCGTTACGTCAACTATTTAAAACACTTAAGGATCACATGGTCATTAACTCAACTGTAAGGGAAAGCTCCAGTGACGCCATTGAGGCTACAACTCCCCCTGCTGGCACCCCTATTACCCTGCATATTCCTTGTTTATCCGCCTGTAGTTAAACATCTGGCATTCAGAACAAGCCACTGACCCAGACCACAACCCAGGAATAAGCAGAGCCACTCCAGTCTATGGCTGCAGAGGAATCCGTCAGTCAGCAACATTTCTGAGTCGAGCCTCGTCGACTAAAGATCGCATCCATGTGCTGTGCGGCTAAGCCCACAGAGAAAACCAACTTCACAGGATGAGCCAGGGACATGTTGTCAGATCTCTCAGTGAGATCTTACACCCTGAACAGGTCTTGCTTAAAGACACCGCAATAGGTGATATTTTACTTGCTGCATTGCTGCATTAACAAAATGTAAATTACTACTCAAGGGGGAATAAGTTGCTGACAAACTTTCTGCAAATATCCAGCTGGTGCATCAATCCTGCCTTTCCTTTTACCTTCTTATTTTCAGTCTACTTTTCTCCTTTATGCCCCGACTATTCTAACAATTTGCAAAAGAAGATTACTATGCTCCAAACATCAAATACTACCAAAATTCACCTTGACTGCATGTTTGCTTAGTGTTGGTTCAGAAAACCCTCCTTTCCAAAAGTTACTTGGCGTTTCAAAGCTTCGACAAACAATGATTTATCTTAGAAGCGTTATTATCAAAGCCACATCTACAACAAAGCGGAGCCTGACATCTGACGAGTACAGTAAAGGCTTGCATCATACCGTGTAGGAGTCTGTTCCCTCTGCTGGGCCACTTTCCTCCTCCTCTGCATCACTTACAGTGTCTTCAGACTTGTTGACATCTACCTCTGGAGAAATACACGCAACACAATACAATAAGTTAAACAGTAAATCTTCAAAATGCAGGCGTAAACAACACATGGTTGGAGTGAATAAACGAGACTAGTGTGTCCTCATTGCACATACACTGATGAGTTATAGCTGGTGTACAATAGCAAAGTAGCAGCTTGAGCCTGTTTGTTTATTTACAATTAAAACTTTCTAGAAAGGCGTATTTCCCACAAGGACATCAGCTACTTAGATGTAAGACAATTCATTGTTCTATTATGATAAACACAAATACAATTATAACATTTTTGGTTCCATTTAATTATTAGATGGATATTTAAATACAGCCTGAGGAAAAAACAGAAAGCCCATCAGCGACCGCCCATGATAGTACGTGGTACAAGGCTGCTGTCATGCTGTAAATATATTCTCGGGTTCATAATGACACAGCGCTCTGAGTGACGCACAGAGCTAACCTTGACCTGTCTTCATTTGACTCGGGTCCAGCACGGTTATTTCAGACGAGTGAAAATTGCAGACTGAGGAGTGCTGTAAGTTTGATTCAAGATAAGGGACTGTGCAAGTCTCACTTCCTGTTCCACACTCGACATGGACTGGCCTTTGTGTGTTTATTTTACAGAACCCAGCCTCCTAACTGTGCATCTAGCCTGGTCAGATGTACTGGTAATGTGACTGTGTCTGCTAACATGTGATATTCTCTAACTACAACATGTTTGTATGTGACAGAGACAGGCACAGAACATACAAATACAAATGGAACTGTCTAATGGATCATTATTTTAGTTATTAGAGATACTATAACATGATATGTCACCATCTATCTGATTGTTTCAGTATTAAATAATGTGGTAAAAGTTACTGTGTCGATGTCAAACTTAGTTGAAACTATTCTGCAAATTTTTTCTTTAAAAAAAAAAATCATTTTTAAAAACAGAGATCCTAAATCTTAATTAGAAGGACAATTAGCCCTAAAAAGCACAGAGAGCGAGCGAAACATGTATTTGTAGCAGCAATATATCACAACAGGATGTCACAAAACAGTTAAAAATCTCTCTGAGCACAATCACAGTGAGCTACATGGCATTTAACTTTGCAGAGCTTTTGCCATTAATCACCAGAAGAGGAACGGATCCAATTTAGCTTATTTGCTCAGGAATGAGACTTTGACAAACATATTGCCCTGTGATGCATGAGTGTGTGCGGGCCTGAAATAAAGCTGATCGAGAGAAGGAAATAAATCAGTGTTTACCCACCTTGGGTTGCACTGCTGCTCTCTGAGGCTCTATGAACTATGTCATGAGTCTTTGGTGTTTCAGTCATCTGATCCTCACTGGGGGGCTCTGTGAAGGCTTCACTGTTAGAAGCAGGTGCGTCTACTTCCAAAGAGCTTAACTCTGCAACCTCTGAGGAGGAGACAGTGACGTGTTTCTCAGCAGACGACTCATCTGCAGCCTCTTCTGAGTCACGTTGTTTGGGTTGCTCTGACACAAATTGCATATTTCCACACTCGTCTGCTGCCACTTCCACAGGCTGCTCACCGGTCTCTGTCTGTGGATCATCTTCTTCAACTGGAAGAATGACTGTGCTTTCATCTCTGACAGATGACTGTGGTTCGGACTGGACCATAGGAGACAACGCTGATGAAGAATGCTCAATCCCTACATTTAGGTCAGAGCTGTTGGTTTCTCCATTTTCTCCTTCATGGACCTCAGTGTCCCTGCTCACTGATAAATCCTCTTTAGATAGCTCTGAGGTCAGTTTCTCCTTGTTCTTTGGATTAAAAGTCTCTGCTGTTCGGTTGCTGTCTGACAGCTGTGTTTCAGGCTCACTGCCATCCAGGCTGCTGATAGTACGAGGTTCCAAGAGAAGCCCCTCATCTACACTTAATGAGTGTTTATCGCTTTCATTTGATTCTACATAATTTGGGTCCTCAGTCTTGCTTTCTGCTGAGCATAGGTCTCCTACCTTGGTTTGAAACCAGTCCTGATCCTCCATTGAACCACAGTCCTGAGTGGGATGAAATACTTCAGTGGAGCTCCCAAATGATCGGAAACTGTCTTCATCATCGCTAGAGAGGCAGTGAGCTGTGCCTGAATCACGGTCAGCGTTTCTTTTTGTCGCCATGCTTTCAGATGATAGCTCAGAGTTTAACAGATCGCCCTGTGTTTCCTGCATGGAGTTGCCAGCAGTCTGAGAAGCTATGTTTTCACCTGACGGAAAACCTGGGTTTTCAATACCAGAGGGTTCAGCTTCATCTTCACTGTCTAACTCTTTACTGCTCGCAGCTCTAGAACAATTCCCAGAATGACAACCGGTTTCTGGAGCCAAGCCCTGCTGCTGTTGCACTGCATAATCCCCACCAGCTGTTTCCTGGTTTTGTTCTTGGCTGTTTATGTCTGGCGGAGGTTCCCCCTCATGGAGGCCTTCTTTCAAGACACATGGAACAGCAGATTGAGGCTCCTCGATAACGTCACCGCAATCTACAAGCCATGGGCTGGGGAGGTCTCTTGGGGTTGATACTGGGTCTGTTAACTCTTCCCTCTCTACCTCCTCTTCTTCCAGATAGAGTCTATCACAGAGCTCCTGGATGAGTTTTGTTACTTCTTCTAGGACAGTCTCTGCCTGCTGACAACACTCATTTGTTTCAGAATCAGAATTGTCTGAAAGCTCGGAGCATTCTGACGACGGAGCCTGACCCATGACTGAAGTGTTTGTGTCTCTACCGCCTGCTATTAGATCTGTTGACTCTGAGCCGGTCTCCTCCTCCCTCGTCCTGGCCACGCTATCCTCTGCTTCCTGCTCAGACTGTTCCTCTCCCAGTTCTTCCCTGACAGCAGCCTTTCCCGTATCAGCTTCCTCTGCCTGTTTACCACAGCCTGCGGCTGGTGGGATTCCCACAGTTGCACTTTCCCTTTCAGCCTCACCCTGTGCTCCTTCGCTCCCTTCACACAAACTCAAATTCTGACTGGAAACAACACACTGCTCTCTCCCCTCCTCCTGCTGCTCCGTCTGGCAGAGCTCTCCCTCAGAGTTTGAACTGAGACACACCCTGTCCTCTGGGGGGCCGAGGCCATGCTCCCGAGGGCATATTTCTGAAGTTGGAGCACTCAAAGGCGAACTCAAGTCTTTATCCACATTCCCAATCTCATCGTGTCCACTGTTGACAGTGTCGCCACTTTCCAGTGTACAGTTTTCTCCCCCGCTCCCTTCAGCTGTTGCATCCAGGCACTCTGACGCCAAAGCAGCCGGCTGGAGTTGACCCTGACAGGTTAAGTCTGTTTCCACACCATCAAAACATTCAGCAGCAGTGTGAAGAGAGTCCAACTGCAGCTCCAGCACAGAAACTCCCTGCAGAGAAGACAGAGAGAAGGATAAATGTTACTCTTTTCTCTAGAAGAACCAAAAGCCCTGTTCACTTGTTCTTATCAACAACCAACTGTGTGATTGCATAAGGTGTTCTAATGGTTATACAAACTAAGCTTGAAGGTTAAAAAAATGAGGAGAGTGAAAAGACAAACAATTCCACAATGTCCAGGAGCAGCAGAGCTCCAACATAAGCAGGACTTAGCTTCCTGAAAGGGCAACAAGGGGGGTGACTCACCTTGGCGTGAAGATGGCATATTAGATGTAGCAGATGCTCCACGCTCTTCTGAAGGGTTGGTGGGTCACAGCCGGGGTGGATTTTCACCGTCAGTGTGTGTGTGTTCAGCGTGGGGAAGTGGCAAGAAACCCAAGCATCTCTAGAGGTCAGCTGGGCTGTCTCAGCCTCTTTGTCTGTCTCTGCATCTGTCTCAGCCCTGCCATGAAATAAACATGGTGAAAAAGGTCCGAACCCTGCCACCAGTCCAACAGAAATGCAGTAAAAGACATTCTGTGATACCGTACTTAAAAGGCCACTCCTACTTGATAAACATACAAGCAAAACTTGTCCACCTCCTTTGCCTTACGGGTTGAAGTTTAAAGTATGTGCAGTGTTTTTCCTCATAGAGATAGTGCTGTAAAATGGTTACACCTCCCTGTAAAGCAGATCTGCTTGCGTAATCCTGGGTGGATTGCTTTCGCTTTGAGGCCTGGTGGCTGAGGTCACCAGCAAGGCTGCGAGTGACTTCACTTTTCATGAGCGAAATGTAATTAACAGCACATACAGAGAAAGCTGCAGGTTGTACAGCGACACCCGGCAACAGGGACGCTCACTAAGTGGTAGTCGTATTTCAGCTCGTGGCATCCTCATTTTCAGTTAAGTGAAAATTATTCTGCAACCAATACAAAGAGTGCTAACAAAGACATAAAAGAGGTCCATTTCCACTTTAAGTTGTGTCTCAGTCCATTTACTAAAGAGTTGTTTTTTTCCCCTCAGTTTAATGTTTCGTATAAAGGAATGAGAGAATTTGACCTCATTAGTCTCTCAGTAAGAAGGCATTATTGTGGATGATACTTGACAACTTCAAACAGAACATTTGTTCATTCCCTTACAATTAAACTGAGGCAGCTCGGCAGTGTGTTTGGATTAGAGCAACATGGCACATAGTGAGATGTTAGGAAAGTGCTACAAGGTCAGTGGACATGGAACTAGGGCTTTTGTGTTGCAGAATAGTTTCCCATCACTCTGGATTCTTTTGGAACAATACCGACAGCCCACAACTTTTTTTCATCCTCCTGGAAGGACTGAGCTAGGATGAAGTGGGGCTTCGTGGTGACGTTTATTAATACATCTATTGTTCTATAAGGACAACAAATGATAATGCAGTCATAGAGGGAGGAATAAAAATGTCTTCAGATATGTTGACAAGAAAAGATTTGTACAGAGAAAAGGGCAAAGTGTACTAAAACTTTGATCTAGTATTACCATCACAGGACAGTCTACTACAAAACTGTGCAGAAGCCTTTTAAGCCTAAAGCCTGAACTTTCTTTGACAGGCTTTCCTGTAATTTCTTTAAGTATCATTCAAGAACAGTTCTTTAGGACATTTCAAAGCTCTTCTTTGGATGTTGGCTGCCTTTTGGTCCGTTCTCTGACAGGATATACCAACATTGCGTCAATAAAGTAAAGCTCTGGGCTCCAGGGAAGATTATTCTCTCCATCAGACCTGTTGCCACTGATTTTCAGTCCAGTTTTTGTCTCATTTGGGATAACTCAGCCTTTTCTCGCTATCAGCCTTCCCTAAGAATGTCTTGACAGCCACGCTTCCATGGAGACCGTTACTAATGAAGTTTCAGTGAACAGTAGATGGATAAACCTTGAGGGTCAGAGGCATCTCTCAGCTCTTTTGTCAGGTGTTTGCTGTTTTTTTTTCCTTTTTTATCTGCTGTGGATATATTTTTTAGGCCTGTCACTTCCTCTTTTGTTCTCCACTTGTCCGGTTTCCTCGCCTGGTTTGTGCTAAATATTCTTTTATGCCTGTCAAATTCTGTTACCTTTCACATTTTTCATAGATGTTGCTAAAGAAAAAGAAGCAAATTATGTCTTTTTGAAACAGGCTGTTATTAGGGATTGAACTGGCTCTTTGCTTAGTTATCTGCCATGTATAGAGACTATACCAGTTCACAATTTAGTTTGGTGCCCTTGTGATGCTTGAATGATTTATAACTTAACCACGAAATAATAGAAATAAAGACTGAAAATGGTCAGGGACAAGGACTGGACTAAAATGAGTTAAAAAAAAAAAGCAGAAAATGCCCACAAAACTTTGAAAGACCTTCAGAAAGTCTGAAGAATTATTGTTCGAGACCACTTTAAAGGGTTACATGAAGGTCTGGCTGCTTGGAAGGAAAATATAAAGAAAGGAGAGCAGGCTCAAACCTTCACAGTACCGTAGGTCTTATGAATAAGATTCCCCTGGTTTTTAACTGTGGCCATGATATTAAAACATTTGCTTGATTTTTTTGTTTTTTTATTTAACCAAAATGTACTACTTTGTAACTGTACAAACACTTACTTTGTGAGAAGCTCGTGGAGGCCTTCGAGACCTCGTGAAGCCGCAATAGCCGATGGGGTGTGGCCCTCTCTATTGGCCAATCGAAGGGCTTCTCTGGCTCCAGTTTGCCGCAGCAAGAAACACGTAACCCGAGAGAGGCCACGACGTGCTGAAAAATGCAGCAGAGTCTCCTGAGGACTCGGGTCTGAGGAGGAGACAGAAGATGACAAATGCACAAATAAGAACGGATGCAACAAAACAAAGAGAGAGAAAGAGAAGCATGCAGCAGTCCACGCAACTGATTCGTGGTGCGTCAGCCAACAGAACATCACCTTGGGCAACTTGGCAACACCACAATGCTGCCTGCTGAAACCAGTGAGTGGGCCACAGTGACCCAGTAAGCAACAGACCTTTGGACATTTACACACTGATAAAACAGCTTGTTTGTCTCCTGCTTTCCCCTGCTATGGATCAAACTGTGTATTTTTTAGGCAAAAACAAAAAAAAAGAACATTTTGGATACATCCATCATTTAAACCAGTTTTTAATTTTATTAAAATACCTCATAAGAGATAATAAAAGTAGGAAATCAAAGCAAGGAATATGATTTGGTGCAACTGAATTACACCACACTATTTTATTTCAGCAGAGGTGAGCTCACAGAAGCACACCCCACTCCCATTTTTAATCTAGTCCATTATCGGCCCACAATATCAGTCAAGCTCCTAATGTCACCATAAAACACAAAATCTCCCTTTAAGCACCCACAAAGACAGCAACAGAGCTTCATGGGCATGCACACACACACAAACCTCTGCCAAAGCAACAAGTTGCCAGAAAGGTTTCCTTCAGCCTTAAATCCAGGCTCAGTGGCTGCTAGCTGCTCTAACGGTCAGTTCATGTTGAATATGTGTAGATTCACATCTCTTATTGCAGCAAACAACCATGAAAACTTTTATTTAACTTGAAGTGACAAAACTGAAGTGACAATTTATAAAATTAGACATTTCAAGCCAATTTATCAGAAAGAAAACTTTGGTAAAAAGTGTGTTGCATTTAAGAGTTGGTAAAATAAGCACCATTAAACTTGCGGAGCGGTCGCGTATGAAACTAAAGAGTCTAAGTAGACCAACTGTTACTTATTGATGGATGTGGGTCCATCAACAGGCAGTGAATCTGTGGGACATTGCACAGAATCAGATGATTAATCAAACCAGCTGCTCTGTGGTTATCTTTAGAAGCATAAGGGGGAGGGAGGATTTATTTTCATTCCGATGTATACTTATCTATTCAGTTGATAAAACAAGCTACACACTAGACAGTAGAGCTGTTTTAGCAGCTCATCTGTGCAGACATAACTTTGTCTTATGTAGAATGGATTAGAGCAGTGATTCCTAACTTGGGGTCTCTGGCTGACCATGGGGGTCTTTAAAGGGCACAGAGGGTCCATGAGGTTTTGACTGTACAGAGCCTGTGTGGTTATTAAAATAGGTATAAGGCGATGTTCACACAGATAAATCAAGGCGTATCTGCTTAAGTTTCTTATCTATTTAAAGTGTCATTCATACGGAACTGCTGTTGTGGGAGCCTGAAAACATAGACCTTTGAGACCAAAATAAATAAATGAAGTCATCAAAATCTGCTATAAAACTATATTTTACAACATATATTTTTTTTTAAAAATAAAAATGCTAATTTGTAGGACAAAACCTCGGGGATGCAATAAGTTTTCCACCATGTAAGGTGTGGTTTAGTGAGGTCAGTGAGTTACGCTAGTGGAGTATTCAAGGCGATCCTGGCAACTTTGATTTTTTTGGCAGCCTTTCTTTATGAAACATGTCTAAGTAATGTCACAGTGAAGATGATTTAACCCTAAAAAAAGAGAAGAAAAAATAAGGCTATATGTTGATAGTTTCCTATCATAAAACCAAAGTTAAGGTAATATTACTTAATGATTATTGTGCTACTGATAAAGAAAAATATCTGTTCTGTCCTAAATATCCTTTCTCAAAACTCGGTGGATTCAAGCCTATTTTTCTTGAGGACCCCTTCATGCAACACTCACCCCGTACTGAAACCATGCTTGGGTATCTCTAGCTAGCTAAATAATCATTAAGTAATATTTTAAATGCGGAGAAGTTTTAGTCCATTTACCCCAGACCAACCTAAAGCTAATTGGTCAAATGCAATGCTCTAGTTAGTCGAGATGCCAAACAGCAGCAGGAAATGCTCCACTGCTGGGTTTCCAGCCATGTCATTTTCCGGCCACGAGAGTCAGCATGGGTATACGTGCAGTTAATGTTAATTGCTGCAGCCCAGAGATTCGTAAACACAGAAGGCATTACAGCAGATGTACTTGCTATGAGCCCAGAAAGCAGCTTCCAAGCTTTTTGAAAGCTCCCAGAAAGTTACCAGGTTAGCTTTGCTTGCTATGAAATGTTTTAGACTATGAAAGTCAAATTGTTAAGTCCAACTTTTCTTCATTTTGCGGAATTTTACTCAAAGTGGGTTAGAAACAACATCTACTAACCCTCCCAGACTACATCTTTTAACTGCAGAATTAGCAGAATGTAAAGTTTACAGGTCCTGGTTGGTTGCAGATAATTTTTATCTATGCAGACCTTGTGAGACAATTTGGATTTTTTAAAAATTTCAAATGACAGTTTTTCCAGGTGAGGAGAATTTCTCAGACAATAAATGGCTTGCTACGGTGAGATCATTGACTGCTGCATGCCCACAGTGTGAGGGATGACTGAGATAAACCACCGTCACCTCCACCTACAGGCTGCTGCTATCCATCATCCGACAGATCTGATAAATGGAGAGCAGAGTCGCACTCCTCTTTCCTCCCCGCAGTTCACCGCTGCCGAGCGTCTTGTATTGAAGCGCCAACATAATGTGAAGCACAGCCTATTAGAGCACACATCACTCACCACAGCAGGACGCCACCTTCCACATCAACATGACAACTGACTTTAATGCAAAGGAGCTAGTGTGTATGTGTGTGTGTCCATCTTCAAAAAGCTGAAGGCGTTTTCTAGTAACAAGTGGATCTTATCTAATCACTAGAGAGGCCATTACTAAAAGATTTGACTTAAATTTAGTTTCAACTCAACACTAACAATGAATGAAACATTTTAAAGAGTGTGTGGGGTTTAACCTCAGCTCGTTTCTCAGTTGTCAGTTTTAACAAAAATTCTGCTGCTTCTTCTGGTTTTTGTCTAATATCAAAATCAAAGTTAAACCATGAGCTATTATCTCAGCAATAGCCAGAAGCAGAGGAAGTGCACTAACTACTCCCCCAAGTCTTATTTATGCTGCTTCGCAGTGAGCAATTACTTTGCAGAGTTTTTCATCCATATCAGCTCATTTAGCTTCCTTTAAGTGATTAAAGTCATCTGAGGCAACAGCTGGAGAAAACTGGCACTTACATTTTAACAAAAATGTTTATTTGTTAGCACTGATACAGCCATTTCTCTAAACCTGAACTGCTTCCTGCTGAGGCTGCAGCACGGAGAAACTCAGCATGTTTGTGTGGACGAACACAGACTTGGATTTAAGTTCATTAAGAGATGCAGCTATGATTTTGTAACTATAAATCACCACCTTTACTTGCATAACAATTGAACTTTTAGGGGATCTGTGCATAATACTCTTGCCTGCATAAACAAGAAAATATTACCCCGTACGAGGTGTTACTCAGGCTTTAATCAATTGATTTGAATGACTGACCCCTTATTTTATTTGTGGGGGTCAATAGGACTTACATTGAGGTCACCTCATTTCAATTGGTTTCCACTAGTTACTGAGGGTTTCAGCCTGCAAAGTCAACACCCTCTGCACTGCTGGCTAAATGTTATCCTGCCCACGGGTTTTTTTTCTTTCCATGACACTACCAAACCAGTTTGCACTGTCCAGCTCTAAGAGCTTGTCCACCCACGCTCCCCCACTCCTGTAGTTACAGTCAGCTCAACTGGACCTTCCTTGTCTGTCCATGATCGGACAACAATATACAGTCCAACCTGAAAAAGATTCTTTTCAACTTTTCCAGCCAGTATCGCACATCATCTCGTGATACACTGCCTTTGTGCCGAGTCTCTGCTGGGACCTCAACTTGTAGTTACATTTCTGAAGAGAAGCATGTCAGCTATGTCACAGCCTAACCCTGGGAATCCATCGGGTGCGGCACTGCAACATCTTCCCTCACTCAGTCAGACAAACTCACATTTCTATGGCATCCTCTTGCCTTGTCACTTATATTCTACTTTTCAAAAGATTAAAATAAACTTCTATCTGCAGTGGAAATCTTTAATGGTGAACATCTGGCCTCATATCAACAGTAATTGTGGTGTAGTGATGGCCACCCATTGACACACACACACACACATATATATACAGTGAGGAAAATAAGTATTTGAACACCCTGCTATTTTGCAAGTTCTCCCACTTAGAAACCTTCGAGGGGTCTGAAATTTTCATCGTAGGTGCATGTCCACTGTGAGAAACATAATCTAAAAAAAAATCCTGAAATCACAATGTATGATTTTTTAACAATTTATTTCTATGATACAGCTGCAAATAAGTATGTGAACACCTGTCTATCAGCTAGAATTCTGACCCTCAAACACCTGTTAAGATAATAAGTGGAGTGCAGGTGGACTTTTTAAAGGCGGACTAAGTCAGAAGCACCTGTTTGAGGTCGATAGCTGCATAAAGACACCTGTCCACCGCATACAATCAGTAAAACTCTAACTACTAACATGGCCAAGACCAAAGAGCTGTCCAAAGACACCAGAGACAAAATTGTAGACCTCCTGGAAGGCTGGAAAGGGCTACGGGGCAATAGCCAAGCAGCTTGGTGAAAAAAGATCCACTGTTGGAGCAATCCTCAGAAAATGGAAGAAGCTAAACACGACTGTCAATCTCCCTCGGACTGGGGCTCCATGCAAGATCTCACCTCGTGGGGTGTCAATGATCCTAAGAAAGGGGA
>JBAMHW010000001.1:31711654-31728123 GCA_037177495.1 Rhadinocentrus ornatus | reverse complement strand
GCCAGAGACAGAAAACAGTGAAAACTGAACTACAAATGCCAAAACCCAAAAAACCTAACCCATGAACTAAACAGAAAACATACATAACAAAAACCCAGAAATAACCCCATGAGATCATGACAAGACTACTGTGTTGTGGTGTAGGTTTGCACCTGCCCATGGAGATTTAGGGATGGTATTGCCATTTGGGCTTCTAACTCAAAAACTAATGCCAAAAATCATTAGCAGAAAAAAAAAATTATAGTGGCTTGGCAGAGGTCTGCGCTCTCGGAGTGCTTCTAGTTAAATATGTAAGAATTGCAGCTCAGGATGGATTTTAATAGAAATTCAGCATGTCAAACATTTCTGCAAAAAAAACACAGAAGTAACTAGTCCTTTCTGTAGTGTGCCATCTCTATCCAAATAGAAGTTTGATTCCTAACTTAAACGTTGTCATCGCACAGGACTTCTAAAATTCTAGACGATCACATCACTCATGAAGAATGCAATGCTACGTTTAGGCCTGCTGTTGGTTTCCAGAGTGAAAACATAACATCTGCAATCACAAAGCCTTCGAAAGTGCCACACTGAAGGAGGATAGGAGCGCTGTGTAGTTCAACAAGGTGTGATGTTTAACTTAACCATTTGTTTAACCTTTTATTCATTCTCCTGGCAGTGGACAGCTTGGCCTAATCTCTACAACATAACAGAAACAAGAAAAGGAGAGAAAAAATGAAGGAGAGCAAGAGTGCAAAGTGCATCTGCTTTGTGTTGAACCCTTGTCTGAATCTTTTCACATTTCACTATCAGCTCCTCTCCTCTGAGGCACATCTAAATTAGTCAGAGCTACGTCACCTCCTCAACAACACCACCACAGTAACTCAGACACACCGTGTTGACTACCATTTAGATAGTCACGGCTGTTTTGATTTAATCAAACTTTCCTTTTGTCTCTATGGACAGATATGAGACCATCATGGTGACGCGACCTCACCCTACAACACAAAAGCTGCCTCTGTGCAGAGACGGCACACAAACGGTGGCTGAAAACACAAGGCCGGGGGATGAAAGGTCTCCTCAGTGTTATTACCCTCTCTACTGAAACCAAATACCTGTGGGCCCAGATACCATTATCTTATTCTGAGGCACACTGGGGGCCAGCCTGTAATCAGGGCCTGGGCCTTGATCAACTCTCTGTCCCAAAATTGATGCCACCCCCTCCTCCTCCTGTTTCCACACCACAGAACCTTTAAAGGAATAGTGCAACATTAGTGGATGAATGACTATGAGTCAGATGACATAAATTTACAAAAAGAAAAAAGGACCTTTCAAGGCTGTTCCAAAGTTCCTGAAAGCTCAATACAGACAATTTCTTGAATTAATCTGCACTTGAAATGCACAGTTCAGTCTCTGATGGGATTCTGATTGGTACCAGGTAGTGGTTTTAACTGGATAGAAAACAAGTAGACAAAATGTTTTAAAATCATCTAAATATGGCATTTTACAGTCATTGCTGTACCCAATCACTCAACAATGCCATGTAATGCTGCAAAATAACACTAAAAGGAGATAAAATGGGATGAAGTATAAAATAAAAAAAATAAATAAATAAAAAAAAGATAAGAGAAAGAAAGGGAGATGGCAGGGAAAATTCTCTGTTAGTTTAGTTTGGGAGGTAAGAGGTTTAGCCAAGAGAATGCTAACCCCACCTTCACAGCAGGTCTGATCAGATTATTATTACCCTCACCACAAGTATGGCTGATGTGTATTCTTAGGTAACCGCATCACAAAGCCTTGATTTTTTTTATAACAAACCAAAGTAAGCAATGTAGCACCAAGAGTGATAAAAGTATAGTTACTTCCAAACCTTTGACAAGCCCTTGTAATCAGTACTATGGGGCCAAATAAAATAAATTAAATTTTTTCCCAATTTACTTTTTTTTTTCGTTTTTTCAAATATATTTTTGGGAATCCCATTTTTTTATACCTTTTCCTCTTATTTTACTGCCAAAGATAGTGTGTTTTTGATGTAAATAACTAAAATGTGCACAAATAAATAGAAAAAACTAACTCAAATTTATGGCGAGGTGACAGACATTTCCTCAATACAGACACATACAGCATATTAAAGTGCATCAAAAACAAGCCTCAAGTAATTAAACTTTAGTTAAGTTGTCACAACCAAACATTTTAAACTTCTTAAAAAGTAACTTAAACAAGCTATTTAAGCTGTAGGACTAGTTAGTCATTGTGAGCTACTCTCTCTTCAAGATTTCCACCTATGAGAGACATCACTGTTGAAATACATGATTGCCGATTTCTTAGTGTTGGGTTCAGTGCGTGTCCTTGTTTCTCACATGGTTTTGGATACTGGCTGTGTCTGAATGTGCACCCTAATCCCTTCATAGTGCCCTATATAGGGATCACGCCATTTTGTAGGGGTGTCCGAATGTCTGGAGAGGAAAAAAAAAAAAATAGGGCAATCAAAATTACCCACAATGCATCTTAAAAAGTAGTGAGCATCGATGGTCACTAGACGGGTCAATATAGACCACAATGCATTGCGGGCAGAAGCTCAACATGGCGCAAGGAGCCGAAAAAAACAGTTTTTATTGAACAGATATGCACCAAAATATAAAATACATCATAAGGAATAAAAATAAAAATATTTACAAACAACTTTGGATTGGATTTGGAATGACATCTTGTTGTGGTTGCTCGAATGACGGCTGGTAGTCACGTGGTCTGCGGCGAGGGAAAAATAGGCAGCTTCGTGTCCAAAACGGCAAGAGAATGAGTGCACCATGTAGTGTGCTATATAGTGCAGCCCTATGCAGTGAACGAGGGGTTAGGGAGTAGGGTGGACATTCGGGCACAGCCACTATGTGGTCACTGCATGTATTTTTATATTTTCAGTCAACGGAGTGTTGACAGAATCTGCAAAACAACAGTTCACTTGACACATAAAAGTAGTTCGGGAACTGCTCAGCTCTGTACTGCGGGGTTAGCGTTGAGTTCTGCAGCTTTTTCGCAGACAAAAACAGAGCAGCAGGCAGCGGCATTGCCGCGCTTACATTGTTCTGAAAGGGGAAGGGCTCAGTCTGTGGCATAGACTGTATATAAAAGGTCTGTGGAAGGGGCTTGTTGTGCCACTCAAGACTTGCTTACCTCCATGCAGTTTTCCAGAGACATACGTTCCTCCTCCACACGATAACAGCATTGCAGTCAAATTATGTCAAATTCTGCAATGTTCCGTGTTAAAAAATAGATTTTGATTTACTCGGCCAATTCCGCAATTCCGTCCACGATTCCGTGATCACGGAAATTATAGGACCCTAGTACTAGTACTACATGGTGAAGTAAGCTGAAGCAAGTGTGGTCAATTAAAAACGTTGTGTTTGTGAGTTTACACTCTGATAAACTCTTGACCTCTCTTCTGTCATTCCACTGAGTTCCCCAACAACTGAGTGACACATTTTTGTCAACCTGCTCTTTGTTCCTTTAGAGTTGGTTGAAAAATGACCAGGTTTCAGAGAAACCTGAGACTCAAACCAGTTTGTTTGAGGAACTGGATTTCCAGTGATGTCCGTGAGTTACTAATCCACCACCCACCAAATAATGGGAAATATTGGACTTTGTTTTGCTGGAGTAAGGCATTTACTAGTGAACAAAAGTTAGTATCTTTTTCTAACCAGGTACAAAATTATTCCCATTTTTCAATGCATTTATTAAGAAAGACCAATAACAGCCCCTAAATGAGCAATTTGACAAAAATGAATAACAGAGATAAAGATGGGAAACTGGAACTTTTCTTTCACAAGTCTGATTAAAGGGTAGAAGATTCAAAATAACAGATAATGTTAATGAGGAAGCTCTTTTTCATCATTTAGGGGTAGCTTTTGTAAATCTAAAAGTAGGTAGCCCTTTTTGTTACAAAAAATAATTGGAAAAAGTAAAGTCTCCATATTCCATCACTTTTTAATCATATCTTTTATGATAATATTCCATTTTATGTGCATAAAATGGAATAATTCACACCTTTAAAAAGATAAATAAATAAATGGCTCTAAAAGAAGTGTGTTTGCAGAGATAAAACATATTACTTCGCATAAAGAAAGAGCAGTTACAACAATATAATGTCATGTTATCAGTGAGGTAGGGGTGCATGACAGTCAGGCCTTGCTAGGAAATACTATAAGGAAAAAAATAAAATACACAACTTTAGCTGATTACACAGTTGACATCACAGCCCACAATCTAAAAACAGCAACTCTGCTGCCATTTTAACTCTATCACCTGAAAGTAGGGCGCAACTTTAAAAGCATTGGTCTCAGCTAACTGAACTGCACGAGGGCATCAATGGAAACCTTACCCGCAGTCTGTTTGATGACAACGGCTGTGTGCAGGCTCCCTCAGGTGCACATTAAATTCATTATAAGTCTATCAGAGAGCAGGTGTGTTTGTAGTGGGCAGGTATCCTCGGTAGGCATGCAAGCTCTTGCCACGCTGATTACACTGAGCTAAATATGGCTTTGTGCTAACACAGAGAGGACGCTAATCAAAGCCCTGATGTCAGCGAGGAGAGGTGGAGCTTACAGGCCACAGGTCAGGTGTCTGATCTAACAGCATGTAGTTTGGATGGTGTGCCCTCGTTTTCTTCTTTATCCATTCTACGTTTTGTTATAAGAGACCTGAGACCTTCAACATTTTATAATGATTCTCACATTTATACGTCTACTGTTAAAGTGCTTGAGAAAATGCACAATCCTGAGTCCAACTACTAAAATATCAGATCATTACTGAAGGAGATGTAAAAGTAAATCAACGCTAATTTAAAAAAAAACTAATCGAATCAATCTGACCATGGATCAAACTAAATCCTTCAATGATACACCTTTGCTGTAAGCAAATGTTCCTGTTTTCTTGTTTTTAGAAAGTTTAACGATATCTTTTTAGAATATTGTCTTTACCATATTATCTATATATTTTTTGCTGTCAAGCAGCAGTTATAAGTAAGCTACTGATATTGTTACTCTTATAGCTTCCAGACTACATTGACACAAAAACTCATTTTAACTTCCCAAATACCAGACATGTTTGTCCTCCACCATCTCACCTGCAAGCTTGTTAGCACTACTGTGAGTTTTAAGTAGGGCTGAGCAATATGGCTTAAAATCTCAGATTTTTTTAAACCAAATCCTATATCCGATTTTAATGGATAGTTTTTCTTTTCTTACTTAAACACATATTAAACTCATTAAAAACTATATTAAACTTGAAGCCTGTGCATGCAAAATGCGTTTATTTTATTTATTTATATGAATGAATGCCAGCAAAAAAAAAGTAAATGTCATTTTTCCACCGTATAAACGGCTTCAAATCTTGCATAGAGATACAACAACTGCATCCGTGATCTCTTTCCAACTGGATCTTTATCATACAGATTCACTGCGGAAATAAATCCCCTGATGTCGGTCATCTCTTAGAGACAGCTTGGGGGCTAAGGTTGTCTTCTGCATTTCAAAGAGATCAGCATTAGTCACTAAAGTTATATGCACAGTTAAATACCAAGCGTGAGTGACGGCTCACTTCACTGTATACCTGTTGGTACTTTCAGACAAACACCTTTCTGGTACAGAGGGAGGGCTGAGCCACCTGCTAATTATGGAAGCCCAATGAAAGAGATTGTAGTGCTTATAAAAGAGGGGGGGGAAATTAGGGCCTGACCAATATGGATTTTTTTGAGGCCGATACCGATTCCGATATTTGGCAGAAAAAAATTCAGATTACTGTTTAATTGGACGATTTTTTAAAAAGATATATAATGAATAAATTAACTTTTTTTTTGGTTCATTTACGCTTACACCACCACTTCAAAACAGAAGAATCTCCAAAAACATGCAACAAAGCATTAAATAACTGGTATATTAAAATATATAACCTTAAAAAAGTCAATCTATAAATAACTTGTATAAATGAATGATGAATTAATTAAATATATCATGTTTTGTACTTCTTGTTGATGCGGGCCCTAAAAAAAATAAAGTCTTCAGAAACGAAAAAATTCATTTTAAATCAAATAATTTCCCAGCCCTAGCTATAAGTTGAACGTCATCCATTAAAATAGCACTATGTAACTATCCAACGTTAAAAATATGCGTTTTGGACTCATTTTGATGGTTTTTATGTACATTTCTAAAAACAGTCGTTGCCCGGCAAGCATAAATCCGTCTTCAAGGCAATGGGAAACTAGCAACTCACTTTCACAGTTGTTGACATTTGTTTCTGACTGAGTCTGGTTGCTGAGGTGAGTAGGAAATTACATCTCTGATGACAAGTAGATGTATGAAAATATTCTAAATATAGCCTTAAAAAGAATTTAGACGAACCCTTTTGTTTTATTGTTGTGTTTTCATGCCACTTTTTGTGTTTCTGTGCAGCATACACTTAGCTGGCTTTTGTTCATACATTCAAATTTCTTTCTTTCCCTTTCTCCTTCCTTACTGGTAATGTCTGACAACCAATCTCAAATACAGACACGGCCATCTTGACTACGTGTTAACAGAGTAATTGGCAAGCAAGTTATTTTCCAGGCTGAACGCTCTGAACTAATAAAAACCTAAATCTTATAGCAAACAGATTTAGAAAAGCGGAAGTGACAAAGACAACACCGCCAGCACAAGTACTACAATCATGTGAAAAAAACTTAAAACCTCAACATACAACTTGAGATGAACAGATGAACAACAACGTATAGCAAATTTCACCACGCAGTAACTTGAAAACTTAAAAAAGTAATCACTGTCTGTATGACTGTCTGTCACAGTGTTGTGGAGGAACTTTGGTCCACTCTGTGATTCTTCATTTTACCGTGGTTTGTATGTCCACCATGGTGTTAATTTTTCCCTGGACTAAATTATTGTAATACCTTGATTTTGTTTTAGCCATTATGGGTTAGAGTTCCTTTTTTGATTGTGATCATTGTTCTTTTTTTGGCTGACAAACAGACTCAAATTTTACTCTGGAATACTTTGGTAAAAAGAGTTAATTGTTAAATCAATCACTATAAAGTGTCCTGCTTGTCTATGTTTGCAAAACAAACTAAATCATCACCCCTCCACCACCCTGCTTGACAGCTGATATGAGGCGTTTGTGTTTATATTCTGTGTTTGGTTTTCACAATACATGACTGCATTTTTCGACCAATATCTCTACTTTGGTCTCATCGATACAAACAACCACATTCCACAGGTCTTGTGGTTTGTTCAGTTGCTGTCTTGTTTTAAGAGAACAGATGCATTTCCTGGCAACCCTTTAAACAGGCCACACTTGTTCAGTTTTGTTCATGCCAACTGAGGCTTACGGAGTCTGAGATGTTGCTTTTAGGTAATGTCCACACGGCACTGAAGCCGGTTCAGGTGTGAAAACGGTGGCGAAAACTAGGTGAAAGGCTTCACTATCCCCACGAAACGGCTGTAGCACATACTACAAGGCTGTGGGGGGGGGGGGCACTATGATGAATAAAGAGTAACACTCCAAAGCCAGAACAAGACGTAGTGCGTGTGCAAATAAATTCTCCCTGCGTGTTTCTGGAAGTTCACAGTGGAAGAAGAGAAGATGGCTAAAATACTTATGCGGTTTTACTGCAGTTCAGCTCCATGGGGGCGGCCCCTTAGACTTGTTACAATTTCTTTCAGCCTTGCAGTTTCTGACCTTGGGGTGAACTTGCAGTGACATTCATTTCTGGGAAGACTGGCAGCTGTCTTGAATGTTTTTCACTTGTAAATAAACATTCCTACTGTGGAATGATGGACTACTAGTTATGTGGATATAGCCTCAAAGTCAATCACAAAATAACGGCCAGCAAGCGTTCCTTCTCTAAGACCACTGCAGATGTCTTTCCTCCTTGACACTGCAGTCACACCTACCCAAACGCTTCAGACAAGTAAACTGTCGTAAGGTCTGAACTTCTGTTTCCATATGAAGAGCTGCATATGTTCACAGTTCAACACCACCTGTACACCAAAACTAGGGCCCGACCAATATGAATTTTTTGAGGCCGATACCAATTCCGATATTTGGCAGAAAAATTTGCTTATTACCGATTAATTGACCGATATTTTTTTTAATATAATGAATAAATTAACTTCATTTTTTGGTTCATTAATGCTTTCACCACCACTTTAAAACAGAAGAATCTCCAAAAACATGCTGTTGCTGTTACAGCCTGTCACGTTAGTATTTTCTGACAAAGTAAAACTAAGGCAGACATGACATGACGGTGGCTGAAGACAGACTGGAATATTAATATTAAGTTTTCGGTGATGCAGTGAATAAACCTCCTCCCCTCTGCATAACAATAACAATTAATAATTTTTAAAAACATTTTAAAAAAAGGTCTCATTGATATTTCCAGGAGAAAAGAAACTCAACTCCAGAAGAAAATGAGTGGACAAGCTGTGGTGATAGCTCCTGTTTTGAAACAATAAGACCAGCTGCTGTTTGGCGTGCTAAGAAGTTTCCAGAGAATCCCATCTTAACAAAAACTAAGTCAATGCTTTATTGTGAATATCAGCCGGGAATTGGACAGTCGCCCTCCCAGGCATACCACAACCTATCCATAAGACAGCACTACTTGATGAACTAGTACCTGTAAGATTTACTCTAATGCTTCTATTCTATAGTAAATACAGTGTAATTACAAGGCTGACAATATGTGTATCCTCCATCATCATTAAATTAGGGGGTTTGTGAAGATGAAAAATTGGCTGGGTTCTGCTTGGAGCCAGCAGAATCCTCCTGGAAATTTACAGTCCTCAAAAAAAGGCAGGCTGGCTCCTCTTTCATTTGTCTCTTGTATTGAAGCTACATATTTCTGTCTTGGTTTGCCTCACCAGTGAACTTACATTTTGCTGGGAGAGACACAAAGAGCAGACTAATAAGCTTTTGTTTGATGGAAACAGAGCAAAAACGTATCCTGATGCGTCAGGGTTGTGAACAGAAATATAATTGCTGATATTTATCTACAGGTCTTCGGATTGTTGCCATTTTAACAACTCAACTGCAGTGTTGACAAATGTGCTCACATTCTTACGCTATGGTTAACAGCATCAGCCGCAATTAAGGGTACCTTTGTATCCTATTTTAGAATGAATGAGTTAAAACTGTTTACACTTAATATTACAGCTTACAACATTTCCTAACTAAACTTCCAATTCAATCACACAAGAACCTTTTACAGCGTTTAAGTTCAGCAATCTTGATACATTTGTGTTAAATTGTTCAATCGCACAAGTGCATGCATTCATTGTCCTGAGGCAGGTTCTAAATGTGGCATGGTGAAGCTCACAAGCTGAGAGGCTGGTGGTCCATGAATTCCCTGAATTTATTGGGCTGTCTAAAAGTTAGCAGGGTCTTTGTAAAAACCTGCCTGTACAGCTGACGAGGTGCAGAAGACCAAGGCATATCTGTCCTTTATGTGTGACCTATAGGCACCAGCCTGGATCAATTAGCTTAGACAAATCTCTTTTTAACATAGATGTAACATAGCTATCAGAATAGCTGAAGTGATACTGTAAAATTGACACACCCACTATGCAGGAAGTTGCAGGACGAAGTCAAAACAGATCCATTTCCTCCTTTCATGCTGTTACATTTCACAATGAATGCCTCTCCTAAGATTATATGTACCAACTCAGATTTATTGGCCAATACATCAGTCTGATATCTCTGTCCGATTCTGTGAATATGTTGCTTGTTTTGCCTTAAAACTGGGTGAAAAGTTAATTATATACGATACGGTTAAATTATAAGATACGATCAAATATTATCAGTGTGGGTACTCATATTTGTATTTAAAGAACAGAGAATCGCTTATCGCTGTGGTGTTGATGGTAAGAAAAGAGATCATCTTAGAAGACAACAGAAATATGTAATACACTTAGCTTCTAATCCTCCTCAAAGTATTTGGCTGACTGTGTGAGGAGACCACAGACCAGATTCACAGTTGTGGTTTGCACTCAAGTTCTGGCAGAGAGGGACTAAGTCCAGATAACCATAGATGTGCACGAGATGAGGTTTGTGCTGCAAACTTCAGAGCAAACCTAAGGGAAGCCAGGGGGCGGCCATGTTAATGCACCTGGTCCTTTGAACGTGTTTAAGTGGATGAGGTCAAGCGGGTGTAAATGAATTAGCGGGGTGCTGTTTTCCCTTATGAGTGTGCAGACCTTCTTACAAGCATCAATAATAAAGCATGAGGTGATATTAACTGTTGCAGCAGGAGCTCTTTTAAAAAAACAGTCACAAAGAGATCTGAAGTGTGTATCTGCTTCTCATCAGTGGCTATAATCATATGAGTGTTTAATGGATGTGTTATTGGAACAAAATCATTATAATTATTCTTATGTAAATTGTTGAGGCTAGCCAGTTTCAGTGTGCATCGTTGTATATTGTTACAGCTGTAAAAAGTAACTTCATGTCACGTTATGGACATTATGACCGATTAATCTCCCAGACCAGTATTATTTCTCCTAGAATTACTTGTTATATAAAATCGAGTTTTAATACAGGAGTATTAGAACATTTTTTTTAAATATCTATGACTTTATATATAGTGACTATCAAATGCCCTTCAACAACTTTTTAATGGCCTCAACATTTAGTGCTAGCAAGAAAGTTGTAAGAGATGCAAGCATGGCTCTGTTCCCTCTTTTGTACAGTATTATTTTTCATTTTGAAGGAGTGCTCTGACTTCCTCGCTGCCTTTGAGTTCACAGAAACGTGAGAAGGACCCACACAGGCCCAGCATAGCAAGCTCTGAGCGAGGATGTCATGGCTACCGAGCAACAAGTTAAAACCAAGCGCCTAGCAGCCATTTAACAACTTATCGCAATGTAAAGACCAAAGCAGTTTATCACAATGCAACAAAAGGCTCCGTTCATATCGCACTTCTTTAAACACGCACACAGATACACGCGATATATGGGAAAATAGTCCTCTTACCTCAAGCAGCTGAAGCTCAGTGTGAAAAGGCAGTAGCTTTTAAACGCATAATAATCCTCCCAAAGTAGCCCGCTGTGTTTGGAGCTGCGTCAGAGGGTCCTTATTTTTATTTTTCTGTGAAAATTGTATTTTAAAGTGAACTAAAGGGTCGGCAGAGTAGTTCTTCTTCTTTGAGGTCTTCTGGCTGAACAACAGGAGGACTCGCTGACTTTCTTACAGTTGATAGTGTTTCCCAGGACAACTCAATGGGAGGAGTCTGCACGAGGACTATTAAGGGATATATGTCCTTTCTTAAAGTTCAGTTTAAGGCCGGAAGTCACTTTTCAAAAGTTAAAGAACCCTAAATTGACTAACTTTTTTTTTTCTTTTCAGTAATACACATAGAGCTGGTGAAGTGAAACATTAAAAGCAATCTGTCCTGAACAATAAGAAAAGGGTCGCAGTCACGAATCACGGTTTGGTTAGCAAAATATTAACATCCGGTCTGGGATTTTCACAGTTAAACTTCGAGCATAGCTTTACATCAATCACAAAGCAGGCTGTTATGCGTAATTTATGTTCTTTTTACTACTTCTTTACTTATGTTTGCCTTTCTATTCATATCTGTTCATTTTGAAACAAGTTTCAAGTTTGAAACAAGTTAGGCAACTAAAAGTTTAGTTTAGTGGCGAAGCTTTAGCTGTTTCAGTTTCAACCCTAATGTTCTGGAGTTTTATACAACTTTTCATCTAACATATCATTACAGAAAAAATATTTTATATTTGATTTTCTGAATGAGATTTACTACATGATTTCCCCTTACTTTTTTCTTTTTGTTATTCTGAATTATTAAGATAGTTTTACTAAAAATCAGTCATTTAAGAATAAGTTTTATCATTTTATTTAAATTAAAAAAATATTTTAGAAAGTTATAAGATCATTTTACAAAAAACAATATTTCCCAAAGCTTGTTTTTTTTTCATTGTTATTTAGATAATTTTACAAAGCAAATTAATGTAATCAGTTAAATTTGTTCTGAATTAACTAAATAATTTAACAAATACATCTTAACAATCTGTTTGTTTTTCTTAGTTAATTATATAATTTTACCAAAAACAGAAGAAAAAGAAGAAATTTTCAACCATTCTTTGACATGCGAGAGGTAAAAACCTCTTGTAATTTAAAATGGTCATTTAGAAGTATTGGAGCCTTTATATCCGTTTACCATAGAGTTCCAGCCTAGCTGTTAATGACTACCACCAGTTTATAAGCTTGCATTTATATTAATAGGTAAGCTAATGTTTGTTTTTCAACTTGGTGGGGGTTAACCACAAGTTCTCATGCCTGTGCAAAGTCGACATCCACATAACTTATCTTCCAATGTCTCAAAGCCAAAGCAAAGTAAAACTATTTAAACTTAAGCAGGACATGTTGGAGTTTTTATGGGAAAAACAAAAGATTTTTGTTTAGAAGTAGTTTTATTAGTGATGCAGCCAATAAGAGCAAATTATCTCATGTGTTTTTGCTTGTTTGTTTATTTGTTTGTTTGTTTAAATCTCTTTTTGTCAGAAAAAAGAAAGTTTTTCTCTGTATTTTTTAAATCCTTATTGATTCAGAAGAGCAGAGCTTTTTTATTTAAGTGAAGGCAATGCTTCCGTAGCTGAGACGGCTTCCTTCCCAGAATAAAAAAGGAAGAGAAAAAGTGGAAACACAATTGCAACGTGGTTGCACATTTTTTTTTCAGTCTTTGTCAAGGCTTCACTGAACTACAATGACCTTTATCTACTATTCATATTCATTCTGGCATCACATTGTGGTACCACTGAACAGTTTCCACCGGCTCTGCACATTTCTCTGCCACTGTTACTGATAACTACTTTATTCAGTTCTCAAAAAGCTACTATAAATCACCTCAGGATACAGTGTTATGCTGGATTATCATTACAGTTTTCACTCCTCAGTACACTTTGTCAGTAGTAGTAATAAAAAATTTTACAGCAGCTGTACCCCAGCCAATTAAAAAAAAAAATTAACTTATTACAATTTAAATATGTATGAAATTATGAATCTATATTCGGTAGTTTACTATTAAGTACTTTGCTGCTTTGGAGCCTTTGGTGTAAGCAGAGGTGGAACTTAAAACGACTCATCATTAAAGCCTGAATCACACATTGGCTGGTGGTGAAAAAACTTGTGGGTGTTTGTAATGGTACTATAAGAGCTATTCACTGTTGTCTCATCATGACTGCATACAACACCTAGATAAGCAGAGTAAAAGCAAACCCTGGGGGCTTAAACTGCCATCTGCTGGCATAGAAGACCTTCCACAATGATCTCCATAAGTGGCAGCATATTTTGTACCATAATGATTCTACAATTAAATTTGACATCTTTGGAAAATGCACCCTCAAAATGTTGGAAAAGCAAGAACAAAAAAAGACTGTTGCACTTCAAGAAGAAAACAAGTTGTCAGCAGCTCCTAAATGCTTGTTTTTCTTTGCAGCACATGAAATGTGATTCACATGTCATCAGTCAGCAGGAAGAGAATGTACAAAGATAAGACCCTGTCTTGTCGCATGTATGTTATGCTTGCATTTTTAAAGGGTGTAGTGTTTAAAATTACATTATGTAACATAAATTTTTGTTATGTATAAAGGCACTGTCACTGTAAAAAGAAAGTGTACCATCTTTCAATTCTAGTGTTTACAGATCAATACAAAAAAATGATCATACCAGTTTTTACATTTAGAAAACTACATCCTCAGATGAAAAACAACACCACATGTTATACTGTGCTATTAAAGAAAAAGTAAGCTTGAATGCTGAAACAATGTATGAAAAACTAAGTACGTCCATGGTCCAGTAGCATATAGAACCACCTATAGAAGCAATGACTTAAATCAATCAGTTTCTGTACAATGTTTTTAGGACCTCATTGTGGAGGATGTTTGGCCCACTTTTCTTCAAAAGGTTACATAAGTTAAGATATATTTCATTCAGATTTCTTCCAGGTCCAGCCACAATATTTCATTTCATTACAACAACTTGACTTATTTTTTCTAGCCTTTCTGTTGTTTTGACTCTGTGTTTGTGATTATTATCCTGTTGCATGATCTTTAGCTATCAGACAGATAGATCATGCAGATGCAGAGGTGGATCATATGGTTGATTCAATGGCATCTAGATGAACAGGTCCAAACCAAGTCACTATCCCTCCTCCATCATGCTTGACAGTTGTTATGAGGCCTTTGTGCTAATATGCTGTGATCACTAAATGTATTATTTTATGACCAAATATCTCCAATTTGGTTTCATCTGTCCAAAGTCCATTGTTCTGTGCTGCTATGTTCTTATTTTAGAGAAAAAAAACTTTTTTCCTGGCAGCGCTTCAAAAAAATAATACTTGTTTATTCTTTTTCTTATGGTACTATCAAAAACTTTTGTATTTAACATGTTAACTGAGGGCCCTGCGTTGGACTGGTGACCTGTCCAGGGTGTACCCTGCCTTCACCTGAAACACTGCTGGGATAGGCTCCAGCTCACCCCGCGACCCCTACTGGGAACAAGTGGTACAGAAAATGGATGGATGGATGTTAACTGAGGCCTGTGGAGTTTAAGATGCAGCTATTGTTGTTTTGTTTTTGTTTTTTGTGTTTCTACATTTGAAGAGATCTTGCTTGAACATTCACACATGGGAAGAATGTTATTTGTCCTAAAAGCTTTCCATACATAACACAAAAAGAGCTATGGACTCCAAATGGTTTGGAAATGGTCTTAAAACCATTTTTATAAATGATAGGAAGCAACACTGCCTCTCTAAAATCATTGCTAATATCTTTTCTCCTCTTAATTAAAAGCAATAAGAATGTAGTTTTTAGTAAATTATGACATGATGTAATATATTACTCCTTCTTTATATGAGGTTGCATTTACCTAATTTTGACAGGACTATGTATAAATGCAAAGTAGGGCACAGTGAAGAAGAGCTCCAATACTCTTGCTTTGGAAGATTAAGTATAGATAAATAACTATGTTTTCTTTCTTTCCTTCCGTGTATCAACTTAAAGCAGCTATAGCTTGTAATTAGTATTTTTAAAATGAACAGATGTGTTCATTTGAATCCTTCTCTGGATCAGTTTGAGTACTCCAACTGTACTAAGCTTTCATTATGTATTTGTTGTATGAATGAAAGGAAAAAGAGAAAACATTCAGTGGTTTTCAGCTGAGCCTTACGAGCATGTGAGCTCACACTTCCGGATTAAATCACTGTTGCAGATGTCACAGTGATCACTGGGGAGATAAACAAGGAATCGTGATTCCTGCACTTTCTAATAAAAAATAATAACACTGATAATAATATTTAGTATTGTGTTTGGATGACTTTATGACCATTTGTGGGGTTGGGATGGATGGCTGCTCACTTAACAGAATTATAGATATTTAAAAAGATATTTCTGGGTCTTTGTTCTCAAAGATCTGTTTCACACTATTCTCAGCACAACGTATCTGTTGTTGCGGACCACATCTTTGACCAAAGCATAACTAATAAATTACACTGCTCTGCTGCTGTTTTTGAGTCTTTTGGATGTAAAAAAAAAAGAAAAAGAAATATGTGAATTCTCCAGCAGGGTGCATTTGGCAACAGAGGACTCACGTTGAGCTTGACGGACAGAGGGATGTAAAATAAACAAGGATTTTTTTATATACCTGCTTTGAAAATCATTGGTTCTACCTTCACTCTGCTGGTGTCGGCACAAAAATGAAGTTTTGAACCTGCAGGCTGACTAAATTGCAAAAATGTTTCCTGCTAAAGCTGAAATAGCAAAGCCGTTCTGTGCAAGTCAGCAGCTAAAGTTACAAGAATAATCTATACAACAATATGTATCACTGTCCTTAAAGCTCACCTTTCTGAAACACCAGCTGCCGTCTGGCACTTCATCAAACGCAGGCACACACAGTCACAAACACACCAGGTGTACACTTTCTATCGCTGTGTGCAAACTGAACCATAGAAAAGTTGTTTTGGAGGCCCAGCAAGCGACCATGCCTTCCACCCATCACAAGCATTGAAGCTTTGAGCTTTGCCTCCCTCCACTGTAACCAGCTGAGGGTTAGATAAATGACAGGTGGCTCTGAAAAGGGTCCCCGTTCACCGGCATGCTGAGCTGCACTTAGACACTTTATTGCTGTTTGGAGGAGGAGAAGAGGGATTTAGGGGGGACTGATGAAGCAGGGCGGTCTGCTGACTGCCAGAACATAAGCGAGACTGGATAACAAGCAAGACACAAAGAAGCACATAGCTGCCTTTGTGTAGTGATAAAAGGAGGTTTTGTAAGTTAGAGGACTTGGATGAAAAAGGATGGAAGAGATAGCTCTGAAAACTCCCCACCCAGGGTAAACACTTGGATAGAGAGACAAAAACATACAAGTTGTAAAAGGAGAGAGAGAGAGAGAGAGAGAGAGAGAGAGAGAGAGAGAGAGAGAGAGAGAGAGAGAGAGAGAGAGAGAGA
>JBAMHW010000001.1:31699596-31711554 GCA_037177495.1 Rhadinocentrus ornatus | reverse complement strand
AGAGAGAGAGAGAGAGAGAGAGAGAGAGAGAGAGAGAGAGAGAGAGAGAGATGGTAGGGGAAAGCTACAAAGAGTCCAAGGCATATCATTTGATTGAAGTACCTTTAGATTATATTGTCTCGCAGTTCAGTGGAAAGCTTCTTATGCTCAGCTAAACTCACTCCATTTCTTCCCACTCAGGTGGCCATGATGATGTTTTTCTTAGCTACACAAGCAAACTTTTGCAGTCCAAGCAGCAACATGGGGAAAAGTGAAAGTGTTTCCATTAAACTAACACAATAAATTTATATTTATTTATTATTTATACACAAATTTTGTAATGTTTGTAAGTAAGCTGTGAGCTTATTCTGATCCTTCTGCAGTTACTTGAAACAAGGCTGTTCAATTTGGAATTTACTCTCCTCAGCTTTGGTTCCTAGATTTAAGGCCTTTACATACTTTGCAAGAACAGAGAGACACATTATCTGGGTATAACTTTTCTCACATGTGACTGTGTGATGGGTCATAAATCAGAAGAGGGCATGGATAATATGGAAGCAAAACACAGGGAAAGCAGTTGTTATTTCTGTTTTTATGCTGATGAGGTTGAACGGATGGTTTTAAGGAACAGTTGGCAGAGGCGGTGAAGTACAAAATCTATACTACTACAGAGACATATAAAGACATGGAAACTTCCCTGCGCCAACTCTCGTCCCGCCTTGTTTATTGTGAAGTATGTTATAACCAGGCCAGGATGAACTTTGGTCTTTTTCTTGCTATCTTGAGAAAATCAACTAATTTCTCTGTTGTTGCAGAGTATGCACAGGTCTTAATACAAACCAATTTTCATGTTAAAACCATAAATTAAAGTTATGTTATCAAAATAGCGTTGACTCAGAATAAGTATGATCAGGTTCTGCCAGCAGCAGAAGAACTCATTGTTACTGGCTCATATTAGGCCGGTGAAGTGGTCAGATGTAGCTATGTAGCTATATAGCTACATTAGCTAACTCACAAAGTTTAGGTATTTGTAACTTTTAAATTGTTCGAGGGAAAGGTTTAACATTAATATTAGTTTGGAGTATTTTTCTGCTCCTCTGGTTTGAGTACTCTTGTTAGCAGAGTTTCTGAATACAAAGCAAAAAAGGTGACGTTTTAAAAACAATAATATTTTAGTTGTTTGCAAGTGGGCTGCTCCCAGTTTGTACGCCATGTATGCTGTATGCTACATGCTATGAAGATGCATCTTTCCCAAGCTAAAAGGATAAAACATAGTTAGCACTTGCCTCTCCATTTAGAAGAAGACAAATGGAGACTTTTTAGTAACTTTGCCAGTATATGATTAAATTCTGGACAGGCATCATAAAGTAGTTCAACATTACTCTTGCTGATGGTGTTTGATAAGCTGGAAAGACTGAGCAGTGACATAAGAGGGCATAAAACCAAAATACATAATAAAGGCTGGTAAAACACTGTTTAGCTGAGGGAAATTGCATAGCCGGGGTGATAATTAACTGTGGATTCATCACTATGAATTATCCATATCACATTATATATAGTCATTAGATCCACTGTTAATGCTAATGTACCAATTAGTGAAGCTTTAAGTAACAGAAAGTCTATTGATGTCGCTATGTGAATATGTGACTTGAATCTAAATATCATAACACTGGATACCCTGAGTATTGTACTTTGAAGTTTCTGATAATTTCTACTTTAGCAAAGTTGATACATGTTCAGCTTAAAAAGCTCTGACACCATAAAGATCAAAAAGCTCTACAAAAGCTTCCTCTAGGCTGAAGCTGTCTGTTTTCTTGGCAGCACAGATCACTCAGCTGCCACCCACCATTTGTTACAGTACAGCTTTTTACATGCTTACCGTACAGGTACAACAATTCTCAGGATATTTCTCACCAATTTTCTGTATCTGTCAACTTTAAATTGACTCTGGATGTGTGATTTTCCACACAGCTCCTCATTTTCTTCATCTTACTGTGCAAAAGAAAGCTATCTCAGAATTATCTTGATGCTGTGGTGTAATTGCACAGATAATACCCTTCAGGCTACTGTCATTCAGCATACAGTTATGTGTGCTCCTGTTAAAGGAATAAATATTCTAGTAATATTGTTAGTTTTGTGTCATCAAATCATAAATAAAGAAAAAATACAGCAACAAATTATATTTTTGCAGTCTAACATAAAGTCAGATGTAGCTTGGTGTTAGTATTACATGAAAAGTAACTGCAAATTATTGTGTTCAAAATATTTTGTAATTAAACGCACTTATAAGTGTTTCCAGTCCCAGATACATCCACAAGATGTCAGTGTGTGCAGTCCTGCAGGTCAGTAAGTCCCGTTGATCCCATCAGCTGGGATTTATTGTCTGGAGTCTAAACACACCACAGTACAAATCAATGTCACACAAACTCAGTGTGTGTGCACGTGTTCCACCAATCATCCTGGATTGCAAGATAACATTATCAGAGCACTTTCAGACCCAAGAATGGAAGAAACCAAATGGTTTTAGTGCTGTAAAACAAAGACTGAATGCTGCCCACACAGTTGGCAAATTGCCCATCTTCAGATGAAACTTTGCCAGTTATTTAGCTTTTCTTCAAATATCTACACTTACTTTATCTATGCCTGCAGTCTTGGATGTGGTCCAAAGACCGGGTCAGGTGACTTAAGCCAATCTTTGTGTGTCCAACCAGATGAGAGGGATTTTGGGAGGTCAAACCCACACCACCTCCCACCCACCTAAACAGCCCACTTCCATTCACTAAGACCTTAACTCCCTCAGATCCCTCCTTTTTAATTAAGGGGCAAATAGGAGATGTGGAGGTGCAGTGACTCAATACTAATAACTCAAAGAAGCACATCTAGGTAAATAAACAGAAAGGACCATTTGTATGCAAAGACAGTCATGTAGTGGTTTAAAAAAAATACCTCCTAAAACAATGTTTACTCAGTGCAGGAGAGAAGCATCACGGATTGCATATATATTTCTGCAGAGGAGACGATGGAAAGTTAATTGGATTATCTTTTGTATTTATCATAGTAAGTTTTTTTTTAATCAATCTTGACTCAGAAAACCACACATATAAACAATAAATAAACAATCAAGAATATGAAAACCAAAACAAAACTTCCACGATGAACTTGCTTTAACCCTGAGACTAAACGATGTAACACTCGCTCTATCAAGGTCCAGACAGCAGAGGACAAATGGTACAAAACAGTGTAGCAGTAATTGTATCAGCAGGGTTTTATTTGCTGCGTTCTTGTCCGCCTTGTTATCCTCAAGTTATTTTGTGCCCACATATAGAAGATGAGATACTTAACAAGATGAAACTGCAGAACTGAAAAGAAACAGCTCTTGAGGATGTACTGAAAAACCTTGAAGGACTTAAAAACAGTGTCTTGTAAACAAACTACTAACATTGTCTACCATTCATGTTAGAGAAAAAACAGATGACAGAAGGATAATATTCCCTTACCCAAAGTCATTTAAATAAACAGGAGAACCAAAAACACTCCAAATCAAATTCTCCTTTAAGGTTTTTGTCAATGTTTCATTTTAATGTTTTAAATAATAATAAAAAAAGATTTACAGTCTCCCCAAATTTTAATGATTTCTTCTATGAGACATCTTTTTTTTTTCTCAAGCAAGTTTATAGAGAACAATCTTGGTCATTTTTACACAATCTTGTTAAATGACCAGGAAGACAAACAGAGAAACTGCTTCTTATAGCGGCTGTTTCGCTGCCAGAATAATAATAAAGCTAAGTAGTAGACAAGGTTTCAAGTAAAAATTTCAATGAAGGTGGTGCGGGGAGTGCGTTTATCACTCTTTCCCAGAATCCTCCCCCTGGATGTGTAGTAACTTCCTTCCTGTTTGCATGACACGTCTCTGCGTTGCATTGCAGGGGGGAGAGCCCCTCCTCCCGGGGCAAGCAGGCACCATCAACTGTAATCCCAGTGTGCTTGCCAGAGGACAGAGCTCTGCAAATGGAGGACAGAGAGGCAAGAAGTATTTAACCCAAACACTAATTTTCACCACAGAATCACTCACATCTTCATGATTGCAGCAAAAGAGGGCCTTTCCAAATGAGGTGTCAAACTTTGTTACAATATCATTAACACTGATGGGGGGCAGGGCAGAGAAACAGGATTATTTGGCTGCACTGGTTGAAAAATGTCATGAAGGCAATAATAAACTATAGTCTGCGATTTGTGGACAGTGTCCCTGGATGTACGGGTAGAGGGAGTGACAGGCGTGGCTTGGAGGAGGGGTTAAACAGAGACTGGTGAAGACAGAGTGGGGCTAAATTTAGCCAATGGCTCTGCTGGGGTGGAGCTAATCCTCTTTGCACTCGAATTATCTGTCCTTCGGATTAGAGAGCTTTGCCTCTATGCAAGACATTAACTCTCTAAAATGATGTCCCACAGCAGGCCATACCATGTCCTCAGATGGGGGTGGTAGAGTTTGCACACTCGCTCCTGTAAATGCTGAATTTTTTTTTTCCCTATTAGAAAATGCTAATTTATAGATATATAAAACAGATTATGGTAACGTCTCAGTATTTTACACTTTTAGCATGTACAAAAAATGGGGGGGCACAATAAAATTAATTAAAAAAAACTTTGATGGCATTTATGTTTCATATAACTTTTGCACTTTTGTATGAAAAAAATGTATGGAATCACTCTATACTTTGCACCATAAACAGAAAAGAACACAACCAAACTTGCAAATGAGTCTATATTTAAAAGACTTGCCTGATTGAGAGAAAACATGGCCAAAACAAGAGTGGACAGAATTTAAACGATTAAAACAATACAAAGTCTGTACAAAGTTAATCAATGTAGGGGATTTTCTCCTGAAGTAACTCTGAAGCAGTGACAGCACACCATGTGGTCCCTCCTAAGCTGTATAACGAAACAAAATGGGAGGTTCATAAAAAAGAAACATATAGGTGGTCCAAGAAACATTTCAAGGCACCAGGAGAGAAAACTTAAAACTTTATGCCTCAAAAAATTAAAAATACACAACAAAAGAAATGACAAACAAGTGAGAAAAATAATATATTTGTATGTCAATATTTGTGTCCAAACTGTAAGAAATTAGCTGAAAGAAATTAGATTTACATAGACAAAAGACACACGGAAACCGTTACTTACAGTGGGCTGAAATAAACCATGGACTGCTGGATAAAGGTGATATTCATTAATGAATCATGAATCTACATTTGGAAAAGAGATGATGTCGTGAATATTTTGTGGTGCACATTAAATAAATGGTATTATGAAGGTAATTGCCCAAGGAAAATAAACCAGTTTTCATAATCATTGATGATTTGGGCTTGCTGTCATGTACAGGACCAGAGGAGATGTCATTATCTCGGCTGTAAATGAACAGGTGTAGATAAAAGTTTGCACGTTTTTCTCATCAAACAGTGGGTTTGGTGGAGACCAAGTCATTTTTCAGGATGATAATACATCTTGCCACAGAACAAAGAACATTCAAGTTCTTTAGGAAATGCTGATAAACTCAGTGACACATCAATCTGGGTACAATCCGGCTGTAAATTTATGTTGTAAATTGAGAAAAATGGTCTCTGACAAGGCTTCATCCAGCAAAGCTGATCTGTCAACCACTATATGAGAAAGTTGGACTCTGATTGATGAAGAAGATTGTTTTCCATTAGTGAAGTTCATGCCTCACAGAATTCTAGCTGTCATAAAAGCCAGCGCTCTCTGGGTGCTCAAGCTTTCCCCCACAGTCAAAAAAAAAAAAGAAAAAAGAAAAAAGAAAAAAAAGAAAATCAAGTTATTTGGTAACTCTAAATTGACCATAGGAGACTGTCCTTGTTTGTGTTGGTCTTATCATGGACTAGCAACCTATCCAGCGTCTACCCTGATAGCTGGGATAAGTTCCATCTTTCCCTCAACCTTGAAAAGGAAAAAATCTGGTTTGGAAATTAATTTTTTAGTTAAGGAATCCATGTAATTTTTTTCTCCACATCATAATCTTAAAAAAGACAGTTAATTGTACAATCCTATTATATTTATTTATTTATTTTAGGTATGTTTGCAAGGGGTTGTGTAAAGATCCCAGTCACTTCCATCTAAAGTGAATTACCATGTTAAGCTAATAACTGAAACCTTCTGTCCTGCATATATTTGCAGCTGCAGATTAGGATGCAGAGATTTAGAAACAGTTGCATGAGATTGGTTTATTCTGCAGCCTAATGACTCTGCCAGTTAAAATATTTATAGTAAAGAAAAGTAAAAAAATGTCAAGTATGTTTGCCGCAAATAAGTAACTAATCTGAGCTATTTTGCACACAGACATGTTACTATTTTGCCTTTTTATTCATAGCATTTAGAGGTATGAAGCATTACATTTATGCCTACAGGACTGTTTGAAAACTTTGAATTAAAGCTACTTAAAAGTGTTTTTGCTCTCTGAGACTGTGGATAGGATCTGGTGATGGCCTCTTGAGGCCTAAGGAACATATCGATATTTTAAAAACTCATTTTCCTTTTATCATACACGGTATGATACACTATCCTTTGGGAACATCCTGGCATCAATCCACCACACAATCCATAATCCATAACTGCTTTTCTCCCTGTGCCATCGGCCCACTATTCTATCATATTCTGTATATTTTCTGTACGTAAACCACAGGAATGATGCGTGGTGCTGGAGCACTACGATTATCCATTTCCTGCAAAAGATGCCACTCAGACAGAACCATAATCACTTCCACACTCATCCACACCCAAAGAAATGAAAGTGCTGCCCCTTTTTTCCGCTTCAAGGGAAGGCGAATATTTCAGCCATTTTTGCTGATGTGCTCATCCAGAGAGAGACTTAGGATGGATGAACAGTCACCATGGCGATTCAGTTTCTCACTCAAGGTCACACTGGCATACAGTCATTCAAGCTATTCTGCTTATGGGACAAAAGGGTGCATCAGGCTCCATATCCAGCATTTAACTAGATATGATAGTGAAAATTTCTTGGTGTATTGTTAAGTTGAAATCTAAAATTTGGACACTTCATTACTTTTTTTTTTCTTTCCCCCACTGAAGGCCAATGTTCAAGTTTTTATGACAACAAGCATCTACCCGGCTAAAGTGGTCCTTCAGTCCACTTTACAAGATAATAATAATAAAATAAGCTAATACTGAATGTCTCTTCTGGCAGCTAACAATAACCTCTGACCTCTTTGTGGGTGGACACTCACAGAGATCAGCTAGAAGACAGAAACATCCTGCAGAGTGACCAGTTTGCAGTCAGCTGTCAGCTGTCAGGAGAGCCAGTTGCTTTTTAAACCTTCAGGACTGTACCATCAGACTCCAGAAATATGGGGGGAGGGGGGGTTACTTCCGGGGAGTTTCCTGTTGGGATGAGCTGTGTGTAGGAGGGGTAGTGTACTTGGCCTGTGTGTGTGTATGTGTGTGTGTGGGGTCGTGAGCTTGAATCCTAATCCCTCAGGTTTGGCTGCAGCACGGCCTTGGGATAAACTGTCATGTATGCTGTGAACATTTGAAAATGCTACTTGGATTTTAACTCAACTTAACTTTTCTTTTGAAATATTCATGTTTAGTCTTTTTTAAAAATGTTTTTCTGTAACAGGAATGCCAACTCTGGTAAGAAAATCTTTTAATTTTTGTTGGTTCTTTTGCTGCAGTGTAATGCTTAACCAGTTGTTTTGTCCAGTAAAGAAGTGAGGAAATGAATAAACAGACATTGAAAATATAACTTTTATAAATTTTTTATGTGATTAAATAAAATTTTTTTTATATATATGTTGCAACAGCAAACTTAAAAGAGTAATAGCCTGTTTTTAGCTTGCAGTAATTTCAGCATATATAAAAAAATATTCTTTTTATTTTAGTCAAACTTCATCAGTTAAAAAAAAAGAAAAAGAAAAGATAAATTTTGCTGTAATTTAGCTGCACTTTCAGATCTTTCAGCAGGGAGGATACTTTCAAACCAGCTCGAATGTTCACCTGTTAGAAGAATAGCTCCTTTACCAGATGAGCAATAGTGTCGTACAAAAAAACCAGTTATTTTTAATCTAAATATTTGACAGATTAACAGGAAGGTTTGTTCCAGAAATCATGCAGGATTGTCCTTTGACCTCTAGAAACCACTGAAGAACTCAAATTGAATTTAACTCAGTTAAATGTCCAGTTATTTAAAAAAGATAAAAATAAAAATAATAAATAAATAAATTTAAAAAAAGAAAACAGACACGACACAATTACAACAGCAAATGTGGTGAAGAGATTTTTAAAAGCTAAAATGCAGTTTTGTTTCATCTCTCATTGCAACCAAATTGCTTACCTTGTTGCTCAATGCAGTCCTGAGGGTCACCCTTTCTCTTTGTAGAAAAGCAATATGTAAAGAGTAAATCAGCTTCATAAGCTAATAACAATATATACATTTTACCTTTAAAGTAAAAAAAAAAGTCTAATGAGAAATTAAATATTTCTTTCCCCCACATACAAATGGTATATTATCCATCACATGCTGAAGCAAAGGGGCTGCCAGCCTCAGATCAAACAGCTGTTTCTTTGAATCAGTTCTCTTGAATGAGTCATAAGTTTAGTTTATGTGTAGATGCAAACATCAGTGAGAGCAAATTGAGATTTAAATAAGGCAAACTACAGGTGTGATGTTGCTGATGTTGATGAGGGGGTGATTTAAATTAAAATACATCTCATCCTAAAAAGAGAAAAAAATATGTTGAGTAGAGAGAATGCATGCTTAACTATGTACATGTCTCAGGTTAGCACAGTCAAAAGGTTTCTGACACAGATTATTAAAATAACTTGTAATTCAGTTGTGCATCTAATTTTTTTTAAAAGAAGGAGCTTAGACAGGCTGAGAAAATATGACTGAAGGAGATCAGTAAATAAAAACTAAGAGGGCCTTTGCAGTTAAACAGATGTATGTAGCTGCTCTGTGACCTGCAGCACAAAACTGCAGTCTCACTGGTAGCCTAAATTAAATATGAGAAATGCAGCTGGAAAATGTGTGTGAATAAGTCTGGTTTCTGAAATTCAGTGTTGCAGCAGTAAATAAAAGTCCCCACAATTTTTTGCTTCCACATACGTACGTACACATACATCTTTACGATGAGAGACAAATACTGATTAAGCGGAGACTGCAGTTTGGTTCAGTCAGAAAAGGTCACTTGTGAAATTGAAATAGCTTTCAGTAAATTATGCTGTCCTCTGTTTCCTGTTAAGCCTCAGACTCACATTGATTTTCATGATTTCAAAGGGACTCACTGACTTTTCGGCACTCTGAGAAGAAAGCAGATCATGACCTATTCAAAATCTGAACTGGTATAACAGCTAGTTTGACATCAGAATTACTGTGTGTGTATAATGGGTGTGAACACAAATACGGATCAATACAACTACAGCAGAGGGAGGGAGGTGGAGGGGAAAAGACTGAGTACAGGCACCCTAACTGTTATGTAAGTGGCAGTTGTGTTTACAGAAGCTGCAGTGTGATGTTGAAAGCAACATCAGCTCCCTCAACCAGACTTGAGCATCGATCTTTGTGTAATTCTCTACTGAATTGCTTATGTTTTATTCACAAAACCAAAAGGAATAAAAAGACGGCTGTGATCATATCATGGAGAACCAGTACCTCCAGGCAACAAAACTGATCCATGCATATATTGTAGCGCTGTAGGATTTCAAAACCACACAAGCGAAAGCAGCAATACATTTCAACACTTCCGTTGAGACTCTGTAATTCACCGCTATGACTTTTATGATGAAACAATAAAGTGAGGCTCCAAGGGCAAAATGAAAAATAAATAAATAAATAAATCTGCAGCCTTAATCTGGATTAACGGTGTTCATCACGTTGGCTTCAAACCAGATCAACCAAAAACAAACATTGTGGGATAAGTCTAGAGCATGTAAAAAGCACCAACCTCAAGAAACTGGCCTCCAAACATATCACAATTCTGGTAAAAGTTGCTGTTTCAAAGGCTCAGTAGTTTTCTAAAGTGAACAGGATATTTAGCCATGTTAAGGACATTGCTAAAAATGTTAAAAAACAAAACAAACAAACAAACAAAAAAAAAAACCAACCCCACTCAGTTCAAATAAACAAATTTATTTCTGGAAGAAGTGAAAAACTGCAAGCTAAACAACATGATCAATCACTGCATGTTAGTTTTGATCTAAACTAGCTAGTTGGTTTACAGCATAAATATGTTTTGTTATATTGAGAAATGATCTTTTTAATTTTTACTAAAGGAAAAATGTTTAAAACTATGAAAATGATCAAACGGTTTTGGCAAAGAACATTGAAATTAACCATTTAGCAAGCAAAGTTAAGCTTGGTTAAACTAAGCTAACCCATGTAGCTAATATTAGCTGTTGTTTCCAACTTAGCTGGAAAAAAATAACTAATTCAGCAATTTTTCAAGTTTCTCTATAAGTTAGATGTAATCGCAAAAAGCATTGCACAAGCATGGTCTTTAGCTTAGGAGGAGGGTGGTTTTCTCAGATGATGCTCTGCTTTGTTAAAGGTCCCACATTACTTTCTAAAAGTTTTCTAACAGTCTTATCTATCTTCATAGCCTGTGTATGAGGCTCAAGACTTATCACACTAAGACTTTTTTCATCCTCTAACAACACCAGAAACGGAAAAATCCGTGTATGACATCACCTTCATTGGGAATTCAGCTGAAATTATGCTTACAGTGCATGCTAGCTCTGCGAGTAGAAGGTGATGTAAAGGGCTGGAACAAAGCTAAATGAAAATGTGATGTAATGATTAATGAATATTAATTAGGATGTAACACCATCAAGCAACATTATTATTTTAGCAAGCTGTAGCTATATCACATTAGTAAGGCTAATAAGTAAGGCAATGCTAGCTTTTGTAGCTAAAATTGTGACAGCAGGAGTCAAATATCTCAGGTGATTGGGTGACTAGTGTAATGTACAGAACAAATACTGACATTAAACTGTACTTCAGCTAAAGGAATTTTGTTAAGGGAAGTTCCTTTAGCTGACCTTCTCAGGGATGTCAGGTAAAGCAGAAAGCAGAGCATAGAAAGTACTGTTAATGTGTAGACTGTGTCATGGAGTACAGATTAAGATTTAGCTTTCTCTGATAAAACAGCTTACCGGCACTTTAATGGTTTGGAGTCAACAAGCTACCAGATGTCATGCTTTTTTTTAATGGAATAAACAGGAAATGTGTTGCCCAAAAATGTAAATGCTTCCATACAGGTGCACTGTATGGTGTAATTAGTCCAAATATGTGACAAAGTTACCGATAAAAGCCCAACTGGTTCTGATTTAGCAAAAAGATTTGACTTTGCTTTGGGCAAATCACTCGGTAAATCACTCGGTAAACAGGGATTTGTGGTTGAGAGTGCACTACATTTTAAACAGAAGAGCAACTCTTCTTCAGTTGAATGTTAATGCAGACTGGCAGGAAGAACATCAGTTGCATAGTGGGATTTCACTAGGTTCAGTGGATACACAATTTATTACAGAAGTCAATGCACATTTCACACTTCAGTAGTTCAAAATCCATAAACACTGGTCTACAGAGGCATGGCATTAAGTGACAGGGTCAGATGTGTCATCATATTCTAGTAGGTGAGTGCAGGTATGGCCCACATCAAGAATACAGATCACATCTGAATGCTTAAAAGAGTCACTTAGGGGATCTAGTGACTCTGTAATTCTGTAACAGGGCATTTTCCTTGCAATGTTTGGGTCCAACTTGTTACGCATTAAGTCACTGCCAATATGTTAGATATCACTTTATTTGCCTAAATAAATAATTCTACCCCTGGTCCATAGGTAGTTTTGGGTTAATAAAAGATTTGATAAATGTCATGTCATTTTCTGTACCGCTTGTTCCCATTAGGGGTCACGGGGTGAGCTGGAGCCTATCCCAGCAGTGTTTCAGGTGAA
>JBAMHW010000001.1:31672811-31699496 GCA_037177495.1 Rhadinocentrus ornatus | reverse complement strand
CCCAGCCGAGGCTCGAACCAGTGACCTTCTTGCTGTGAGGCTGCGGTGCTAACCACCACACCACCGTGCAGCCCGATTTGATAAATATGAAAATTAAACTAAACATGGATTTCATAGTCATCTGATTTCAGTTAAGATAAAGACTCAGATTTTGGAATGAGATCTCAGATAGCACATCATCAAAACACCAAATGAGCAAATATCTTTTGGAATAACGTTTTATCCTCCGGAAGAGTCCAGATAATTATAGAGTGAATGTAAAGGTGCACTTAAGCTGCTCTAATGACACTCTAGTTACTCAACACTTAAATGAAACACATTTCAATGATCTCATCTGAAGTTGTTAAATGCAAATGTGTTTGTGATATGATAATAACAGTAACAGATTCAGCAAATAATCTTCTACAGGAAAAAACAAACAACAAAAGCAAAAAACAAAAACAAAGCCCATCTAAACTAGTTAATTCAGATTAATCATATATAGGTTAATATAAAGCAAAAACCCCCAAAAGCCCATCTAAACTACTTAATTCAGATTAATCATATGAAGGTTAATATAAAGCAAAAACCCCCAAAAGCCCATCTAAACTAGTTAATTCAAATTAATCATATGAAGGTTAATATAAAGTAAGTTATTTAATAGTTAACTGTGCAACATTTAAGAGCTTGTGTACCAAACTGTGGCATTTAGATAAACAGCTTACTGTCTAATGCAAAACATGTCAATGTTAGAACACTTGCTTATCTCTAAATTAAGTAAGATGTAGCCTGATATTTAAAAACTGCTTGATTTTGCAAGCATTTGCTGCCTGTGTTTACCATGTAAGTTGTTCAATTTTCTCACTAATTGATGTGACAGTAAAAGTCTGAAAATGCAACAGAATTTGAATCACTGTGTCTCAGCATTCGCTGCCTCTGGTCACCATAAAAACCAAGACAGATCTGAATGTGTCATCGTCACAGCAGTGCTGTGTGATGGATCAAAATGGCGTCAGAGCGTTTGAGCGAGGAGACAAGATTATCTGCTTGTGCAGAAAAAGACCCTAAAGGGGAAGTCTGCACTCCTGACTTCTTCTACCCAACACTTTTAATGTAAGCTCTGATTATTATTCCAAATGAATAAAGAGAGCCAGTATGCTCAAACTGAAATAAAAAAAACCCAAACACATCAAACAAGTTAGATTGATAGGTGAGAGAACTAATGTTAAACAAGAGCAAGCTGCAGAAAACATTTTACATTTGCCTGGGAAGTTAAATAAAAACAAAAAACAGATGCAGTAATAAAATTGGGTGACATATTTTCTATATTTCTTTCTTACTTTTTTGTGAGTTTGATGTGAATTTTGTGTTCTCATAAAATTATTGCTGTGAAGCATTTTAAAACTGTGGCTTAGGCCCAACTTGACAGGTCACAAAACGCACTGTGGCTTAGCCATGTGTCTGCTTCAAAAGTTTCTTTTCCTTTGCTGCTAAGTTGACAGACATTTGTGTTGTATTTCAGGTTCAGCATGCAGCACTGTGTAAATCAAGGAAGGTAACAGTCTATCAGCGCAGCTCGTGAAGCTTTAATGGTGAGACTCTAACCACAGAAGACCTGCTGTTTCTTGGTATCCAGGAGACGTGCAGCAACACTGGGAGTACCTCAGCTCCTTGGGAGGATTATGCCATTATAGCCGACAAGTTGAGCTTCCTCAGTGTACAACAGCTACCAGACAAAGTCATTCCTGCTCCATTTTCACAGAAGCAGGAATCATGGATGACCCCTATCAGAACAATGTGAACCAGCAGATGACAGAGGGTGGGGATTACACCTACACTCAAGACTGCGGAGGTCAAGACGGCTACCCTTACCAGACAGACTACCCCCCACAGGATGAGGATGCCGCCAGTGATGATACTGAGGGGGCAGATGACAATGATCAGATGTATGAAGGGGAGTACCAGGGCGTCCCCCACCCTGACGAGATCAAGGAGGCACGGCGAGCAGCTCGGCTGGAGGCCAGGAGGAAAGCCCGTCTGGCTGCCCAGCAGGAGGAGGAGGAGGAAAACCTGTCTGAGCAGTATGAGACCATCATGGAGGACTGCGGCCATGGGCGCTTCCAGTGGATGCTCTTCTTTGTGCTGGGCCTGGCGCTCATGGCTGATGGTGTAGATGGCTTCGTGGTGGGCTTTGTCCTGCCCAGTGCTGAGAAGGACATGTGCATATCCAACGCTGACAAAGGATTGCTGGGTTAGTAAAGTTGTAGAAAGCAGAGGTGGTTTCTGCTGAGTTTATGTTATAATCAATCATCTTCAGTGTGAGACATTGTACAAAAGAACTATTTTTTTTAGAAAATAAAATCATAAAAAGGTAAATACATTTAATCTTAATATAAGTTTGTTTGTGAGAGGACAACAGTTGAGACATCACACTCAAAGCTAAACCTGTTGTCATTTCCCAGCTTATTCTGTTAGCATGAAATCGCTCAGCAGAGCTCAACACAAGTCCTACAGCACCTGGAATGAAGACAAGAGCCTAGAAAAATGTTATCTGTAGGTTATATTGATCTAGCAAGATGCAATGGCAAACCAGAACAAGGTTGTTATATCTCCTATGTGACATTTTTCTCAACCCAGCTGTGCCTAAACCAAACCAAAAAGGAACTGAAAAGTATAGATGGAAAACAACTGCATAGCACTGATAGAAATATTAAAAAATAATGAACAGGATTACAAACTTTATTACAAAAGCAAACAAATATTTACAATATGAAGATATAGCTCTCTCCTACCTTCAAAGACCAGGATTGCTGCATATGCATGGTTATGCATTTCAGTCTCTGAGCAGGATCAGTTTCAGTTTGCTGAGTAAATCTCTGCTAGACAACTAGAAAGAAAGTTATAGAAATTGAAGTTTATACATAACAAGATAAAAGCATCTATGAACTGTAACGGGGCTCCAAGTTTGGATCCACTTTTGGTTAAACCTGGGTTAATTTTGGAGTTTTATTTTTTTACTTTAGTACAACACCCAGTGGTTTCTGAAGTTACAAAGTAAACCTTTCGGACCACATGACCAAACTACAGCCTTCTAACTTAAAATTTTAAAAGTCCACACTAGCTGGATTTATACTTTTGCTGCATCTGCAAGGTCAGGTTACAGTGTCACCTCTGTATGCTCTGCGTAGGTCTTCCAGACCTAAAGCTGGATTTATACTCATCTGTGTGTGGTAGGGAAATCTGAATTTGTGTGGTTATGGTGGAAGAGAAACTGCAGCACAATGCCGTAACCCTACGCTCGAGTGCAAGAACACATTTCACCGGCGTCAGCTGTGCTGACCCTACCATATGCAGACGGCGTGCAAATATAAATCCAGCTAAAACGTTATTGCTGGTCAATACAAAACATGATGGCCTTTTTGCCATCCCTTAAACTATTTAGCTAGCATGGCTAAAAATCAATTTAGCAAACTTGTTTCTCTAAAACAGACATACAGCCTTCAGGAAACACACAGTACTTCCTAATTACAGTCATCTGTCTGTAAGTTGCAGTGTTTACCCAGAAAGGAGGAACACATCAGTGAAATGATGTGCCGTTGTGCTTGGCTGAAACAAAATCCCGCAGGTGTTTAGCTCTTGATGACTGCAGACCATAAGATGGAAATATCCTCCACCTGCTTCTGTAAGTTAGGGGAAAAAGCTTGGATCCTTTACAGGCAAACACAAAAAAACAAAGAATAATCACCACTGTGTCTTCATAGACAATTGTTCTGTCGTGAGCAACAAGATTAGCTTAACTGAGTCTTGGCAGCGATGCATCAAATGTCTCTAAGTCGACCTGCTGGAGTCATACAGTAACACATCTTTATTGTTTGGTGATTTTAGCTCCTCTTAAGACACAAATAGATCATTTGTTGTGTATATTGTGGATTATGGAATGTGCATGTTTTATTTGAAAGAGTAAGCATTAAAAGATGATGCAGAAATTTGTATGCAGCATAGATGCAACTTACCGAGATATGTACCTTGAAAGCATCTGTTCTTCACTGCCTAGACAACTAAGCTGCAAATTGAAGGGCTCACCTTATTTCCCAGACTTCGTATTTAGCCAGGCGATGTGGCAGATTACACATCACTCATTTCATCTTAACAACGGGCTCCTGGGAAGAAGCGTTGTGAGAGACTGATGACGAACCAGGTGGTGATTGTATTCATAGTGTGTTCCCAGGCTAATATGAAGCATGCTGCAGCAGTCAGAGATCTTGGCGGCCTGCAGTGCCCGGTGCAGAGCTGTCAGATACTCTTCAGGCCTCTGACAGGCTGTGGTAGCAGGACGAAAGCCTGGCGAAAATTAAATCACAGCATCTGTTTGTGCAGAGCGGGAGGTGTGCTATGGTCGCTGGCTAAGAATATGAAGTCGATCCACAGAATGATAGTATTTGATGCATGCTCATGCTCTGTTCACCAGACACGCAGGGGCAGAAATGTGTTCAAGCTTACCCCTTGTCTTGAATTGAAGATGGACTCCCAAACATTTTGTGAAAAACAAGAGGCTTGGTGCATTTACATTTAATGGTGTTTTTTATGGTTTAATCTACAGACTAATGATAAAAGACAGAATGGGAGACAGAATGCAGCAAACAAAGAATTCGGAGATTTAAAGGGAAAAACAACATGGCAATTCTAAAGTGTGGATAACACGATAAAGCAAAAATCTGTGAATTAAAAAAAAATCCATGCATCAGTTATGAGATGTCTTTATGATGCATTCCTCCTGCTATGTGATTATGTTGGTGTGGTGTTTTTTGCAGAGAAATCTTTTGTTGCTGTAGCTGCTGCAGCTGCTGCCAGCACACACAGAGCCTTCTAATATCAACAGAACTTTGTCATCTAAATTAATTTATACATTTTTGTCAAGAGTCAATCTGAACGTCTTTATAATCAAGTTCTCCAGATGATATGACCATGAAGGTTGTTTATTCATGCTCTTGTATACAAACCAAAACTGCACCCTGTAAAGAACAACCCTGACAAGCAGCAGGAGGAAAATAAGACTCATGAGTGTTTTCACTTGGGAGACAAACATCTTCATTAGGTACCTTATTTAAGAAGCTACAGTCATAGTATTGAGGAAGGAAGGGATGATATAAAACCAGACATCTTTGTGTGACGTGAAATCGAGACCAACATCTGTTTTTACCAAACTTCCTGGTTGGTTTTAGACACCATTATTTGGTAGGGATAGAAAAGTTTCACTGTTAACATTCTTTCTATAAAGTAGCAGTCAGGTTTTGGTTACACGTAAATATACTGCATTACAGTGAAACTGACTTTTCCTGGTTGGCTTGAGATAATGGCATCACTTGGTTAGGGCGAGAAATTCGAACAACTTTGGTAGATCACTTGAAATGATCATTTTATACTCAACATTATACACTCTTTTTTTACAAAGTTAACTTCACCCTGAAGAACCCAGTGTTTACCTTTGACATGCAGTCTCTCTCCTATTGGTTGAATGTGACTGAAGATATGACCTATACAACCCCAAACCCGAAGTTTTAAAGTACGGTTTCTCAGTCTTGAAATGTTGCTGGACAACGACGACTCCATGAATGTACAAAATAAATGTCACTCAAAACAAGTCAGAAAGTTACATAGTGCTATTTTACAGATAAGAGCTAAAACAGAATATTTTAGACAGATTATTACAGGTGCTGTAGTTCTTGACACAAATTGAACAATGTTTGTTTTTGAACTGTGAATAATGTAAACATTTACTTATTGATTCCTTTCACGGAAACTGTGAACTTAAGCCAAACATATGATCGCATCTTAAATTTGTTCACACCTAATGTGTTGTTTACAAAAACGTCTACAAAAACAGACTCCAATACCAGATGGCTTACTTGACTTGATAGATTTATGACTTTCAACTAAAACTTTTAATTTCTCAGCTTCTGAACAAACTGAAATAGTATAAAAGCTTAAACCTCCTGCTGATATAATAAATGATTAAAACTAGCTTAATGTTCATTGTGTTTCCACACAACTTTCCTGTGTATTCTAAAATTGATGATGCTCCCATCATGTCCAGTTTAATTTGCAAATGTTGCTTTAGTTTCAGTATCTGAATGAAGTGTTTAAGTAAAGAAATACTTAATTTTTCTGCCATCACAAACTTTGCTGCTGCTATCAAGCTAATCTTTGGTACCGAAACTCGTTTTGTGTTCTTTTAAATGTGCTTCTCATGTTATGTAAGTAAATGTCGCTAAGGCTATATCATCATAATCATAATGATATCTGTATCTGTTTTGTCCCTCAGGGTTAGCATTGTTTCACTCAGTGTGTGCTGTGTGGTTAATGTGGCCACAGTTGCATCTTTTTGTAGACACATTATCTCCTCTTCTAGAGGTGATAAATGCACTTAGAGTGCTTTCACTTTTAATACTGCAAGGTAAAAGGAAATTCTTCTTCCCTTCAGGTATTCAGTATCCTCACTGGGCTCAAGGACACTTTTTTTCAGGCTTATTGTTGCTGGGATTGACTCTGGGCCTCCACCTGAAGGACAGGCTTTCTAATCTCAAGCCCTTCCTGTGAGCCTGTCCAAGCACATATCAAAGACATACACACTGCCTCAGGCATCACCTAGGCCATGATATTAGGTGACATGATGACTTTGAGTATTTGTTTCTTGCTGTACTGAGCAGTCTCTTGTTGAATGGGATGTGCAGCTTGACGTGTGGAGCGTTAGGGCATTTGGATAGTTTAGTAATCTGCAGGGAAGGTGCACACTATGGCTCCACGTGCCGGTAAGCTGCTTAGGCCCTCTGTAATTAGGGCTGTGTAGTAAAAACACAAAGCAGGCAGGAAGTATGGGTCTGAAGGTTTAAACAACTCGGTGGAGTGGACGGCTGAAACTGTGTGATTAAATTCTGACGCAAAAAAAAGAGAGGAAGACATGCTGTCCTTTGAGTGTTAAAACCAGAAGGAGTGCCAGACTAAGACCAGCTGCCTGTTGAATGCTGGCGCTGACTCCAGACTGCTATGACTCAGAGGATCTTGTATTCATGGCAACAATGAAATGTTTCAGAGAGTGCTCAGAAAACACAAAGACAGCTGGAGCAACACTTGTCACATGTGAATAAAGCTGTAAGAAGGTGTAGAGATACTCTTCCTGTATGCGTCAAAATGATTGTGACCTTTTCTTTCTCTGTCTTCTTTCGGGGACTGCTATTATCAGCCTACGTGTATTTTCTTAATACATAATCAGAAATATTCTGAAATATCCGGTGTTGATCAGACCTCACATGAAAGGATGCATCACACTGCTATACAATAGAAAGGGTGAAAGATTTGTCTGCTCTTCTGTTTTCATACAAGGGTAAAGTGAGACCCCTGGTGGAGATTATCAGGACATTCACTTCAGTCTTGATCTTTAAAATCTGAGGTGTAAAGCTTTCATTATGAGTTTGCATTACTATGTGTATTTGCAGGTCTGCTGGTGTATGTGTCCATGATGGTGGGTGCATTAGTGTGGGGTGGTCTGTGTGATAAAATGGGCAGGAGGAAGTGTCTAATCTACGTCCTCACCATCGACCTGGTCTTTTCCTTCCTGTCCTGCTTCGCTCAGGGCTACGGCTTCTTCCTCTTCTTCAGGTTCTGCTCCGGTTTTGGGTGAGGCACATTTTTTTATGTCACATTTGCATTTGCAGAGCTGGAATAAACGACAACTCCACCGGATATTTGCAACGACTGACATTTTCTACGAATAAACCAGATAACGGAAACAGGTTTTGAGTTAGACGCCTGACATTTAAATAAGTAATGTAAGAGGTAGCACTTCCATTAAAACATAGAATGATTCTTTTGGAACAGCATGGTGGATAAAAAAAAAAACCCACAACATTTGGTTTATATGTTTATGTCTTAATAATAAAGCACACATAAATTTCACTACGCATTTCATCCTTAAGGCTGTTTTTTGCAACATTTTTAGTGGTCTTGAAAATAGTCTGAACCCAGACAGGTGATTGCAGCACTACATCCTGCAGCTCTCCAAGCATTCATGCCTGTCACTCTCTTTTTTGATTGGATGAATTTTAGGTCCTTAATTTAGAGATTTCAGCTTTTAAAAAAAAAAAAAAAAAATCAAAACATATAATTTCTTTGTAGTGCTAAACAAGACAAATGGATAGTAAGGTTCTTTCTGTGATTCAAAGATTAAATTCTTTTGATAAAGGTTGCAGTCACATTTATTGATGCTAAGTGATATGTGATACTTTTTAGTTGTGCAAAAATTCTCTTTATTCCATGTTTTTACCAGCTTCAGCAAAAGTTTAACAGGGACTATCATCATGTAAAACATAGAAGAAACAGAATTTAGATTTAGAGTGAAATATGGACCTGACATCAAATGTTAATGCTGCACTCCATGAAATATTAAGTTTGCACCAGTACTTTTTCTCTCATTAGATACCAAAGTACATTTAACTGTAAGTTTCTAATATCACTGCTCTTCCACTTCTGGAATAAATCTGGATATGAAATGTGAGATGTTTTTTTCTGCATTCAGTATAATAACTTGCCAGGATGCTGCTGAAATCAATACACAACAAAGATAAATATAGTTATTTTTTCTATATTTTACTGCTTTGAGCAACACAAATTCAAGTCGATAAACCGTCAGTCCAGTGAGGGGCAGATTGAGATTGACTTTTTTTGAATCTCAACTCATAAAAACAAAACTGACTAAAACATAAGCATTAACTAAGAACATTTGGGGAAAATAAGGATAACAAAAGTGCTTTTCTGCTGCAGAATCGGTGGTTCAATCCCAATCGTGTATACCTACTTCACTGAGTTCCTGCAGATGGATAAACGTGGAGAACATCTGAGCTGGCTCTGCATGTTCTGGATGCTGGGAGGCCTTTATGCCTCCTTCACTGCCTGGGGAATCATTCCTCACTACGGTAAGATGCAAACTTTCATAAGTAAACAAAAACACACAATCACCAAAAATCTAATTCATTCTAACTGAGAAGACAGACTCAATATTTCACTTTTCATTAAAACGTAATTCACTGCTGGAGCATTATTTTGGATTTTTCCCTCTCTGGCAAGGTGAAGCTGAATTAATTTAATAGTGTTATTTGCTGAAGTTATCACAGCAATTATTTGGTAAACAAGTAAATTGTCTAAATTAAAACAATCAAATATTTGTGCATCCAAACAATTCCACATCCACGTGGATTTAATTGAATAAAATTTTTTTTTAAAAATGTTAAATTGTTTTTTTAACTTATTTTCCAGGTTGGGGCTTCGCCATTGGTACACAGCTTCAGATGCACAGCTGGAGATTATTTATTTTTGTGTGTCTCTTCCCTGCGCTGGCTGCACTCATTGGAGTCATCTTCATTCCAGAGAGCCCACGTTTCTTGCTGGAGGTCAGATAGCCGGCCAGAAACCCCTAACAGATTCAAAATATAGCAGTCATATGTGCAATAACCTAATATTCAATGTCAATGCGCAGTATTAAACATTTGAGTAGTGATTGGCTAAAAAAGATGAGTCACCAGCAACCACAGCAACATCCCACTGCTGTGCAAAGGTAGCAAAGAGCTGCTAAGGCATCAGCAGAACGCCACCCACCCCTGTTTTCCATCCAGGACAATGTCAACCCTCTAACCACATGTGGTATTGTATTTGTGTGTTACTGCTGCAACACGCCCCCAAGTTATCACACATCACCCCTTCTGATAAGAAACAGACTGAATGGGAACGCTGACACCCTGCCGGTGTGTCTCGCCATGGCAGAGCTGCATGTGGGAAAGTTTCAGTGGTTAAACTGTGAGCCATAATTAAAAGAGTCGTTCTTAAATATAGTAGACCATACTGTTTAATTTCATCTACAATTTCCAAAGGCCATGACATGTTTCACAGAGCGGTCTTGAAGCTTACAGTCACGCAAAAATGTTCAGTATATATGTAATTGTGTGTGTGTGGTTTACAGAATGCCCGACATGATGAGGCGTGGATGATCCTGCGACAAGTTCATGACACCAACTGGAAAGCCAAGGGGGAGCCTGAGAGAGTCTTCACTGTAAGGCCTTTTATTTCCACCAAAGTTTGACAAATTCCTCGACTAGCAAGTTGAAAGCATCACAATAAAATGAATGCAGCTGTGCAGTAGGTGGTCCCATCTCAGCTTCCTACTGACTTTGACCTATAAATGTTCAAAACAGCTGAGTTACACACATCATTTGTGTAAATGAGCAGGAACTACAACTAGCTTAATTAGGCTAAAATGAGCCAAACATTAATTGGAAGAGCTTCATATAACCACATCTATCAAAGCCTAAATTCGAAAACATTACTCCATAAGTTATGTAAGCCAGATAAAAAAGTCTTTACAATATTAAAAGTACAGCGCACAGATTAAACAGTAACTGTACATCTTTTGATTTGGGTGTAAAAATGACAAACATCTCCTGGCAGTGTAAAATTTACTGTCAATCAATTAATAGAAAGAATTTCTGACCCAAACTTTTACAATCATGGTGGTTAAGTGCACTCAGGGGAATCAGTAACAGTGAGTCTTTACAGGATGTGACAGGATATATTGTCTCAGACAGAATTATTCTGCTCTCTTGCAGATGCACACACAGACTGCTGCAGACACTTACACAAGCATATTTATTAGTCATACTTACTAAGATACTTCCCAGTCTGTGTTGAGTCTGCTTGTAGAATATATTCCATAAATGCATAGTCCACAAACTTTGTATTTACTCAGTTTTCTTTTTGGTTTTCCGGCCTATGAGCAATTGTCTGCACTTTTTTTGTGTGAGGCACATCAAGGACAAACTGAATTGGAGGGTAGATGAATGTCTGCACTCCACTGTACTGGTGATATTACAGTTCACATGACATAAACCAAAGTGTTAGAGCCAATTCATGTTTTCCAGGTGTGCTTTCTGCAAAACAACATCATGAGTCGGCCTAAGTCTTTATGAAAGTAACCTTTTTGTTATCTGTCACTTTACCATTAATGATACTTTCATTCACAGAATCTATAAAGATCCCACTGACGTCTGTTTACGGCTGCAATTTCTTTGAGTGCTCTTACATCCCTGAAATACTGCATTTTAATGTTGTACATGTACTATGACAGCATATACATTCATATAAATTCAAGGACGCACAGACTGTGCTTTGCTCTTGGAATTGACAGAACATGTGTCTGTAAAAGAAGCAAATTATGTCCTTGAATCAAAGTATGAAATGACCAAAGTGGGCAACAAAACCCACCACACCATGACAGAAGAGAGCACATCTGTAAGCCAACTTAATATAAAAAATTGCTAAGGTGTCTTGTCCCTGCTATTAACTGGAGACCTGTCCAGGGAGTACCCTGCCTCTCGCCTGCTAATTGCTGGGATAGGCTCCAGTTTCCCGGCAAACCTGAATTGGAATAAGAGGTATAGAATATGGATGTATGGATGCTAAGGTGTCAGGTTTCTCTGAAGGGGCATTTTTGTTTCTTCTTTATATATTTAAAAAATTACTATGATTTTTTCATTCATGTAAATTAAGTATTTTTGGAGAGTTTAGTTGCCTCTCAAAGCCATTTCTCACATCTTAAAGCAACAGTAATGAGCTTTAGCAGATTTTCTTACTTTAGCTCCCCTTAATGATGTAATTCAGCACCCATTATAGATTCTGTCTCTTCTCTCAGCTCTCTCCAGCCAGTAAAAGTCAGTCCAATGTTATCTCTTGTATTATCTTTTGCTCTGCCAATGTGTTGATATCCACTTCCTGGTGTATGATGCAGTACTATAAAGGGAAATTCAGCTGTAGTGGGATGCTGCGGGGTGGAAAAAAAAAGTTGTGAAGTGCAGTTTCTCAGCCTTAAGATGCTGCAGGGCAATGACCGCTCTGGAAATGTACATAATAAATGTCAACGTGCCATCAAAATTATTCAAAAGCACAAAGTTTTAGGCTCAGAAAGTTATGTAGTGTAGGTTTAAAGGAAATGACCAAAATTAATAGTCTCTTTTTTTCTTTCTTGCTAACAGCCAATCAGACAAAAAACAAAACTGAGGACAACGACTCAGTCTCCATCCTTCTCTTTCAGGTAACAAACATCAAGACTCCACAGACTCAGGAAGATGAGTTCATAGAGATCCAGAGTGACACTGGAACTGCCTTTCAGCGCTGGACTGTCCGAAAGATGACCATGCTGCAGCAGGTCTGAAAATAACTTTCCATTACAATAAACTACAGCTGAACTGGTAAACCAGAATTTCACTTTGCATTTGTTTTTCTGTCCTGGAGACCTAACACAACCTGGTTTCACAGAAACTATTAGTATCTAATTACACGTTGGAAGCACATAATCTGTGAGGAATGAATGGTAGTGGCACAAAAACAAGATCCTTTTCATTATGGAGAGATTGAGGTCATTTTCTCATGTTACTGGGAGATCTGGTTCATCAAACATTCCAAGCCTGATTGTCTGTTTTTCTTTCCTAAAGGTGATGGCCAATGTAATGTCTTTATCTGCTCCTGAACTCAGACTTCAAGGTCTTTTCCTGATCATTGTGTGGTTTTGCATGGCCTTCAGGTAACAAATAATCTATGTTGAGATTTATGGTTAAAGCTCACAAGGAGAACAGATTATTCCCAAATTCCAAATTGTTTCACGCCCTTCTGGTTACTTTGATTTAACAGCCTCTTGGTTTTATGTTTTTGTATGGATCAGCTACCACGGGCTGGGAGTGTGGTTCCCAGATATGATCAAGTACATGCAGTATGAAGAGTTCGAGTCCAAGGTTCGAGTGTTTCACCGAGAGCGAGTGGAACGCTTCCACTTCAATTTCTCTCTGGTGAACCAAGTCCATCGTGAAGGAGAGTACATCCATGACAAGTATGTTACCTTCACCTGCTGGTAATGTCTCATGGTACACCTGGGCTGTGTCCCAATGTGCTCCCTACACCCTACATAGTTCCCTAAATATTGGTCACGCCATTTTGTAGGGGTGTCCGAATGTCTAGAGAGAAAAAAGTAGGGCACTCAAAATGACCCACAGTGCATTTTAAACAGTAGTGAGCATCGATGGTCACTAGACGGGTCAATATAGACCACAATGCATTGCGGGCAGAAGCTCAAGAGATATGCAACAGATATGCTAAATAGATATGCGAAAAAGAATAAAATACAACATAAGGAATAAAAATAAAAATATTTACACACAACTTTGGATTGGATTTGGAATGACATCTTGACTCACATTGTGGTTGCCGTGGTGACAGATGGTAGTCTGGTGGTCTGCGGTGAGGGAAAAATAGGCAGCTTCGTGTCTAAATCTCCAAGAAGATGAGTGCACTATGTAGTGTGCTATACAGTGCAGCCCTATGTAGTGAACGAGGGGTTAGAGAGTTGGGTGGACATTTGGACACAGCCATGGTGTCCTGAAATATAGTTAAAAGGTCATGTCTTCTCTTTCATTTAGGTTTGCAAACATAGAAATAAAGTCTGTGAAGTTTGAAGATTCCCTGTTTGAGAACTGCTACTTCGAGGACGTTAAGTCAACCAACACATTCTTTGAGAACTGCACCATCAAAAACACTGTCTTCTATAACACAGGTACCACAGTCATTGTTAACCTATGCAGTATGTCTCTATTAAAGCAATGAGAGGAGAAAAACTATAGCTTGGAGAAATGGCTCACCAAAAACTGTAAGCAAGTCCTTTGAAACCCTCTGTGATTTACTTTCAGACTTGTGGCAGGACAAGTTTAAAGACTGTCGAATGGAAAACACCACCTTCCTCCACCCGAAGAAAGGCTGTCATTTAAACTTCCAGGAGGAAAATGACATAGTCATCTATATGGTCAGCTTCCTGGGGAGCTTGGCTGTGTTGCCTGGCAACATCATCTCAGCACTGTTCATGGACAAGATAGGAAGAATCAGAATAATAGGTGAGATCAGCAGAAAGCATCAGCACAGGACAGAGATTGTTCTTTTTTTTTACCTTTTATTTTACCAGATTTCCCTGGTAACTTTGAAAAGGGAGTTTTCCAACACATTTTAATGCGAAAAGGTTAATTTAAATCCAAGCCATGATCTTTTCCTTAATCTAAAGAAGTGGTATTGCTGTTTAAATCTAACAAAACAGGAAGTAAAAGTTAAAGCTCATAAAGACATTTGTGCATTGGTGTTGTGTCCAAAAATAGTCAAATTAATAGATTAATTTTTGAGGCTACTTCACAAACTGTAGTGAGACTAAGTAGTGTGATCCATTTGCCTTCATCTTTAGGTGGTTCTATGCTGGCATCTTCAGCCTGCACTTTCCTGCTGCTATTAAGTTTCAGCGAAGGAGCTGTAATATGTTGGCAGTGTCTCTTCTATGCCGTCAGCGTGGCGGCCTGGAATGGACTGGAGGTCATTTCGGTGGAGCTCTACCCCTCCTCTAAAAGGTACATACATTTTAATGCAATGCAATCTTTATCTAACTGCAAATGTCCAGTCACAGCTTAGCGAGTGTAACTAGACACTGTAGGCCTATAAAGCGTAAGTGGCTCCACAAGTTTAAGTGATGTGCATGGGACTGTAGTCTGAGTGATGTCTAGTCTTTAAAATATTTATCAGGTGATGCTTTTTTTACCTTTAAAAATCCAAAAACATACAAACAAACAAAAACATTAGAAAAAGATTGAAGAAAATACAGACTGAATATTACTTTAATACATATTAAGCTGAATGAAGTATCTAAGGCAAACTCATTGCCCAAAACAACCGTAAAGTTGTTAAACCAATCAATATGTTCGTAGTCTAATGTTTTTTTTTCTTCTGTGACAATAAAAAGCAAAAATTTTACTATTGAAATGTGAAAGGCAAAGAAAAAAAATTTAATAAAGCTGGATTTCTATTGCTATTTTTTATTAGCAAAAGATAATATATTTTTTTAAAAACTCCACTAACATGCAAAAGCAACAATAACTTACTTGATGTGGGTTTTGCCTTTTTAAAAGAAGACATAATGAAAATGACTAAGACTGGAAACCACTTTGCACATGTTGTCTTAACTGGCAAAGATAACTCATCGGTTATTTCCACTCTGAGCCGAGCAAACAAAAAATAAACTTGTGTGACTTCCTAGACATAATGTAAAATTCCAGAAAAACAGAGATAAAAGCAATTCCAGAAGAAGACATCTCATTTTTTTTCCTGTGGATGCTTCAAACAAGTCAAATGAAATGTGTCAGACACACTTAATTCCTTTCTCTTATTGTGGAGCATTAATGAGAGTTCTTTAGATTTGCTACACAAGTTAATAGGGACCCAGCAAATGTATCACTTGTCCAAGTATTTTTTACATCTGTCCAGCCTGCTTTAACAGGCTCTAATACAAGTAAAATACAATTTATTAATCAATGCCCACATCTTGTTTAAAAATAATCAGATACAACCATAAAAGTCAACAGAAAATGTCATGTTAGCACTTGCTAACAGGATGTTGAGTGGACCGATTTTTTTAGAAATAGTTTTTGTTGCCTCTGACAAGAATCTAGCTGCCTTCTAAGGTAATATTTAACCATCTGAAGAAAAACCTGTTTGTTTAAACCCTATCTTGATTGCATTGCTTCCCTCACCAAAACCTACAGTATTTACAGGACAATCTTCCTTTTGATGAAATCAACTGAGTTATAGCTCTAATCCTTCTCTATTTTTTGACTGTGCAGAGGGACAGCGTTTGGTATCCTGAACGGGATCTGTAAGTTTGCAGCTATCATTGCCAGCTTCATCTTTGCCTCCTTCATCGGCATCACTAAGATCATCCCCATCTTCCTGGCCTTTGCTGCCCTCGTCTGTGGAGGTCTGGTGGCTCTGAGGCTGCCCGAAACCCGGGAGAAAATCCTCTCTTAAAAAGCCAAACATCCTGCTGCTTTGGTGCCCCACACACAATATGGCTAAATGGGGGGAAAACACTTTTTGGGGAAGGAATCAGCTGAAACTGAAAACAGAAAGAGAAGAAAAAGAGGCTATGTTGTGTGAATTGTGTTGTTATAGTTGTATGATTAAAATATGTTAAAATCCCGTCTGGATGCCTACATGAACCTGAGGTTGCTTTCTGTTCCCAGGAAGCTCCCCAGGCTGCCCAGTGTTTCTGTGATATGAAATGAATCTAGTTTTTGTCATCCTGTCCCATTGTGTGCTCACACACACCGTAGCAACATCTGTTTTGTTTGAGGTTTAAAAGATTAATATGAGATGAAACTGTGTTTAATGGTGATGTAGTTTATGTTACCATGTTGTGCTTTGATTTCATTCCCTCTTGAAGAAAGAGAGAAGATTTATAGTGATAACTTGAATTGTGTGAGAGTTCTGTGGTACTTGCAGCTGAGGCCCAGCAGCAGCATTACTTCTGGTATATTATTTAGAGAAAACACCTCCTTCATTCCAGTCTTTATTTAATCTGCACTGTCCTGTGATGTCTGTAGTCCTCTGTAGTTGTTGCTCTCTCCAGGTATAAACCTGGATCCACCAGTTTATTAAACATAGATTATGTTTTTTTTTGTATTGAATTCACCCCTTTTCAGTTTTCCCAGCTGGTTCACATCCAGCTTGACTGGATTCTCCTAATTTACTATCTTGTTCTCGGCTCTGAGACGTTGTGTCTGTCCTCAACTGTAGAGCTGTGTTTCGTAGGTTGATAATGTAGAATAAGAGTCTTGTCTGTCACATCTTGCCATGAAAAGAGTGTAACGAACTGTTGTTTGATTTGTTTTCGTCTTTTTCTAACAAAAAACAGGAGTACTGTCAGATTAGATGTTTTGATATTTTGCTCTCATTTTAACGTTCTGGTGAACAACCGAGTTGCAGAACAAGCTGCATTTCTGACAACATGTGTCATGATTTCTAAGGAGCATGTTACTTTTTTTGGCATGATTGAGCAATGTGTGTGTGCATGTGTGTGCGTGCGTATGGCTCTTATCCACACATCTGTGAATTTTACTGAGACACAGTCTGACTATCAATACTGTATTTGTTGTTGTACATATAGACCTGTGTATATTAGTTGTACCATAATAGCTGCATCATGACTTGAATAAAACTGAGGGCTTGTGATATTGTCTCCTACTCAATGAGAGGTTCAAACTATGCAAACTTTAGATGCCATATCAGTTTTGCTAGATGTTTTGGGAACTGAATCTTTGGATCAGATTGCATACAAAGTCTGGAGAGTAGAAGGGGTTGCTGTTTGGGTCTTGGGTGTCGCTGATATGCACAGGAAAACAAACAAGAAGTCAAAAAAGTAAAAATAACTAATTAAGTCAATGTTGCTTAAAAAATAAATTACTTCATCTTATCCATACAGGTTTTAAAAGTGTTACAAGGATTTATTTTGTGTGGTCTTATCGTTTAGGACTTTTATTTTTTATCTTTATTTTTAACCCATCAGCAACAGGAAGAAGACTTCCCCCAGCCGCTATCTCAACACAACTTCTTTCTTAGAAAGTTTATAAAAAGCTACATCATCATCAGATGTGACCGCATTTTTTTCATATAAATGTATTTTGGAAATTGTAGGAAACTTTGAATAATTCATGGATTCAAGAAGCTTTTGCTTTTCTTTTAATCATCAAATTTGATATTAACATTTAACTATAGAAAAATTTCCCAGGAAAACAAGAAATCAGTGCAGTGATGCATAAATAGAAAAATAGTAAATAAGGGTGGTGGGGTGTCCGCACAATTCTGACCTAAAACTTAATTTGAACAGTTTTGTCCTTAACCAAGCCTGGACCCTCTAAGACAAGCTTTATTGTAATTTCAAGAAGCAACTTTTCAAAAGGTCTTTTTTGGATGTTTTCTGCCTTTTGTTCTGCTTTCTGTTCAGATGATCCCACGCTGCTTTAATAATTCTAAGGTCCAGACACTTCATCTCTCCTCCATCATCTGTTGCTTCTGATTTTCAGTCAATTTCTTGTATTAGCTGCATACATCAGCCTTTCGTTTTCCTTCCTTAAGAATGGCTATTCGACAGTTCGTTGGGACATTTTTTCAGTTACTGTTTATCTGCTGAAAGTTTCTCTATTTTCAGGTCTTACACTTTCCTCAAATTGTAGGGACAAACTGCATGCCATGCTTTGATATACCACGTTTTTGACTAATCATTCTTTTGAGAATCACCCCTTTGGCACAAAAATACAGTTTTATTCTTTTCAAATAGTTTTTTCTTTGATCATTGTTGTTGATGCAGTGAAAAAAATGGGAAAATGTGTCTTTATTACAGGCTGCTGGCAAAAAAGAGCCAAACTATACTCAAGACCACTTCAAAAAATTGCAAGAAGGTCTGGTTCCTTGGAAACCAAATTGAAAGAAATGATGAAAGCCTAAAAACCTTCCTGAATTACAGTATACAGCTTGACAGCAGTATATGTGCAGGATTATTTCTTGGCAGTGGGGGTGTAAATTTCATCTTATTCATGGCGTTAAAAAGAGCATTTTTCAAAATACTGAGCTATTCCTTCATACGTGAGATTACAAATGACTAAAGACTCATGGTCTGAGGTCCCTGTGAGATGAGAACATGTCAGGAACCAATTAAGAGGCCTTTGAGGTTTAACATAAAAAAGGGGGGGAAAAAAGATAACATTAAGAATACTGGCAGATGATTTTAAGTGTGTCAACTTGTGGAGAAAGAAAATTAACTGAACCTTTTTTTTTCTTATTTTGTTTATTTTTGTTCTGTGTCTTTTAGCTGGAAGTGTTTATGTATTGTCCAGACATACTTAAATTACCATATGAATGTAAGCTGTTTGCAGATTGGATCATTTTCTTGGAGCGTGCTCTTTTTCAGCCACCTCAATGGGAGTTAAACAAAACTGTTCCCTTGTCAGGGGCAGCTGGGTGATGGGAAGACAAGTGTGAGCAAGTGCTAGTAGTAGGAGGATGTGTTTACTCTGGCTGAGGTGTGAAACACACTCTGCTGATCAGGATGTCTAATGGCTTCATCATCATGTAAATTTCATCTTATATAATATTAACAAGGGCACACAACAGTAGATTATCCTCAAAAATTCCTTAAATGTACTGTAATTCATCAACTCTTTCCTACTTGGAGAAAAAGTTGTGGTTAAGTGCTCACAGTTATTTGTTCAGATTTTCCGTGAATGTCACACTTTTACAGCTAGATGAAATGTATTGTCCACCTCTGGCTGACCTCTTCAGTTCCAGCTATGTTTCACACCGAGGGTGCAAAATGTGTCCGCCTCAGCCCCCTCCTTACCCACTGACATGCATACACACTCACACACACACTGACAGCATACCTAGCATCGCCACACACATTTGATATAAATGAAACCACACTCACTAAAATCTTGCAACAAGTCTTGCAAATTAAACTCTCCCTGTTCCAATTCATTCCAGTTAAATAAAGTATTCCAAATCTGGTTCATGGTGAAGGTTTGGCTCCAAGAATTATTTGGTTGAATTGTGATCAGTCTCTTCAAAGCTCAGCCTCTATTTTTGGCCGAAATCAGAAACATATCAATTTGCAAATGTGTAAAAATCTGTTGGACAGATGTGTCCTTCTCCAACTATATGAAGGAATGAAACAAAATAATCGAATTATTTGTCCCAGAGGGATATCTTACTGATGTAGAAGTTTTTTTTTCTTAAATTTCTTTTTAAACCATTCATGCAACCTCTAGGATAGACAATTAATTATAAACTGTTTTGTTTTTTTGCATGGGTGGGGGTGGTATATTGGAAATTAGCCACTTAAATGGATATTGGAGAGATATCCAATACACTATCAGTCACTGAAGAATTAATAAATATATAATTTAAATGTTTATATACATTGTAATTACCAAGTTTTCCTCAGTGATAAACAAGAAAGTTGATAATACAACTTAATTTTTATAAATAAAGTTGTATTACAATAAATAAGATAACACATTACTGTACATGTAGATGTAAAAAGCATGTGAAAGAAATGTGGCTTTGTTTTTCAGAGGAATAAGTAAATGAGTAATTTACTAACTAAACTTAACACTTAGTAGTGTTGGGTAGCCAGCCACAGAGTTTTGACCTCTTTTGTATTTGTGACTGAGTTCACCAAAGCTTGCTGGATGAATAAGAGTCGTACAACGAGGGATTTCTGACCAGGCTTTAGCTGAAAGCGGGGTCTGTTCCTACAATCAAAGACCAAGTTTGCTGTATGTAAAACCAAATAAGTTGTCTGTTTTGTTTTGATAGTTATTGAGCAACGGTCAAATTAAATGAATTAACCCACACTTACTTTACCTGATCGCTACCAGCAGGTAACACACATGTAATGATGAACAGAAAGTTAGCGATCAACGCTGTAGATGGAAATGCTACAAATGTAAATGTGTACGTGAAACATCAGATGTTTTACATTACACGCTTTTATCCACAGAGACTTACAATGGTTAGGCAGTAGTGTTATGGGTCTTGCCTTCAGACAGAACTGGAAGGTGTTAATGTTCGCCCCCTGGGGGATTCAAACCCTGGTCTTCCACATGGGAGACTGATGCTCTACCAATTGAGCTAACTAGCCGCCATGTACATGGAGTGACTTGAAATACAGCTAACTATAGTGTAACAATTCATGAAAGTGTTAGCGAATAGCATCATTACCTTATCTATTTCTCACCAGCCGACATTTTTCACCTCTGTTGGCATTGTGGTACATTTCCCACATGTAAACCTGTTAACAGGGGCATGTTCAAATATGTCGAGTAAAGGATGGCAAACAGCGTTATATCAGACTATAGCTGGAAAGTAGAGTATTTACCAAACAGATACGTCCTGCTGGATTTATTCCTGCCCTTGTACACATATTAAAATAAATCAGCCTGAATTGAGACACTAGTTAAGGATTTGGGATTGTTATCTGGACCCATTACCTCTTAAACTTACCTAGGAGGCAGTCAGTCACTGCAACTGTCATAAGGCTGGATAGAACAAAACAGAAGCAGCCATAATTGCTCTTACCAGTTGGTTTATCTTCTTCCATCTGTTAGAAAGTCTTTTATTAACCCAACTCTCTTAGAGACCCTAGCCTCAACCCTCAAGGATTTAAGTCAAATCTTTTGATATATAAATATATATATATAATTATATAACTTATAGCTGCTATTGATGACCATTAACTGTTTCTTATCAGGGATGGCACTAGCTGATTTCACACTTTCCAAACCAGTTCAGCACTTATGTGGTCAGACAGCAATATTTTTTTTTTAAAAAAAAGGTGCCCTTGTTGTGGCTCAAATCCATATGATTTACCAAATTCCCAGTTTAAAAAACTCCAAGAACATCCAACTGACAGCAATATTTCTACCCGATTTACCTTACCTTGACATTTATAACTATCTAGTCAATTAATAGTCGCACTTCACAGAGGCAGAAATAAAAGCGTACAAGTCATTAGAGGTTTATAAATATTTCGTGGCAGGCTGGGTACCAGACCTTTAGCTGTGGAAAGTATTTCCTCTTCATGTCAAAGGTGAGTAAGAAAACAGCAGCCCAGAAAACGTTAATGTATGTAAAAATTAGGGATGTCCCGATGATATATTTAGGAATTACGTTATAATTACCGTGAGAAAACATTCCTGTTTTAAGACTGTTTTGGTTATTGAGACCACGAAAGAAAATACATGTCCAAGTTTTAATTAACACTGAAAACTGTCATATATGGGGGTATTTCCCTATCTTTAAACAAGAGCGTAAATGTTTGATTTGAGAGCAAAATTTCTTGTTTTGTCGCTCAAATATATTGCTCTCTCTCTCAAAACTCTGGTCTTACACTCAAAAAGACCTTTTTTTTACTCATATGTATTGTTTTCCTTTCAAAATTTTGCTCCTCTTTTTAAGTTAAGTGTTGCAGGTTCAAATCTACTGCTTGGTTTCTTTTCCTCACACACAGACTCATTCTCTGCTGTATTCTTGGATTTTTTTGCTCTCTCTTGGATTTGCTGAATGAGCTGTCTGTCAAACATCCTCCAGCCAATAGAAAACTAGATAAATGCTGACCAAGCAAATCGTCACCACCTCCTTCAGGGTGCACTCTTTTTACTGACTCATATGGACCTGACTTACTGGGTTTAATGGGTTTCTTTACTCAGAACTTGAGTGATGTAAAAAAAAAAATCTGTGCAGCTTACCACAGCTTCAATCTTTATCATCATCCACTGCAGCTGATGAAGTTTCTGCTGTGGCAAATGTCAATAATCCTCTTTTAAAAGAGAAAAAGAATCATGCATTTTTCTCATGCTGCCCTCTCTGTTTTCTCTCCTCGGTTCTGACAGGTAGCTGCATCCACTTGCATTGAGCCAGAAGGGGTTTAAAGCATCTGACTGGTTCAGCCTGGTTTCGGTTGAGACTACTGGGCCAGTAGTCAGAAAGGAAAGTATTTGGATGAATGCATTACTCAGGCCCAGGGACCATAGCAAAAGAGGGTGGTGTTAAAAATTTTGAGCAGGTTTGCTCACTGTTAGTTAGATGCCAATCTACCTAGTTTTATGGACCAGTCAGGCCAATAAATAAACTATGTTGGCCCCCAAAACACGTCGGCCCACCAGGAGCGTGCCTGGTACGCCCAATGGTCAGTCCGTCCCTGCACACAGGTTTGTGTGTCAATTATGAAAGTCCACTTTAAGGTTCATGAAGAGGGAAAAAATCACCTTCATAATCCCTCAAGCTATCCGTTTTCCTAACCCTTTATTCCAATTTAGGTCCAACATTAAACTGGAGTTAAAATGTTTAAGCTATCCAAACACCTGGTGCACTATACAGAGTCGGCCATTTTCTGTTCAAAATTTCAACTAAAACTTTTCAATCATGAAATGTTTGAAAAACATGTGGTACACCTGAGTTAATGTGTAGAAGCAAAATAGACCATCATGCATTGCACCCTAGATCTGGGAACAAATGAAGCATGCTACTGCTAACTGTTTTTTTACTGGAGCTAACATTTGCAGCTAATCAGAGATGAGGGCCCCAATACTTTTTAGATTAAAGTGTTCTCTCTAACTGTAATTACAAATTGTAAGGTGTTTACTGATATGAGTGTTAAATCAGCCTACGGCTTTGTAGCTATTAGGTGTCTAAATTATCAAATGCCACTACAATGGCTTGTAGAAAAAAAAAACCCAGCGCAACCAGGATGTACGCCACTGTGAAATAGACTTCGCTTAAGATGTCTCTGAGATTTGTTGGCAAAGTCATGGTGGTCCAATTTTATCTTCCCATTTATACAGACATCTCACATTGACTCTACAGACTTTTAAAGATAAAATGAGGTTATAAAGCTACCAGATTTTCGGATGCTGATGTAATTACATTGTTGAAAATCACTTTTCCATTTATATTGTCTCACAATGTCTAGATATAAATCATTTTATGCAGAGGGAGCAGATTTAAGGTCATGACAAGGTTGACGGACAGAGGAGACCCAGACAGGTGGCAAGCAGCCCAGTCTCTGAGCCTGCTGTGGGTGGGCGTCCACCCAGAGGTGCCAAACTCCCAGCCAGGCTCCCACAACCTCACCTCAGTCAGGGTGGCTGGCAGGGTCGAGCTACGGGTTCAGCCCTGGTTCACTCTGCCCTCAGCCTGACACAGTGAACATGTTTGAACATTTAGTGCTATTTACTTTCCATTCAGTCACATACTTAAACTTAACATAACTTATTATCTGTTAGAGCTCCCCGTGCTTGAAATCATTTTGCTCCCCTAAACAATTTCAGCTTCAGTTTTCCGGGAGGAAAAACTCAAGTAAGCTCTGCAGATATGTTCTATCTTTATATTTGGCAATGATGAAGTCCAAAAATATATTGGCATGAATGGCAATTTCTCAGGAAAAGAGGGTTGGAGGAAACCAGACTGAATGAGGAAATATCCAGTGAAAACACACAAACTCAGGACTCAGCAGGAAAACAAAGATTTTCATTGGAATTTGTACACGTAAGCAAAACCTTCCTGTGTAACCGTGTTGCATTTTAGACTTTTTTTCTCTGGAGAGGGCTGAACTTCCTTCCTTAGTGGTGTTCCAGTTCAAACTTTAGTATATTTATAAATTCAGAGCTTCCCAATGTGCTTTAAACCCAGCTCTCATGCAGCTAAGAAAATTAAAATTTACATTAGTAAGTTTGGCTCAAAACGTTCTGTTCTCTCCTAACTTATTTCCTTTGGAAGCTGGGAGAGGTGGGGGACAGAAAAAGGTTACCAGTCCAGCAGTCCTGGTTCTCACAGCCGAGGTGTGAAGCGACACCTTCAGACTCATCAGTTCTCATCAGTGTGAAACCATCACGCCTCTGCTCTAAATAGATAACATTAGGCTTCATTTAGCTTCATTTAACCTCATTATATTTACATTTTTGGCCATTTCAGACGTCAGTTTTCTTCCCACAAGCACATCAAATAGCAGGTTGCAGCTGCACATCCATGATCTCGTAGACTTCCTCCGATTAGAAAATGATCCTGCTGGTGAGAAATGGTGGGAAGTAAAGTGGAAGAGATCAAGAGAATATTGGGGGTGCTGTCAGGTTCAAGGTTGGAGTGAAATGAGTAGAAGGGGCATGAAAATGTAGTCTTTGCCTACAGGAAAGGTTTTTATCAAACTTGATACATGTTGCATATTGCAGCTAGTGAGCTATATGTGCCTGAGATCGCTTGGTAAAGCAGCCTGTTTAGTGTTCAGTACCAGTTATTTTGGTCGTGTTAATAATCAGAATCAGACTTATTTTTTAACATTTTTTATTCCTTAATTTTACAGCTAACTTGTCAATCTGGGTAAGATGGATACTCATGTATTATCTGCAGATTTAAATAAGTTTGATAACATTTAAACATTTTAAACAGGGATTAATCATTAAGGTAGAATGTGTGGATGGTGATTAATCTAACTCTGGAATACACTGTTGTGTTTACAGGATTTCTTTTTCACACCTTTTTTTCTGACTTTTGTGTCCATATGTTAAAAAGAGATGGAAAAGAAATCAGATCATTCAAAACAAATCTTAAACATGTGCAAAATGCATCTGGCTTCCTCCCGGGACAAACCCCCCAAAAGCAAAAATGTTTATTGTTTTCAGCAGGAGTCAATATTCACACTTCCACTCCTGAAGCTGAACTTTCCCAGACTGGGAGCAGAGGGAGAGGGACCGAGTTAGGGTCCCACTGTGTGTGTGCTCTGGGGCAGTGGCCTCCGCTTTTAGACAGTGTTTTGTCAGAATCTGCAGAGGTGTCACTTCACACCTCTGCGGCCTAGCTCGGACTTATAAAGCAGGAGAAGAGCTGAGCAGCACTCACTGCTTCCCAGTTTTTCCTGTCAGACCAGAGTTCCTTCACACAACATGGATACCTCTTCGGTCCCTCTTCTCGACTACAGCCTGCAGTACCAGTGGTGCTCCAACTCGGACCTTTCTTGCATCTCCTCTCCAGAAACACTCTCTCCGGTCCACTCCATGGACTCCAGCATCTCCCCTTCCTACCAGCAGCTTCCACAGTCCACTCCCACAACAGCTAAGAGTGGATATTCCCAAAGTCTAAAATCTTCACCTTATTCCCTCACTGGACGTGGCCGGAAGACGAGCCGAGCAACACGGATCCGCAGCAAACAGAGGGAGAGCGCCAGCGAGAAGGAGAAGCTGAGGATGAGAGACCTGACCAAGGCCCTGCACCACCTCAGGTCCTACCTCCCGCCCTCAGTTGCTCCTGCCGGACAGACACTGACCAAGATAGAGACTCTGCGCCTCACCATCCGCTACATCTCCTACCTGTCAGCCCAGCTGGGCCTCAGCGAGGAGGTGCTGTTTCAGAGGAGGGAACAAGGAGACACCTCGGCCAGTGACCCTTCTTCTCCTGATCTCATCAGCTACTTCCAGAACGCTTCCACTGGAGAACAGTTGGAGAGCCAGAATCTGAACCAGAGCCTGTACCCAGGACAGTGTTATAGCCAGAGAGCTCTGCTGCATTCTGGGGACTGTAGTTTTGAAGTTGATCAGTCAATCAGGCAGTACAATGAAGGCCCTCAAGGAGACATCAACACGGATGCAGTTCTGCAGTCGCCTCCCGAGTCTCAGCCCTCCTGTCAGGTTGGTGATTATCCGCTCATGCTCATGACTCATGACTCATGTTTGTTTAAATCTCATATTTAACCCTGTTTTTTTACACAGCACAAATACACATCCTGATTTTTTCTCTCTCTTTTTTTTTAACACAGATGTGTGGCAAAGACTTTTGCATCCCGTTGGTTCAAAGAGAGTACTGGGGATAAACACTCCATCACCGAAGGATCATCATCCAGAAACACAAACTACTTCAGTGTTTCTACTGCTTCACTGTGGATCAGTTTATTTATTTGGAATATATGTTATTCTAACTTTTATTTATTTTCTACTGAGACTCTTCCTTGTAAATGTGAATATGTTCAACAGCTATTTTTATATTTCCCTATTCCACTATTTATAATAAATAATCAAAATGCATCATCACTGGTCCTCATTCATAGAAGTAGCAACCATAATGTTGCTGTTCAAAATACCCAAACGAACATATCATGGTCATTTATAAATGATTTATTACCACTTTGACTGTTTGTTTATTTATTTATTTATTTATTTATTTATTTATTTATTTATTTATTTATTTATTTATTTATTTATTTAT
>JBAMHW010000001.1:31652236-31672711 GCA_037177495.1 Rhadinocentrus ornatus | reverse complement strand
TTTATTTATTAATTTATTTATTTATTTATTTATTTATTTATTTATTTATTTATTTATTTATTTATTTATTTATTTATCTCAGTCAGTACTGAAAGTTTACAGCAGGCGCCCTCTGCTGGTCACGGTGGGTCAGTGTATATACTCCCCCTCATGTTTCACTTTATATATCAATAAGATAAAAGTATTTTAGTCAGATCTGTTATAAAACAAACATTAAGCGAAAAAAAAGGAGCGTAAAACAGTTGTTTGCGTCGATCATTTCTTTAATTTAAACTGATCATTTAAAGATCCCATATTAACAAAATCCAAAAACTTTCATTAAATAGTGCTTTAACTTACATGTCTGAGGGTCCCATCCTCAGTGACCGACTAAAGGCGGATTTATGCTTGTGCGGCGTCTGCGTGCAGCCGGTTACGGCGTAGCTGACGCTGGTGAGTTTGCTTTCGCACTCGAGCATAGGGGGTGCGCGTCATTTTAATGTCATGTTGCAGTTTCTCCTCCTAATCTAAAGGTGGCCGCAGGGATGGTATCGGCTGGTAAACTCACCAGGTTGGAGTTATTTTGATGATTAACTTCAGTTCGGTAGGTATTTTCTATTTTGAAATAACAATGGCGTCCAGTTAAGTGTCTTTATGAGTTTGTGAAAGAAAATGAATAAATAATTCGATCAGCCTCTCATCAACTTGATCCAGTGGTTATTGTTTTTAGAAACGGTGGTTACCACACAAATTCAGCCACAAGGTCCAGATATCCAGCAACATGTGATCCCAAACTGACCAATTACGAGGTAGAACCTCCGCGTAACCGTCTGCGTAGCAGGGGTGTACATCAGGTCTGGAAGATGTGTGCGACGAGCCTCTGTGGAGCTACGCTGAGCCTACAGCGGTTATGTGGACTCAGACGACGCGCAAGCATTAATCCGCCTTAAGTTCTGAGAAACTCTTTCAATATGTAACCTATATCTAATTGGAAATTGTATGAAAACAACATGACAAAAATTATATGTTCTCATTTAATTTTGATGCCCCAAACAAGCTTTATAAGAGTAGGAAGACGTTCACTGCTATGTTGTATCAACTCTTCGACTATAGATTGAGATGCTACTTTTGGATAATCGTATAAATTGTTTCTTCTGGTGAGACCTGGCTTTGGTTGGAATCTTAAAATATTTGAACTGTATTAATGCTTGCACTGTCTCAAATTCATCAATCATCAATGCTCTTGCCAGTGATGAGCCTTCTTCCAAAGTTGGTCAGGTTCTTCACAACATTCACGTGAATTGTGACATTGGTAGGTAGTACCTGGCACTTAGTAAATGATGCTCAATGAACAAATATGAGAATGATCTGATGCCCTCCTCCTTCCAGACCATGAATTCTTCATCCACAGTCAGGTATGTGCTGTATAGTTTGGGCAAACTGGGGCTTGTGTGGAGACTCAGAGCCCAGCGAGGCATCATTGTTGATTAAAAATCCATAGGAAGTTCTTTATAATACAGTTAAATAAATTTATCTGGGATATTAGAAGAAAAGAAAATTAGAACAACAAGCATTGACTTTTTAACAGTAGCAGCTTGTAGTTGTATACATTTTTTTGTTTTTATGATGGGAAATTTTATTCTTAAATTGCACTCTCTTTAACTTTTTTTAAAATATATATATATTAATTTACTCAATTATCAGAGCCGACCTACTACAAGTTCATCCAATTAAATCTTCCATCTTTTAATGAACTCATGTTACTGGCATCAAGCTGAGCACTGGGTTACATTTAGAGTATTTTTTTCAGGTATTCATGAGACTTATCAGCTGTTTTGTTGGAAACAGAGTCGTCATCTTTCTCTAGTCTGATGCAGATATAAAGCCTGAGATTTGCAGGCCAGAGATCCGCCTCTGCAACAGGTTATTTATTTTAGAGTTTCCTTGTAAATGGAGCACTGCAAACACAGAGACAACCTTGGCACCGCTAAGTCTAGACTGCAATCCCCTCCTGCTCTCTCCTCCCTCTCTCTCACCTCCTGCCCCTATTACTTACCAAACCCAACTGAGAGGACTTTAATATTCATCGAGGAGTGTGGCTTTGCATATCAGGTTGGAGAATTAGGCCCGAGTGTTTAGTTTGCCACATACATGTGGTTCATTTGATATGCAAACAGCAAGCCAACACAAAACCTATTATACTCATTTAAGTCTTTCATCACAGTAAAGCTAATAAACTCTCTGGGCTAAAATGGTTTGGGATGAAAGGGTTAGCGTTGCAGTGCTGATTATTCACTCATTACATTAGAGTAAACACCATCAGAGCTAATGCGGATTACGAGAGGGGGAGCGCCTCCACCTGAGGGGGAGGAAGAAAGTTGACAGCTGGAATCTGATTTAGTTTTGAATGGAGAATGAGTGTTTAATTTCCTCCTTTATCACATGAAATTCCTTATTTTCGAGTGCTGGAATTGAAAAAGTAACATAACTATCACAGAGAAACAGGTTTAAGTTTAATGTACCATGCAGTCGTGAGAATCATGAATCAGTTAAAGGTTTTACATTCAGGAAATTCAGAATCATTTTCTGTATGATGTGTCTTCCACATCACGGTGGAGGAGTTTTCAAATGTGCAATATTTATTCATCTTCAGCTCTTTTAAAGTCTAGGATGAGACCTAGATTCGAGGATTATGCAACTTCTCTTGCTTGAGAACATTTCCCTGTTTCATAGCACAGTTTCAGCCAAGCTTCAGCCATCACGCAGATGATTTCACATTTGACTCTAAAATAGTTTTTATTTAAAAGTCCAAATCTGCATCTGTTTCTTTTAAGCTTGAATTTTTTTATTCATTTAAAGTTAAAATTAAGTTTTAATGCTGTTTTTATCCAGTGTCCTTTCTTTTTTCTTGTGTTTTTAATGTTAAATTATGCTTCTTGTATTCTGAAAGCACTTTGAATCACCCTGTCGTTGAATTGTGCTATATAAATAAAGTTGCCTTGTCTAAAATACCTGAGTAAACATTTTATGGATTTTATGGTTGAAACAATGGCTGCAAGGTGTCCATGTCCTGTGTGTCATCCACCTCCGTGTGTGATAGTTGGCTGCTGATATGCAGTTGGGTTTTCTCCAAACACGCTGCAGTGCGTTATGGCCAAACATCGTCATCATCAGTTCATTTACAAAGCGCTTTAACTCCAGCCACGGCTCAAAAAAGTGCTGTACATCTAAGATGGATGAAAAAAAAAAGCATAAAAACACATCTCCACTTTGGTCTACTCTGTTCTGTTTATTCACATGCAACTCAGTAGAAGAAGAAGAAGAAAAAATCCTTTCTCCTGGCATCTCTTCCAAACAGACCACACTAGTTCAGCCTTTATCTACAGTATTTGTATTTTCATTTAGCATGCTAACTGAGGCCTGGACAGTCTGAGATCTAGTTATTGTGTTTTTCAGAGCATTGCAGTCTAACCTTGGGCAGTACTTGCTGGGTCATCCACTCCCTGGAAGATTGGCAGCTGTCTTGAATTTTTTCCACTTGAAAATAGTCTTTCTCGCAGAATGATAGACTCCAAATAGTCTGGAAATAATCTTCCTTCCCAAATTAATGGGCTGCAACAGTTACCTTTCTAAGATCATTGATGGTGACACAGTGATTCTGTGTTGCTGTTGTTATTGTGAAGCCATTAGGGGCATAGCATCGAACCTAAGAAAAATGTCCCTATGGGCACAATAAAGCAAATTATATTGTATCTTATCGAGTTTCTTCCTTGCTCACACCAGCTGATGATCAGTTAATCAAATGCATTTGATCAGCAGCATCCAGCAGAGTTAAAGGTTTAACATTGCTTCTGTATTCTGACTTAGTTTTAGTTCAATAAATTATGACACTACGTCATATTGTTTATCTGATGTTGTAGTTATCTAATTAGAATCAAATCAAACTTAATTTATGTAAAACTTTTCATAAAAAGTTACTCAAAATGTTTTAAACAAGGCAACCAGGTACATATGAATAAACAAAAACAAGTTAAAAGCAGAAATAAGAGAAGAACCCGTTACATAAAAACTAAAAGCATCTTCTCCATGTAGGCAATGCCTTTACTAGAGAGACAAATTAGAGACAAATTAAAATGAACATAAAAGCGCTAAGAAGCCATAAGAAATAGATGATCTTTTTCAATTTTTTAGCTTAGATTTGAAACAATATAATTTATTTGTTGCTAAACTGTACACAAGCTTGCTGTCACCGGCTTTAATGCCTCCAGAGGAATCCCATTGTCGCTTTGGATGTTTTGCCTAATTAAATTCCCTATTTTTCTTGCATTAGTGCCGTGTTGGAAGGCTGTGCAACTCCAGTTCGCACCTCCTGCTTAGAGGTTTCACGTCTGCTGAGAGGCAGGAGACAAATGTGACGCGGTGGTTTGTGGGAATGCTGCTCAGGACTCAGCTCCACAGTACAAGTGAAAAGCAAACTCACCAATGCTCATCACTGAAATGATCAGATTTTTGGACTAATACATGTTTTACTTAATAATGTAATAGCTGCAGTGTAAGATTTGTAAGATATTCAGGAAAAAAAAGGATTTTATTGCATTGATGGTTAGAACTGGAGACAAATAAGTCACAGAGAAGTGTAATATAGCCCTCCAGACTGTTAACTTGAACATATTTTATTTATAATTTGTATTTTCAGGTATCTTATTTGGTTTCTGCTAAAAAGCATCATAGTGAAGCACATTTTTTATCCAGTAAGCCAAACTTTCTGTCAAAGCAGTCCAACGTGCAAACTCCTCACACCTCCCAGCTGGCCTGGCACACTTCTGCCCTTGTAAAGGAATCACAGCAGCACACAAAGACAAGAACATTCATGAAATATACAATCACATAATCTCTCATCTCTCCCTAAGCAGCATGAATATATGAAAAAATGAGGAGGCACAGGACCCATTCTTTCATTAATCCAGCCATTCAGTCAACACAGAGTTGTATGAGTCAATTTCCCGGGTATTAGGAGAAATTGTTCACAATGGACAATTTAGCTGCTTGCAATTCTAAAGAGTGGTGTTCTGGGTTTCTATAAATAATTGGAGGTTTAGAGCCAACAGCTGTGGTCCTGGTACAGGTCTTGTCATGGCAGGGTCACATTCCCAGGATGCAGGAACCCACAGTGTGAATCTGTATAGTTTATAAACCCCGTGTGAGATGCCAGGTCACACCTTGTCCTGGAGCATGCCAGTTTCCCATGGGACCCCCTGGCCTAGGTGTTGCCCACACTTTCAGAGCTTCTCAGGAGCAGAGGTGACTACCAGAGGTGCAAACTCACACCTCCCACCCCATATATGGAGCAGCCTCTCAGTCCCCTTTGCATTGTCCTGTGTATGCTTTACCCGACCACCACTCTCAGAAGAGTCCACTGACACTGAACAACTTCAGCAGCAGCAGCCATGGAGATGTCCTACTCTTCTCCTCTCCAGCTCCAGAACACCTTTCTGTTTGATTGTGAGTCTGTGCTGGACAAACCTCTGGCTCATGATCCTGCCTCAGACCCTGGTTACGTCAGTGCTGGTAGCAGCTTGTCTCCCACCTCCTCTGTGGATTCCTTCTGCTTCTCCCCTGCCTCCATCCAGGGAAATGTAGGAAACGACCAGGATGTTTTGGACAGCTTTCGCTTCAGCACCTTTGTGGAGCCTCACACTTTACTCTGTTCCTCCTCTGTGACTTCCTCTACCACAAAGAAATCCAGGTCCAGGTATCCGGGCAAGAAGCGGCAAACTGCCAGTGAGAGAGAGAAGCTGAGGATGAGGGATCTGACCAAAGCTCTGCATCAGCTCAGGACATACCTCCCACCCTCTGTGGCACCAGCAGGACAGACGTTAACCAAGATTGAAACACTGAGCCTCACCATTCGCTACATCTCCTACCTGTCAGCCCAGCTGGGCCACAGCGAGGAGGTGTTGGAACAGAGGAGATCCTCAGGTGTTGCAGAGGAGGTCCAACCCCTCAGCCAGGTCCTGGGTCAGCCAGCCGCCAGCTACACTCCACAGGAATCAAGCTGTAACGCTGTGAGCAAGGAGGAGCTGTCGTCTTTGCAGCACACATACCAGGTATGCTCATGTTGTCCCTTTCAATCCGAGAAGCTCTTTATTCCTCAATATAGGTTGTTTCTCAGTAGTTAAATTAATCTGTTTTCTGTTTTCTGTCAGGTTTCAAGCGTTTGTCTCAACACTGAGCAGTACTGGATGCACCACCAGCAACCCCAAACTTTTACCTTCTCTGGACAATGTTGAAAGACGTGGTGATCAACCCACTCCTTCAAATTCATTGCAACAATGACTTCTCAGCCAACTTGTGGGCAATATTTACATTTATTACATATAACATTTTTTTATTCTATAATTGTTTTTGTACATAGGGTTTTGTATTTATTAAGCTTTTACATTGTGAATAGAATAAACTTTATTTATCCTAAAATCATTTGTTAATGTTTCTAGTTTCATTGCAACAAATTTGCACAACTGAAAGAGTGCTATCTCTCATGTGTGTGGCTGCTGCTTCCTTATGCAAACAGCTGTCAGCAGGACGATGAGGTGCTAAATAGGAAGCACGTCCCCACTAAAGTCTTCAAGGAAATACACCCACTGAGAAGTGACAGCTGAACCAGGACCAGTCAGTTGGCACTTTTTCTATCTAGTGTATAGTATTACTGCGTACTGCAAAACTATCCCAGGAAAAAGTCTCACAATGCCACTGCATACAAAATACATATGAATACAGTAGATCGTTATTTTTTCAGTTTGTTTAATTGGGTTTTAACATGATCCAGAACTGTACTGAAGTCTCAGCTTTGTTACTTCTCTAGTATTTATGGATCAGACACCAATATTCAATAATAATAATAAAAATAATAATAATAATAATAATAATAATAATAATAATAATAATAATAATAATAATAATAATATACATTAACAAAGTGCTGTAATTTCCTAAGGAACATTTTTAGATGCTTACTTGTTCTGTGATTTTATTGAGTTTAACTGTATATTGCATCATCATGGGTACTATAAAACAGCTTTCCTCAGTAGCATACTGTACTCATAAGTTGCAGGCAAGTTGGGTTTTCTTTGTAAATGATGTGAATTACATTTAAATGCTGATAAGTTGCACGTGAAGGTTTAAAAGAGGAGATTAACTTGCGGTAAGAGTTAAATTGGACATAAGCTTCAGAAATAAAAAATACTTTATTAAAAGATAATTTATTGATCCCAAAGAGGAAAAGCTGAGTCAGTCACCTGAATATTACAGACCAGCAAAGTTTTAAAACTTTTGCTATCTCATTTGTGCCCATTTTGGAGGTGATCCAGATTGCCGTCTCACAGCGCCAGCAAAAGCTCTGTAATATTTGCTGATATCCACTGATGCTTCAGAAACTTTACCTGGGTCCTTGGGGAAAAATCTCCACAGAAAGTCCTAAGGGAATTTGTGTTCTTATATGTCACCGCTCAGGTATATTTTAGGACTTCAGTGTATGTATGAAAATGGCCAATTTACTTGTTTCATCTAAACTTCACACAGTTACGCGGGTTAAATTTTCCGTCAGTCAGGGAGAAAAAAAGTTGTCTGGTGCAGGTTAAAATGACCCAATCAGCATGTGCTTAACACCAGATTGTCCACAGCACAAAATATAATAACTACACTGTAATACTGCAGTTTTGGCCTGATTCTACCTTTTAAAAAGTGATTTAGAGAAACTGCCTTTTAGGCTCCAAATTGCTGCATTATCAAGAATCTTGTTCTTAATAATCAAATCTGTTAACCTGTTTTGAATTACACATAACAGGGATGTGTAATGACACGACTGTTACATGTTCTAAAATTTTAAAAGGAGCACAAGAAAGAACAATGGCATTACTTTACAGACTATCACACAGAACCAAGTTTAAGTCCAATTAAAAAATAATGTCCAACAACTTTTCACTCATAAACTTTGCTGTCCTTCATGACTGATCAGGATTATTAAAGATGCACTACAGAACTTTTGCCATTTTTCCAGCGATGTGCTCCATATCGACGGCTAATTCGGCATCCTGCATCCTACCTGTACTGTGAGATCTTTAGAGCCAATAAAAGACAATCGTATCTTGATTCTTGTTCTGTCCTTTTCTCACTTTTTTGATTTTCCTTTCTTCCTCTGATTATGCCAGCTTGTGTTTCTTACCTGAATCAGCCATGGTGCGTGCTCAAAACGGCTGGTGTATTTATATCCATCTGCTAGCGTGTGAAGAAGAACTCGGTTGCAAGGTCACGCGACATCCCAAATGAAAAACTTGTATAGTGCAGCTCTCAGCCTCAAGACGCTGCTGGGCAATGGCAACGCCAGAAATGCGGATGATAGATATCACTGTGGCATCAAACAAGTCTTTAATGTGGACTTTTAAAGTCAGAAAGTTACGTAATGCATCTTTAATATAAATATTGCTGAGTTTGGTGACAAAAGTTCTTTTTGTGGAGTTTCAATAATAAACACAGGCCCAGAAATGTTTTTATCTTGTGACACTAAAGGCAGAATTACCTAACTAGGAGGAATCTTAACAAATATGCACACTCAGATTAGCTTCTTTATGTTTGTCACTGAAAATGATCAAAGTTAAGACTCAATCATTTTAATTTTAGTCTTTTAGTCAGTAGATGCATTTATATGGGGCACGTTTGATCCGATCACAATAGAAATCTCCCGTTCCCGGGATCAGAAATAATTTTCTATCCGATCGAGAGGGGTGGTTTAAACCTTTTAATGATTGGATAAGTGGGGAAAAAAGAAACCATGTATACACTTGTTCTGATTGTTTTTGTATATGCTTGAATAACACGGGGATTAGCTACATTTTATTGAAAATTGAAAGATAGTTCAGGATTATTAAATGTCTTAACAGTCGAAATGAGTTGTTTACAGTTATTTGATATAATGAAGAAAGCCAGAATCCACTGATCCACTGATCAAATTAAGAGCAACTAGAAGTTTTTGTTGTAAATTATCATTTAGTCTGAGGTGTGTAATGAGCAAATTCGTCTCGATAGTCGGCTCCAAAAGGGGTCGTGGTCGACAATTGGAAGTTTTGAACGTGTTCAATATTTACGACCCGATATCTTCACATGTATGAGGAAAGCCGACGACTCCTGAGTTGTGACTATGTGGACGGTGACGTGGAACAGAATATATCCAATCAGAGAGCAAGCTCAGAGCAAGGAAGGATATAAAGTCCGTGTTCATGCTGTCTCTAGTCTGTTATTTTTATCAGTTCTAGATTTTTCTGTTCACAACAGTCCCAAGACCACCATCACTCCCTCGTCCTGTATATCCTCTTCCATGCTGGGTGTTGTGTTTTCCGGTTGTTGCCATTGTTCTTCTTCTTTGTTTCTTTTTAGATCACGTTTGATCACGACAGATTTCTGGCTTGTTGGAATAGATTGTAGATCAGTTGCAGGACAACATCTTTATGTGTGTGTTGTTCTATGGTGAGATTATCGGCGCACACCACACATAGTATGATCAACACTGTTAAATGCCGGATTTTTTATTTGCAAGTGTGAGGTTCCAAACGGATAAAAATATCTCATATGATTAAAAAAATCCTTATGTGTGTACCAGGCCTAAGAGAAGTACTTCTAGTCATCTTCTTGTGAATTAGTACATATTGCTTTTGCTTTTAAGCGTTATCTTATTAAGTCTTTTCATTATGTAGATACACACCTGATCAGATCACTTGACTGATTTCAGTCAAACAGGAAATATTTGACTATTTAAAACATAGCTTGTGCTGGGTGCCTGAGAAAGGAAGCACATTTTGCTGCTGTGTGATGCTGCACTTTTTTAAATTTGTGACCATTATCCAGTGAATTTGTGAAAAGATTATTTGTGCTCAGTCACAATTTTAGCTTTTACAGATTTTCCATTCGTGCATGCCACGGAAAATGTAAAAAATGGTGGCGAGCAGCCTTATTTTACTTTTTATGTTCTTGGACTAGTCGATTAAAATAAATATATTTCTTTCAGATACAAAACCAAATTATGGTAAATTATTTCAATCCATAAAGTTTTTTTTTTTTATCAAAGTTCATGCTGAAGACATATTCTTTAGATTCAGAATATACATAACGTCAAAAAATTGTGTATGTATTTGGTAGAACAATCCACTTTACATTTAAATACTGTCCAGGAGGCGTTTTCTTTAGACTACTGAATTTTAAAGGTGGTTTCACTGATGAACCAGTCCAGCACCTGCTCCTTGTTCAAGGCCACCCACTTCATGTTGGACTTGGTTCTTTCCAGAATGTCCTCAAGGGCTGGAGCTGCTGAGCCCAGCTTTGATTCGATCTCGTCTTTAAACTGCAGCAGCTAGAGAGGAAGAGAGTCAACATATTCCTGAATCAGTTCGGACATTTTTATGAACAGTTCCTTTTCAGAATAATGTCATTGTTTTTGCTCTAATTTTCATCACAAATGGGGATATAACAAATATAAGCCTCTTAAAAGTGTACCTGCTTATACTCAAACTCCGTGGAGAAACGTTTGGCTATTCCATCGATTATTTTCACAAAGGAAAATGATCCACCACCATAACTGAGAAAACAACAAATGGAAGGTTCTTGTTAATTTTACAGGCAACTAGTGCCAAAGTTCCAGAAAAAAGAGCTTAGACTGCTGCCACTTTCCACTAATAGATGGCAGACATGTGAATCAGCCGCCAGCAGTCGCTGCCCAAACTGCTCAAATTGCTGTTGGGTAACTTTCTGCCACTATTTTTAGCAAAAAAATCTAACTGCTCAGATTTGCTTGATGGTTTGCAATTATCCATGTTCCTTTTGATGCCATTCCAGAGGTTTTCAACAAGGTTCAGATCTGGAGATTGAGCTGGCCATGACGGGTTTTAGATGTGGTGATCCTCCAGCCAGGATAGTCCTGCTGTAATCCCTCCGAGTTGTGGAGCTCAGTCTTATCATAAAGAAGTAAATGTGTGGCTTTATTAATGCATCCTTCACAAAGACACATCTGCCTGATTCCAGCCTTGCTGAAGCACCCCCGATCATTACTGATCCTCCTGTAACAATCTCCATGTCTCCATCTAACGATAAAAATGACTAGGTGTTGGGCAAAAATGAAAATTGAACTCGGAGAAGATGACCTTACTCCAGTCTTCTACTCTTTGCTTCTCACTGATTGAAGACCCACTCCGTAACTTTTCAACCTTAAAACTCTGCGTTCTAGACTTGTTTGATAGCACAGTGGCATCTGTAATGTGCATTTCTGAAGCCATCAGAAAGAAACCAAACTTTACAGCTTTTTCATTCGCGGTGCTGCGTGACTTTGCAGCTGAGTTTTGCTTAGCGCATGTGACACACGCTCGCAAGTAGATGTAAACAAACCAGCGGTGAACGTGCTCTGTGGCTGATTCAGCAAAGAAATGCAAGAAAACATTATCAGAGGAAGAAAGGAAACAAAAGAAACAGAGACAGAACAAGAGATAAGACAAGAGTCAACATAAGATTGTCTAGAGAGAGCTCACAGTACAGGTAGGATGCAAGATAGATGCCGAATTAGCAATCAGTAGAGGGGGCACTTCACTAAGAAAACTAATTAAAACTAATAATAATTTCTTGACAAAGAAATGGGCAAAATGGAGTTGCATACATTCTATAAACTTTGCTGTCTTTGCCTCTAGTAACTTAAATGCTGTATTAACTTCTTGATTTGTTTGTTGTTGTCATTTTTAAACACAAAGAAGCTGCAAAGTGAAGATGCTCAAAGTTTTTCCTTTGAAAAGGTTCAGATAAATAAAAGAACAGATTTGCTCATTTTAGAAAACTTCAGGGTTTGTAATGTGTGTTTCCTGAAATGAGACTGTCCCTTCTTTAGTTGCAGAAATCCAATGTTTGGTATGAAAACTCACTCATTGAATAACAAGTTCCAGTTGGCTCTAACAAAGTCCCAAGTCAAATGTTGGCCAATAGGATTACTAGCAATGTCAATAATGGTATAAGATGCATCCTGCTTCCAGATCTTCTTGGGATACAGACAAGACTGCAGGTACCTGAAACATACAAATTAGTTTAATTAAAATATGAATTTCAAAAAGAAAATGGGTGAAAAAAGGGGTTTCAAGGCAAAGGTTTTTTTTAATAATATGACAGCAAATATTCAACATGATGATGTCTGTGCAACTGGCCTGCTCAGCAGCTGGGGCATTTTGGTGCAGGACAGAGCCTGCATAAGTTCCTTAGCTTCTGAGCTTCTGGCGGACATGGTCAAGGCAAATTCCCACTCCTCCACTCCTCCTGTTTCAATTGCACTGCAGTACACTGCAGACCTCAGGTTGGGACTAATGCTGGAAAGTTTGATAAAGACAGGAGTTAGGGCGGGAGTGTAAGCATTTACATGTTAAGAGGAATAATGTTTAGTAAGAAAATGATAGAAAGAAAACATTAACAGCTAAAAATGCTCTACTTGTTAATAGCAGGGTTCCTCATCCACTCTTTGAACCATCCAGCAGTTAATTTTGTGCATTCTTCTAGTCCTGCATTGCAGGCCAGGGTGATTGCATTCACCTGATTGTACCTGGACAAGAATGACACATAGAATCAGGGCAAGGCTCAAAATTACAGAACAGTTCAGTAAAAGAAGACATTAAGCTCTGAGATGCACTGTGAATAATATAATTTTAAAACAGGTCATTTTGACTCAACAGCCACTTTATTATGTACACCTGATCCATTGCTTGTTAACGCAAATAGCTAAACAGCCAATCACATGGCAGCAACATCATGCATTTAGGCTTATGGACATAGTCAAGACGACTAGCTGAGCATTCTGATGCTCAGATTGAAGAAGGACGGAGATTTAAGTGACTGAGCTGAGTATTTTAGAAGTTATTGCTCTACTGGGATTTTCACGCACAACGATCTCTAGGGTTTACAGAGGATGGTCGGAAAAAGAGAAAATATCCAGTAAGCGGTAGCTGTTAGGATGAAAATGCCTTGTTGATGTCAGAGGACAAGGTCAGAGGAGAATGGGCAGACTGGTTGAAGATAATAGAAAGGGAACAGCAACTTAACCACTGGTTCCAACCAAAGTCTGCAGAATACAATCTCTGGACACAGTACATCCAATATTGAAGCAGATGGGCTCCAGCAGTGAAAGACCACACCAGCCATCCCTCCTGTGACCTAATAAAGTGGCTGATGCCTGTTTCGTTTCATAACTGTATTTTGGCAGATTTTTTTTGCATCTTTACTACTTCTGTCAAACAAAGAAAATAAAAATGTAGGCTAGACATGGTATTTTCCAGGAACATTTTACCCAACTGTATTAAAAAAAAAAATGAATCCACTTTTTACCTTATCATTCCATAGGTAAGTGATTTACTGTATCTTACAGCCACAAGAACAAAAAGCAAATGTCACACTTGTCTTTTTGAAATTAACCATTTGATCTTTGGGTGATGATTCCCATAGGTCACAACAGCAGGTACGTGTTTCAAAGAATGAAGCAGACATGATTTTAAACAGGCTGCATGTTAACATCCTTACTGATTAGTGTGCTTTTCTGGGATCTTTGTCCAGTTGAGCGTGAGATCTCTGAAGTATTTAAACAGAGGGGTGACCTGTTTTTTTATGTAAGCCTAAAAGATGAAGAAGAAATATTAGGTTTATTAAAATTTCTGTTTAGTAATGATGCAAGTCAGTTACACTGAGTTTACTTTTCATACTACATAACCTTTAAATCTTAAAAACCACTTTGCTTCATATAGATTATCAAGCTCACCAATAAAATCAATTGTTAATGAGGTATTGGTTCATTACAAACCTGCAAAGGTCCATAAACTTCACTGCGGTCAAACATGAGGTGAAAATATTTCAAATTGCGTCTGGCTGTCTCCCAGGGCATGTACTCAACTTCTTGATTCAGAAACTTGGTAGTCTTCAGAGCTAAAACTGTATTCACTATCTTTGCCCTGAAAGTGACACAAAACTTTTTAGACTTCTCCTTCAGAGCTTAGCATCAATGGTTTCTAATAATTTGGCCTCACCTCGCTAGATTAAAGGCGTCATCAATAATCTGAGCCCGGTTGATCACTGGAATATCCTGGACAGTGAATGACAAAGTTTGAGGCATTGGTTGTCATTTAGAAATGCTAAAGAGACATCATGGATATTATACCTGATGTTTGGAGGTCAGCTTGTCAAGGAGTCGCTCCCAATTGTTAGCGTCGTAATTGACTCTATAGAATCCCTTCATATTAATGTTTGCCACCAACCAATCACTATTTTGAAGAACCATATCTATCTTTGTATCTGTTTACATGGAGATATAAATGAGCTTTTTTTAAAAAAATATGGTGTTTATTTCTTTTCTTTGCGTTAAAATAAATATTACCTTCTTTGCTAAGAAGCCAGTACTGTTGTTCAGCTCCACCATTCTTAATCCAGGTTATGGGGACAAACCACTCGTAGCTTGAGCCGCACAAACAAGAGAATAATGACATAACACAGATAGAAGAGGCAAGTTTTGTATCATGTTGATCAGAATTATTAGAAATTAAATCCTACTTAAACTCTGAAGGTCTGTCCACCACAACCTCAGGATCATGCAAGAAGTGTTTCTGGGTGATTTGTCCAGTTTGAGTGTTGATTGTGACCACAGGGAACCCCATCTGTAGGATCCACGGGTTAATAATAACCTCCACAGGGCGGGGCAGTGATATGCCAGTCTTCTCTACTGCCTAATAACAAGAATGGTCAAATTCTTATGACACAACATCTTTGTTCATAAAAACAACTGAACTGTATTCTACAGTGCAGAGTCTGATCCATTTTTTTTCCCAAGTGTGTTTCACATTAATATTTTATTTGTAGTGCCATTATTGCTAACGTAATATCTAATTTAAATCACAACAAACCCGCATTCTCTGCCATCCATAAGTGTTTTCATTCATACAATCCCAATGTTTCCCATTCATATCAATATATCATGAAACGTTTCCTTCCATAAGCAACAATGTTCTTGTTAAGAGAAATAAAAACCAATCAATAAAGTCAAGGCACATTTTCAGTTCAAGACCACATTACAGTGGGAGTTTCTTTACTTCGTTGCTTTTCTTTCAGTCAAACACGACATATCAAAGCTACTTAGTTAAAATTAGGCCTCAATAACACAACATAAAAACATCAACAAAACAAACTACCTTGTTAAAGTTAGGAAACTACAATGATCTGGGCTAAATAATCTTTCACTTTGTCAGTTTACATTTTGTTGATAGCCTTGGTGACACTTCAAGACAACTATTCACAAAATTGACCAGTAGACTTAACATGTACCCACTGCAAGCTTTTTTTTCTTATGAGTGGCAAAGATGTTGGCAATAATCTGCAGGATACAATGTAGTAATTAGACTGCTTAAATCATCTGCATAGAAATATTAATGTATTGTGCTATCTTTAGCTACTTCACCTTTATCCACGATAAGCTAGCTAAAGTTGGATCATCGCTAACTTTGTATTAGCTAACAATTCAACTTTATTGTTATAGAAATGTAAGGCCACTCCAACACAGAGATTAAACAATTGAGTTTTTTAGAAAAAATGTTTTTTCGTACAGATGTAAGCTGTATCCAACTATTCCACAACTTAAAAAGCTGTAGTGTCAATGCCATGCCTGTAAGTATCGCTGCAGCGCTGCCACAGGAATTTACCAAAAACTGAAAAGAAGCATGTGCAAATGCAAACCATAGACATAATATAGAGTGAAATTATACCACAATCTTTATTATGTCTATGACGAAAACTACTGGTAATAAAGAAGCAGGAGAAGAAAAATGAATTTTGCGCTGGTATTCTCACGCAGACACTGTTCTGGTTCTGGTAGCAGCTCGATTCTCAAGTTCATTTACAGCCCGTGTTTACAGCAATTCAATAAACTATATTCAGGTGACTGAGTGAATTTCAGGAGATGTTAGCATGTCAACACAAGTTTATATAAATTGTCTACCAAAATATTTATCGGTTGCCAGGCAACATAACACAGGGACTTCAGGATTTACTCTTAATGAATGAATCAGTGTTTGACAGATCAAAATTAACTTATTTTCCTACTGTTTTCATCTAAAAATATAGCATTTGTGTGAACATTGACAGCCAGCATTAATCAAGCTTCTTTTCCATTTTTTTTTTTTTATTTTTTCTTTACAGTACAGCAATCTGGTGTTTGGGTTAAACCATCCTCTGCCCAACGATGACATCCCGGTTTGTGATTGACAACCACTATTTTTTGATTCCCAATTGAGAACAAACTTTTCAGGTTTCAAACAAACCTTTTTGCACTGTGCAGCTCAAAATTAGGTTCGGCAAGGCTATTATTGTGAAAGGGCTCTGGTGTGATTGTGTTATCGGGTCATAAAAAAAAAAGATGTGTCTAGGTTGTACACACAGAAAGGAAGGGTGGTGTTTACAGAGTTATTCACTTGAACCATTTTAGAAGAGCAGCAGTTTCGAGTCCAGAAACTTTGGTTCTGTGTGGACAAAACATCCAAATGACACCTTTAGCAGAATCAACTAAACTCGTCCCCGTGTGGATCGAGCTTCAGATTAAGCTGTACTATTAATTTTACAGATTAATAGCTTACAACCCCAGAAAAATAAAAAAAAAGCTATTAGCATTTAGCCAAAAAAAAAGTCAATATTTTAGACATGAGATGCTCAATATTAAAGCCTTTCCTTATCTTTATTTTTCAGTGCTTAGTCATTCAACCCACAATGGATGGAGAAAACTAGGAGCTGTATCCAGAATTTGGCCACATTTGCAAAACTGCACAAAACACTAACTGAATCTTGACATTAACTTTTTCTTTTCTTCAGTAAAGTAGATAAAAGCTACTGTTTCAAATTAGTTTTTTTATATTTTCATATTCAAGCCAGTTTAGGAATTTTTGTCTGGTTTTGCTCAACAGTCCAATAAATCTTTTTATTTATTTATTTTTTTAGCCACACTGGCAGGTTCGTCTATAATTTGTTTTCAGCTTTTGCCACATCTCTTTCCCAGCTGTGTTGCCCAGGTTACATGACATCCCACTAATCTGGTAATATTAGGAACCAACTAAATCAAGACTTGTGCCATGTTTAAAATGAAAGAAAAACGCAGCTATTTCCAACCTGATAAGAGTGCTGCTGCACTTTAATGGAAGTCTGACCAGGAAGCTCATTTAGACATCAATTTGACTTGTTCAAATTCAGCAGATTATTGACAAAGAGTGGATGGTTGAAATGGATTTTAGCTGTTAAAGAGACAATTCATTTCCTCCAAAATTTGGAGAAGATTAAAACAGAGCTAACAGGAGTCAATATTGGAATTTTATCTATTGGCTATTTACAGCTTATGTTGGTACTGGGCATAAAAGGCTGTGCCCACTGTCTGTAAGATGTGGTCATGTCATACAATAAAAAAAACTTTATCTTTGCTACCCTTCAGCCCCACTGATCTAGAAATGTATGAGGAAATTTGTACATAAAAACTGCCTTTTACCCCTTCTAAAGGCTTTTTTTTTAACATCTAAATAAAGTACATATTAAATCTTACTATCTTACCATTTGTAGGTGCTTCCACAGGTCTTTGTTGACTGTGTTTTTATACTGGAACTCCTCCAAATATGTCTGCAGACAGATAATAAAGAATGTGTTGTATTTGTTACATACTTGTGAAAAACAGAATAAACTTCTGTTGACACATAAATCACATAGAATACTGTAGCTTGTGCTGATTGTCCTCACAAACAAAGATAAGATGCTTATCAGTTTAATTAGCCTTTCATACATGGAGTCCTTGGGAAAAGACAGTTTCAGAGATGATCTCTGAGAGCATCCTCAGGACAGCAGCACCCTGAAAAACAGAAGAAAATTAGCAGTGGGAGGCATTTCAGCTCTTCATTAAAACCTAAATGATGAGCAGTAATTTGTACGTTCTCTCAGTGGGTACTAAAAGGAGTATCACCCCTCTTTGGGATGTGATCTGTTTAACCCATTAGGTAAAAGCCTACTTTCTCTGCTGGCCCACCTTGCAATAAGTGATTGAGCTAAACAACGAATCGATGTGATCTGGTGTTTGGATGTCCTCCTCTTTGAAAGAGACAGGTTGCGAGAAAGCAGAAGCATCCACAGCCATCGCATTCATCATCTCATTTAGAACAAATAAGTCTTTCTGGAAATCAAACACATTAACGGAGCACATGACGGTCAAACATTTTATAATGAGGGATGTATAACTCATTTCTACATCAGTGTTGAATATAAAATTCACCATGTTCCACGTTGGTTCAGCATAGTTGGCTCCGAGATAAGATACGTAGGTGGCAAACCCCTCATTAAGCCACAAGTCATTCCACCACCTCATGGTCACCAAGTTCCCAAACCACTGAAGGCACACAGCTCCAGTTATTTGCCTCGCTCTTAAAGACTCTTCAAGACAAACACATTTATGATTAAACAGCAGCAAGTAACCATTTAGTGTGATACCATATGTGCGAGCTCGTGGGAGATGACCGTAGCCACAAATTCCTTGTATCTATTAGAGGACACTGAAGGATTATACAAGAGTGCAGTCTCTCTGTAGGTGATAAGGCCCCAGTTCTCCATGGCTCCAGCTCTTAAGTCAGGGAGAGCAATCTGGTCTAAAAGCAGATCACAGAGGTTTAGGTCGTAAATTTCTACTGTTTCAGATTTTCATACTTTGTTGAAAAAAATATGAGTGGTTCAAAAACCTATAAAAGGATTGTAATTAGATTCACTGTGATTGTTTGTGTCTGTTGGCTCCTACCGGACTTGTTCATGGGGTATGAAAAATTGTAGTAGTTCTCATAGAAAGCTAGTATGGGTCCAGTCTTTTCCAGGGCATAGTTTCCTTGACCTTTTTCTATGGCTGTCTTGCGAGCCCAGATCCTAATCTTGTACAGGAAAAAACAACGTTAACAATCCAGCAGAGGGCAGCACCGAAACAACGAGCCCACCAGGGAAGAGAAGGCGCGTTAATGAGCCAATACAGGATCAATCCAACTGTTTGATGCATTTAAAATGTTTTAGAATCTCAATTATGGCTCTAAAAAAAGGCCAGATGAGTTTGTCTTCACCTGTTAAGCTGTGATTTCACCTTCTTAAACTATGTATCAGTTTACAGAGCAGACATTGCTGCAGACTGCAGTGAATATTCTTCATATCAGCTGAGCTCATTAAAACTCAGAGACAGGTGAACACAATAATTAACGCTTTCTTCTATGATGGAGCTCAGAGGTCAGTCTTTTTCAGCTGAAAAGCTCACAGTCTTACAGTTTCAAACTATTCAAAAGAAACAAGCTGATCAAACATTGTGTGTGTGGTTTTTTTTTGGTTTTTTTTATAAATTCCCTTATTTCCTTTTGTGACTCTGTGTGCTTTCAGAAATAATTACCAAAACATCTGCATCTGGATTCGTCTCAATGTATGCAAAATCACATACAACAAAAGCCAGCAAGTAGGTTGACATGACCTCTGTGGGTTTAAAGCTGGTCTTAATTAAGTTCTGGCCATCCACAGTGAAGTTTACAGGGTCTACGTGGGATGAAAAACAACAACAAATCAGAGCAGTATTTTATATATGATAGAATGAGCATAATTGATTAACCACTTTGTTTTTAAACATGTCAATACTACTGTTGGAATCACCCTGATTCCCCAGAGTCCGTTGGTGGAGAAAAACCGCTTGAGATCAATTCCGAGTTCAAAAGTCTTTATTTAGAAGCAAAGAGATTACATGAGCAATTCCCCGCAGATAAATATATCTAGAGACTCCACTAAGCAGAAAGCAAGCACTGTGAAAATCAGTAAGAGTCTGATTCTATTTCCCTAAAACTATCATTCTTATAATCTTATGCTGCACCCACAAAACCCAGTTCAAACTGGTTCTACATTTACCTTTACTCTCTTTTAGTCTAACAGAGTGTAAGCAGCTGTCCCAAAATGTGTGTGCGTGTGTGTGTGTGTGTGTGTGTGTGACCACAAACGGACTTTCTTTTGTCTGCTACCCAGCCCCTGCTGTCTCTGAAAATAACCACTCACTCCTGCAGCCTTCACCCTTTAACAGACAACTATTAAATGCTGACTCATCACCTATGCCATTAAGCCACTACTATACTGAAAAGTATAGAAACGAATATAAAAGAACACTATTAATAAAGAAAACAATCTCACACTACTATTGTGTTTTTATTGCAAGTGAAATTGAAAGAGTCTGTCGGACTGAACAATAGAATCAAATATCTGATCACCATTTTTATCAATAAGTAAATAAATTATAAACAGATACTTTAATATGACGACTGCATATGATTTACAATCAGTCTTTTACAATTAGTTGAGAAACTAACTTAAGAAATATCATTCATTCATTTTACCGCTTAGTCCAACTCAGGGTCTCAG
>JBAMHW010000001.1:31636975-31649894 GCA_037177495.1 Rhadinocentrus ornatus | reverse complement strand
GTAAAGTCCTCTGAGACAACTTTGTTGTGATATAGGGCTATACAAATAAACTTGATTTGATTTGATTTGATTTATATGTTAATTTGGGAACTTCAGGATTGGACAGGGTAATGTTCGCTGTCTTTCCAGCTTTTTGGCAAACAGAATGACTACTCTAATTTAAATGTCAGCATGATATGACGAGGGGAAAACAAAAGTACCTTTTTTATGTTTCAGTTTTTTAAAAAATACTGTATTTTAAAAGTAATTAAAATATTTTCAACCTAACAAAACTACCTCTAAACTACAACTTCACAATTTTTTTAAACTACATTTAAGGGAAAAAAAAACAAGATTAAAATTAACATCATACTTTTTTACTCCATCTTCAACATATTCACTCCTGTAGAAACCTTCCAGGTCGTCAGACAGCTCTCCAGCAAACTCTGTAAAGAGCTCGTACTTTACGCCCGTCTGCAGTGGGCTGGTGAGCTGGACCACCAGGTACTGGGTTGGAACCTCCAACCAGGTCTTTTTCAGGCTGGGAGCAGAAGCTCCATTTAGGCTCATCAACCTGGCATTGAATCCGTCAAAAAGAGTTAGGTTCAGCTTGTTGGAGTGGATGAGGATGAGGTCAGTTTCCGTCACACATGTGAACACCACCACGGAGTTTCCAGTGAAGATGTAGACACCGTCGGCATTGGGCTTCAGCCAAGGCCGCAGGGTCAAGTTGTAGGAGACTGGAGTGAGGGTGTTTGGAAGTCTGTAGTGATGCCAAGGCTCTTTTGGGTTAGAGTTTGATTTGTCCTGAGCATGCGCCACTGACAGTGCGATGATGGTCCCCACAGCCACAATAACTGCAACCACACATACCACCACTGCTTTGCTGACGTAGAAGCTTTTCCCCATATCTCCACTAGAAAAGAAGAAGACAGAAGAATGAGTTAGTGCTAGTTATGTCCTGCCTTTTGAAATTGTGGGCAGGGACAACAGCAGAAACACTCCATTGTATAAAATTCTTGAAATAAAAGTAAGTTCATTCTAATTTGTAAACTTTATTTATGCACGATGGCTTTGAGTAATGGCCATGTTTAGACACTCTATTAACAAATATGAATCCTCCAGGGTTGATTTGCAGCACAACTATTTCTCTGTATGTGTGCACACAGTGTGTGTATACAGGTGTATACAGATGTGGCCATGTGAATGTAAAGAGGAGGGAATTCCGTATGTTAATAAGCTAAATATGGGTTTAGACAGGAGCATTAACTTTTATTTAAGACTTGTTCTTTAATTTTATTTTATTTTTTTAAATAATCAGGCTAATGTGCCTTTAGGAAGTAGAGACATTCACATGTTTGAAATGAACACACATGCGTTGTGCATGACTCACTTATCTTTACAAAATCTCACAGCCAAAGCCATGACTATAACAACTTTGATGAGACATGTCACTTATTTGGAAATTTGGTCTCATCTATCTGAGGTGTGGATTGTGTCCACAGTACACAGTATGTGAAGGGAAGAGCACACTGCCAGTATGTACGACATGCTGTCATAACGCACTAATGATGTGTGATCACCGTGCTTTCTCAGAACTCAGTACAGTCAAAGTGAGCAGTATAAAATCTACATGATACTTTGGCTGAGCTGTGTTCAGCGAGTACATAGTGACACAACTTTATAACAATGTTGTTTTAGTCCAACAACCTGTCCTCCCAGACTTTCTATACATGACAGGCAATCATGTCTTTATGTAACGAAAGTTGTCCCAACTGCAAAACTGTTATTAGTACTCACAGCTGTTCCTCATTAACTCTCAGTGACCATATTTTTGGAAAATTAGGATTTACAGAGCCGGTAGAAAGTTTTGGACTTTTTGGACTGAATGTGTAAGTAGTGCACAAATACACACACTACACCATTGAAACCATCACAGTTACAATCCACAAAATTATCATCTCCGAAGACATAGTTGTCCTGTGATTATAAATCCGTTGAAACTGCAGGTAAAATAGGACCACAGATGTGAGTGAAAATATCTAACCAATTAAAGCTCTATCAGATGTTTTTATCTCTTTCCCTGGACACAGAAGGCTCCATGACATCAAAGAGGATGTTGGTAGGATTTTAGGTAAGATAAATTACAATTACAGGACAAGTGTTAACAGTCATAGTAGGAGACAGGTTTCCCCCAATGTCATTTCTGTTCTGGGCTCCATCCACATAAAAATAAATTCCCCCTCAAGTGCCCATGAGGAGTGAATAGGAAACAGCATTAATATTCAGATGAGCATAACTTTTTATTTTGTCTGTTATGAAACACTGAACATTGCTTGTGATGTGAATTGATTGGTTTAATAGTTTACATTTTATCATTTCAGATGGTCTGCAAAGCTGACTGGCTGATCAGCAACATTGTGGCAAAGTGGTCTGGCTTGGACCATGGCTCCTGAGTCCTTCGAAACCTCTTCAATCTATCGGCGCCTATCACTAAGTGAGCCGTAGACCCTCTATTCCTATCACTTTAAACATCATGGCTGGGACAGTCTATTTATCAGAGTTGTGATGATGATATTTTGTATTCACAGGTGAATTCTCTGGTGTCTTGCTGGTGAATGGAGGGTATGCATGCCAGCATTTTCTTCTGACACCATTTGCACACGCTCAGAAAGCAGAGCAGGCATGTAATAATACCCATACCAGGACAAGGGTACCTTGTCAATGACCTTTGACCACCTAAAGGTACGCTTTTAGTGTCTTCACTACTTAAGGGTCAGCCCAGGCAGGACACGAACAATGTATGTTATCTATGGTGTCGTGGGGAAAAAGGTTTGGGAACCACTGTTGTAACACGCTGTGTGACTTCAGTTTTGAATGGAGGTCATAGTTGAATTGCTTTGATTTATCCTTATTTATTAAAATCATGTTGCGCTTGTGTATTTATATGGACTGCGTATTTTATTTATAGTCTGTGGGAAAATTAAATATCTAGTGATTGTAAAACAATAATTCATCTAAAATTATTTTATTTAATAATTACAAGTGTTGAAATAATGTAATAACAATGTGTTAACAATGTGTCTGCTGACTGCAATAAGGGAAGAGATTAATTAAATCCTGGAACTTAGCCTGGTTCAGAGCAGGCTAGCTCCACAGAATAGATATCTGTGGTAACTTGTGTCATATCACAATTCCCATTATCCTGCTGTTGTGCAACCAGATGAGTTGGGTCAGGATGACCAAGACACAGTATCTGGGCTTAATCCATTATCTTGGTTTTGTGCAATATACCCCAGGTGATGAACAACAGAAACCAAGAAGTTCTTAAATTAGAAATAAGGAGCAGTTGTAGCAATCAGTGAAGTGTGACACATAAAGGAAGTCCATTTAACCAAGAAACACAAAGGGGAAAATAAAGCAGGAAACTAGACAAAAGAGTTGAGCTGAATCAATGACCACCGACACTGAGACACGAACCCAACAAGAACTAAACCAAAACCCATAGACCATGACTCTGTACCTCATTTTGATCTTTTGTAATTTCAGTCTAAATAAAATCTATGTCCAAGAAATGTCAAAGGTTTCCCAGATCTTTCTTTTAAAACTTCTTTCACACCATTCAGTGAATTGTTGTCACTTGCCCACATAATGAGGCTATTTCCAGGATGCAGCTATTTACTGCATTTTGTACAAAAACCACTGATTTGATCTTGCAACATTTTGTTCCAGTTGCTTCCAGAGCATACAATGACTTCATTAGTTTGCAGACTAGCTTTTTCAGCTGTATCAGATTTAACTTCATATCCTTCAGGCTGCTCAATATAAACCTGACTAAAACAAGCAGTGGTAACGTCTATCTGGAGGAACTCTAAAATCATACTGTGTTTAACCTCATACAGATGTTATGCTTGCAGTTGGTAAAAATGTCTCATCATAATAATCTATTCGAGCAAGTTGGCTGTAGTCTTTCCTCCTTCCCAGAATTTTTTATATGCTCTGACTCAGATGATGTCACGCCCTCTTTGTAGTTTGTTACATATCTGTCGGTATAAATAACCAACACTGACTGTGGACCAGTGATTGTCACTAGTGATAGGAGTTTTTCCTCTCATTTAGAGGAGCATACACCCGGACTCTCCTGTTCTTGTGTCATCTTTGTGTTTTAGTTGCTCGCTGTGGGGGTAGTTTGAGCAATTTGTGTTAGCTGGAATCTGATCAGACAGATTCATCATCCATCCTCTCAGCCACACCTTTAGTGATGTCCTTGACTAATCTGTGTTTCAGGACGTAACTAACAATAATTCTAATGATTGCCTAAATACATCTTTAGCTCTTTTACACCGTGTTCCAAATTACTATGCATATGTTGTTTTTGTTCATTTCTCCTGAACAATCAATGTACATGATGTAAATGTTAATTAGGCTGTAAAAAATTAAAATACAACTGTTAGATTTTTTGCATTATGTAAAAAAAAATTCTAAAATGAAAATCACAAAAGCATTTTTCCAGATCCAGTTACAGATTAACATACAGGAGGTGCTTTTCTTTATTATCACCTTAACAGATCTCTCATCAATTGAACTTAGAGGTCCATGGTTAGTGTCTCTCAAGACCAGAAGTGCCCTCCAAAGCTGATGTTTGGTCTATTGCCCTCCCAATCTTCATTTTAGGATGCTCCACATGTTCTAAGTAGGGTTGAAGTCAAGTGATAATGGTGGCCACACCAGGAGTTTTTTCTCTCTTTGTATCTAAAGCTGCCAAAGATTTTTTTTTTTTTTTTTTTTTTGTATTTTTTGCAGCGTGGGACAGTGCATTAGCTTGCATGAAAACTGTGACTTCTTTGACAATGTGGAACAACCTGCTTGTTTCGATTTAATTAACCTCACCTGGGAAACTGATTACCAAACCTGTCTTAGATTGTGATCAGTGATGTAACCATAAATATGTTGTAAACTAAAACCCTACATGCAGAATAATTTGGGATATGGAGAATTAAATGTCTCATATTATGCAAAATTCACTTTCTAAAGGTTTTCTAACAGTCATATGTTTCCTCATAGCCTGTGTATGAGGCCCAAAAATTAGGGAAGTTCTGTCACCTCTCTCACTTGCTTGCTGCACTTTGTCTGCTCAAGCGGGCGAGTCTGAGATCTTTTCCTTTGTGAACACACAAAGGGAAATAAACACTTGAATTTGGACTAATACAATTTGAAAACAAAGTTGTTGGACCTCTGACACCCATATGAAATTGTTGAAAAAAATGTATAATATGGGCCTTTAACTCTTTTTTTTTCTTAAAGATTTTTCATCTCTAAATGCCCCTTTTGGAGCCAGATCTGGGAAGTATGTTGGTGTTTCTAAACTTCATCCACTTTTGAACAATAGAACTATCTTGGGTTGAGAAAAGAGCCAGAAATAATCTGGCTTTGTTCCCCAGATTTACACTAAAGTCACAGATCTACAGATTAACAAACTCAAAGCATGGTTTTTATTCTATTGAACACTACAAGCTGTGAACCCTTTCACCAATAGTTTTTTGTCTTTATAATTAAACCAGCAGCATTTATTTGGCACATGTGGAGCCCAGCTCAGTAGCATCTCAAGGAACCTGTAATAGAGACAAGATGAAGTAAAGCTCATATTAATGGATATTTCATGTTAATACTAGAAGCACTCAGAGAGCGCAGACCTCTGCCAAGCTATTGTAGTTTTGGTTTGCTAATGATTGTGGGTATTAGTTAGAAGCTCTAATAGCAAAATTATCCCTATCTCCCCTTTAGTAAAGAATCCTTTAAAAAAAATCCTGAATCCAGGCGATGATCCGAATCACCATCAAAATCTAATCACTTGTTCCTTATTCCATTTCTGACATTTCCTAAAAAAATTTATTTAAACCTGTCAATTATTTTTTGAGTTATTTTGCTAACAGACAGACAAACCAACGCCACCGAGGTAATAATCTTGTATCTGTTTTGCTTGTATGTGGTCTGTCCTTGCAGCAGAAGTGGGGAAAGAAGATGCAAGTGAAGAAATGGAAAGTGAAGGTTGCTCTAAAGGAAGTTAGGAGATTGAGGAGAGGAAAAACAGGAGCAGGAAGACAAAAGGCTGAGCAATGCAGGAGATGAAACATGGCCAGAGAAGCCATTTTGCCATTTAGAGGTTAAACTAAGATCATATTTATTGTCTTTGTCTTATACCAATGTTTCTCAATCCTGGTCCTTGGGGACCACTGCTCTGGACCAGGATTATAGCAACAATGGGTTAGACTTATGTACTTTTCAAGGCACCTAAAGCGCTTTACATCGTATCCATTATTCATTCACTCCTCATTCATATTTGGTATTTGGTAGGCTACATGTGCAGACTGATAGAAACGTAGCAGCCATACGGTCTCTCTGACCACCACCAAAGATTCATCCACATTCACACACCAGCGATGCCAACACTGGGGGCAACGAGAGTGAAGTGTTTTGCCCAAGGACACAACAACAGATTTACTGGGGGAGAGGGAATCCAACTGCCAACCTTCCTTTACCAACTGAGCCACTGCCACCCCAATTGAGTAACACTGTCTTATACAATGGGAAACGTATGCATGAGAGCTATTGATCAAGTCCGCATAGGAGCCTAGAGTTTCGAGCTACACCCCTGGTGACAATATTTTATAAAGACTTACTATAATAATAATTTTATAAAGACTTGTAATAATAATTACAATAACTGTCTTTTGATTTGTCAACATGCAGAACTGTGTATAGACTGATGAGGAAAAATAAAATTATCTGTTTTAACACGAGTTTGAGACACAAGAAAATGTAAAAATGTTTACCAGAGCTAACGTTTCCTTTGAGATTTTATTTTATATCCTACAAAACTATTAAAAACCCAAAAAGCATCAGTTAAAGCAGTGGTTTGCAAACTTTTTGAGCCAAGTCCCCCAAGGTAAGATGTATTGGTTTTCGCGACCCCCACCCCAGATGATTTAGTAAGTAATTGTGTAATGTATTAATTCTTGCAGCCATCTAAATTTGAAACTAGAAAACTTTAAGAACCTTCATAAAAAACGAGGATAAAGTAGTTTTTGCATGTTCACTGCTGTGACAAGGCACCTACATGCCCCAAATCAGCTTCTTTTGTGGAGATAAGGTTAAATTCAGATTTTTAATATGGCACGTGTACTTAATTTATTGTGCTAAACAAAATTAATGTGCTAATTTCAATTATGTATCACTGCATTAATGGCTTAATTTTGACAGAATTTTTTTTTCATTTTTGATGGAAAAAAAGAAATCCCAAATTAATTTGATGAATGTAGATTATATATATCTTATATACGTATATATATATATATATATTTTTTTATTATCTGGCAACCCGTTGAAGTTATCTAATGATCTCAATGGGGGTCCTGACCCCCAGTTTGAAAATCAATGATTTAAAGGACACATCTAAATTTAACCAAAAAAAGAAAAAAAAAAAGGTCACAACACACTTGTTGTCCATATAACAGGGTAGTTACATGGTCGCAGATAGTTTTGTCTCATTGTTCATGTCAACTTACAGGCAGTAAATCAGTGTTTGATAATCCCACGTTGCCATACATCACCTGAAGCAGTCCTATTCCAGCATGTTAACCAGTAAATTTTTCACACTAGGCTTATTTAAACATGAACACCTGACAAGACAGAAAAATGCACTACTAGCTTTAACACCTGAATCACTTACGCACACAAAATTAGAGTAATATGCTATGACAGGATCAAACCTTTCTTACCTTGCTCACAGTAATCTGGTTTGGTCTCAGTGGATTCATCAGCCTTTTCACATGCAGCCAGTAGAATATTAAAGCAGCGCTGTCCCGCCCAACTGCACTCACTTGTTAATCTGGTGCAGCAAGATGGTGTGCAATCCTTTAGCACCAGACTACACAATTTTTATGTCGACTGAAGACATCTTGGAGCTTGTTGTGTCATGTCTTGAGGAGTAACGCAGTGCAAATGTTTTTAAATACTGATATTTTTCACCACATCTTTTAAAGTCTCTTTGCTCTCAGTGCGTATGTATGACACGGATGTAAACTTATTTTCTTAAGCAAGGAAAGCTATTGAATTACTGTTTTTTATTAGAAATCTATATTATTTTTATAGATTTTGAAATACACCACGCAGAGAGCATGAATGCTTCACAGTTCAGAGACTTCCTGGTCATTCATCACAAGTGGGGAATTCAGCTTTTGTTAAGGTGGTTAGATTTGACAGAAAAACACAATGCATTGTTAAATTGTTTGTCAAAGCAAATGAGAAGCAACCAATTGTTAAATAAAATATACAGCCAATATAGTGGAAGTATTAAGAACAACTCTCAGTCTTGCTAGTTTTTCACAACGTGCTGCCAGATACTTTCAGGGCCCAGAGTCTAACCCCTATTTTCATCGAGGGGATCCCTTTCTCTCCTAAAAGCAAGCAGTGCCTTAATAAATACTAAGTTCAGGAGTTCTAAACTTGAAGGTCTTACAACAAATCATAAGTTTATTAATATGACTTGAACGGTATCTGTTCTCTGTCATTAGCAGTTTCGGTTTAAACTGGAGCAAACTCACCTTTTCAGGAAGCACCTGGTTCGGTCTGTGTGTCGGTTGACACTATCTACTTTTCTGTCTTACTCTAATGAGCCAGGAATTGTTAAAAGTCAACCAGATTTTCCTCAGAAAATTCTAAGATCTTTGATTTAAAAAATCTGAGGCAAAACACAAGAAAAAAGCAATTCTTGCCTATACTGGTACCCTCTAGAGTACAACCTAAAGCTATAGAAAAATTATGCTTCTCTTTTGGTGGGCTGGAAAATGCCAAAGCATCTAAAATCACTGCTTGACTCCTTTTAAAAACTCTGCCTGCTTCTTACATATACTCAGACCCGGTTTGGCATGATGCCCGTCCTATACCTTAAAAGGTCATGTTGAAGCACAAGCTCTTTTGATCTAAAGTAAAATCGTTGGCAGAGTTTTGCAAAACAGCAGCTCAACCACAATCACATCATATTTTTTTGACATACAGGAAATGCATCTTTCAGTGAGTAAAACAGATACATTTCAGGTTTTGATTGCTCGCACAAATGCATTTTAACATTAAGCGTCACAAATTCAAGGAAAATTAGGTAATGTTCAAGTTAAAACCTATACAACAGGCACCAGCCAATTGTCAGCATTTTGGGCTTCTTCTGTAACCAATATATCCAAAAAAAAGAGACCACACATACAGCGTCCTCTCAGTGGTCCAGTCAATATATGAACAAAGATTAATTCAGTTTACAAATCAGAAACTAAACTGTTGCCAGACAATAGCAGACGGTTTGAAGATTTTATTTCCAAGATGAAGTTCTGTGTGTTTTTTCTCCAGATGACTGAATTGCTCAAATGTGATTGGTCAGTACAACTCACACTAATGACCATTGACAGAAACCAAAAAGCCTCTTGTAAAAGAAATTTTGTTTCAATAGATTCTGCACATTCAGATGCAGTCATGTGAAAAAAAAAATACGTGTGACAAGTAAACTTAGGTCTCGTCTATCAGATTGTTCCAGAGGTCTTGTGGTTTGATAAAATACAATAATACCATGTTATTTTTAGAAAATATTTTTCTGAAAAGCACTTTCAGCGTGTGTAATTATGCTAAGCAGTTTTTTTCTTTCGAGTTGCCTTTATTTGATCACTGAGAACGACAAGTTCTATGGAGTACAGAGGACTGACGCAGAATGTTGACTGGTGGGAGCAAATCCACTTCCTGATCAATGCAGAAAAAACCAAGGAGATGGTGGTCGATTTTCACTGATGCCGATCTGCTATCCCATCACCGGTGAACATCCAGAGAAGGGACATTGAGAAAGTGCACTCTTGTAAGTACCTGGGTGTTGGACTAACAACACTGACGCACTGTACAGGAAGGGTCAGAGCAGGTTGTAACTTAGAAGGCTGTGGTCTTTTGGAGGGAAGGGGGCACTCCTGAGGACCATCTTGTACAGTGTGGTCTGCTAGAGAGACAGTATCACAGAGAGGGAGAGGAAGAAGCTGGACAAAGTCCTCAGGAAGTCCAGCTTTTACCTGGGCTGTTTTCTGGACTCAGTAGGTAGGTGGAGGTAGGTGACAAAAGGGTCCATGCTGGACCGTGATGCACACCCCCCTGCAGGATGCCCTGTCTTCTCTGGAGAGCAGCTTTAGTGACAGACTGATCCATCCTCGCTGTGCAAAGGAGAGATACTGCAGGTCTTTCCTCCTTACAGCTGTCAAACTTCATAATGAACACATGGAATCTATGTTTACATATTTATATACATGTTTAGGTAGATATTTATATACTTTACATACAGTATCCCATCAGATCTTATACTGTACATTTTACATATTATTATTTTTGTGTTGTTTTTTTGTTGTATCACCTGCATGCTTCTTCTTACTGCATCTGTACTGTTGCAACAAAGCAATCTCCCCACTGAGGGACTAATAACAGTTCCTTATTCTTATTTGAAAGCAGCTTTCAACAGGACAGGGTTGGAGATAGGCCAGGATTCGAACCCAGGCCAGCTGTCTTGAGGAGTTTCAGCCGCTGTATGTGAGGTTTCCCCTGGTGTGTCAGCCAGTTCAGCTACTAAACACCCCATAAACTTGAAATAATAAAAATTTTTACTTTATTAATGCCAAATGTGTAATTCAGCTCTGCCTTGGACCCATCTCTAGTAGATCTAGTAGTTGTAGATCTAGTAGAGGGCAGTGGGCTGCCATGTTTCATCTTTTCTCGAATCTTTTCCACTTGAAAATAATTTTATTGTAAATCGCTAGAGTCCAAAATGTTTGAAACCCGCTCCCAATTGGTGATCAGCAGCTACTGACGAGACGCCCTGCGTTGATGCTTTGAAGCGTGTGTCAACAAATCCAGGAAATGTTTCATGAAGCGTGTATCGAGGTCTGCATTGTTTATGATAAATGATGTAGTCAATTTCATCTGAAAATAACCATTTTTGCTCTATTTATCCTGTTTGGAAAATTCAGCTCTACATTTGACCAATCTTTAGTAGATTAACGAGAGAGGAGTGGGCTGCCATGTCATGGGAGGGGGGTATTAAGGGCCTAGCTCATGGTCCCACAGTGGTTAAGCAGTGTTGGCAATAAGGGACTTAAACCTGGTCTTCCAAAAACAAGCCCACCTAACCATTAGGCTTCCACTCCTCTAAAACCTCTCTGTGTACTGGTGATTCAACTTTTCTTTTCCAAAAAGAGGTAAAAAAGTTATATGTCCTTCTAAAAACTAAAAAAGGAGGGTATGTTACTTTCACATGACAATATCTATACAGAGGGTTAAAGCCAACTTGGAGGAAACATCAGAAAATGTCTGCGTGAAAAAACATTTATGAGACAGGTTTGGATTCCTTCATAGAGAGAAGCCTATTTAAATTGCAGTTCATCAGTTAGTCAGCATGTGTAATCATTATTACGATTAAAGTCAAAGGTCTAAACCTTTTACTGTCAGTGACATAAGAGGCAGGTCATCTTCACCCTGGTCAGTGCCTCGTGTTTATGTCCTACATTCATTATTATAATAATAATTGTTAACTTACAGTGTGAAGTATCAAAAAAAGATTGTTTTCTTCATTTACTCTGATGAGGTGTTAGATGAGGTCTTTGTGTAGCTTTTAGTGGTTCCATATCATTATAGTGATTATTTTTCATTATGATTGCCTTATTGACTTTTTCTGTTCATCTGGCCTCCTCGGTACACCACTTTAGCACTTCAGCTTTGTTTTCTGTCACCCATTTTATGTTGGCTGTGGTCTTTTCTATAGCTTGCTCCAAGGCCAAGGTGGCTGAGCCAAAGCCAGCATGGAGGTGGTCTTGTTTGAATTTCTTCAGCTGGAGAAAGAAAAAAAACAATAATAAGTGAATTGCTTTTGTTAACTTTCTTTTTCCCTAAATGTCCTGTGGAAAACTGAGTGTGTAGTTGTAGGTGTGGCTGTATACCTCCTGCAACTCAAACTCTGTGGAGAATCTCTCTGTGACTCCGCTGATGAGACTAGAGAAGGAAAACGATCCTGATCCATACCTTGGATAAAGGATACAGTTAAATAAAAGGACTTTGTGCAAAGAAGTTAAAATGACTCCCAAGAAATCCCCAGTATTTTTAACATTCAGTCGAGAGCTACTGCAGGTTCTCTGGCTTGAATTAGTCCTTTGAGAGCAATGGTTTTTTTTTTCCGAAACGTCTCTCTGAGAGGAAACTTACTGTTGGAAAATGTAGCTCCACTTTGCTCTGACGAAGTTCCAAGCAAGGGGCATTCCCACAACGTTTTCGGAAATGGTCTGAATGGTAGAGGTGGCGTCCTGCTTCCGGATCTTAGTTGGGTCAAGTGTGTATTCCAGATACCTGTCCCACAATTAAGCACTTATGTAAAAATAGGTTTGTGGTAATATAACGGGAATGAAATATCACTACTATGGTTATGATTTACATATTGTGGCTTAATGCTGGTTTTTTGGTACATTAAAAATTCCTCACTTCCAATTTTGAAAGTACAATGCCTTGAAAAAGTATTCATACCCCTTGAAAATTTTCACATTTCGTAATCTTACAATCAAAAACTTGAATATATTTTGTTGAGATTTTATGTGATACTGTAGACCAACACAAAGTAGCACGTAATTGTAAAGTGGAATAAAACTGCTTCATGGTATTCAAATTTTTACACAAATTTAAATCTAAAAAGTGTGGTGTGTATTTGTTTTCAGCCAATACTTTGTAGAGCCACTTTTCCTTGCAATTACAGCTGCAAGTCTTTTGGGATATGTTTCCACCAGCTTTGCACATCTAGATATAGAGGTCAAACGTTTCCTGTAGTTTTTCACCAGGTCTGCACACACTGCAGGAGGGATTTTGGCCCACTCCTCCACAC
>JBAMHW010000001.1:31614503-31636875 GCA_037177495.1 Rhadinocentrus ornatus | reverse complement strand
ACCCCTCGAAGATTTCTAAGTGGGAGAACTTGCAAAATAGCAGGGTGTTCAAATACTTATTTTCCTCACTGTATGTGCTACTTTGTGTTGGTCAATCCCATAAAATCTCAACAAAATAGGTTCAAGTTTGTGATTGTAAGGTCACAAAATGTGAAAAAGTTCAAGGGATATTAATACTTTTTTAAGGCACTGTAAATCGAGCCCAAAAAACGTGTCAAAAATTTAACAAATAAAGCTGGTTTAGTATGATGACAAAATTTTCAATTTTTTTAAAAATATTTCAACAATTTTATGAATTAATGAAAAATCAGATACTGTGACATCTTGACATAGAAATTCAGTTTCAGTTTATTCACACACCTTCCCATATTTACAAACATCCACCTTTACATAGAAATTTAGCTATTTCAGCAAATTAATTTCCTAAACTCAGATGTCAGCCAAAGTATGTGCTGTCACAGACATGCTTTCCTGTTTGTGGGCAGGGAGTTACTGGTTATAACTATAGTTAAATAATTTTGAATTTAGCACCTTTAGCTGAGAGTAAGCACTAAATAATTTAATTTTAGTGAGCAACTTCAAGAGTTAAACATGACTCCAGTTTGTGTAAACGACATAAAAAAACATAAAAACTAATATTTATGTCTATTATTTAATTAGGAAATAATTAGAGTTTGGCATGTTCCAACTTCCAGCTTAAAGTCCAGAGGTAAGGGGCAGTCTATTTAGCTTATTTTAAGAATCTCTCCAACTGAGTAAAATAACCCACAAGTATCAAAGTGCTGACATGATCAGAGCTGTTTGAATTCATCAAATACTAAGGAAAGGAGCTTTGGTGCTTCCTTTAAGATCTATTTTAGCATATGAAACTCCAGATCATTTATAATGAAAAAAAAGGAGATTTTTCTGTCCCACATTTTCTTTCAGCTACAACCTTGAAGTGATGCTTAGTGCTGATCTAAAGCCCCATTTCCACCAGCAGGTCCAGATCGGTACAGGACGGTTTGGTTACGTTTGGTTTGGTAAATCCTGATCTCGGTTGCGTTTCCACAGCTGACTATACTATTAACTGGTAGGCAGTGTATCAGTCGGATAGTGTGAGACGGAAATGCATGACATCTTAGCTGTGAAACGCTTTGAATTATAAGGAAGAAGAACGAGACAGAAATAAAAGACGAGAAAGGACATCCAGCAGTTTGTACTTCTTCTTGGCATGTGCCTTTAAACAACAAAAGATCAACCATAAATGTAAACACGGAGCTATTCATGCTTTGTTCATTAAACAGTAAGTGTTGACTCTTTTGACCAATCAGTGGATTGCAGTGGATTGCAAGCTCCAGCCTTTTGGGTTGAATGGTTAAGATTGGGATTCTAATGAAAGGGTTTGTAAAAAGTGAGATTGTTTGGGTCCGATATTCTGGTACCAGTGTGAGTGTCAGCAGCCTGTTACGGGTTTAACTTTGATGCCAATTTTTGTTTGTTTCGTAATTATAAACCTTGAAGATAAAGTAATATTTTATATGATATCCTAGCATGCTAACAGGATATATAGTCTCACTGAGCATCAGTTTCAGAGCTGCAGGTTGCATCATAGTGTAAATGTGGTGGGATGCTCATCGCAGGCACCCATTCCTTAACCCTGTCATGTTTCCCCACGAGGTCAAGGAAAAGACTATAAGAGCTAGATTATTTTTACAGTTCAACCATAACCCAGGTATCTTGAGTTATATACACCACACACCATCATAAACCACCGCCAAGCCACCAAGTCGAGCTATGTTTAGAGTTTAACTTTCCAATTTAACTGAATGAGAACCCTTGCTCCAATGTTCATACACAGAGGGGAAAACTAAGATATTCACTAAAGTATGACTGACAACTGTCTGAAATCATGGCACAGTTATTTATGGAGTGGTACTTTTTGTCAGATGATGCCCCAAGTTAAGATTTCATTAGAGCGAAGCTACAGCCTCCAGATGCTTTGAGTGCCGGGGTAATACATAGTCTTAATAGACTCAGTTCTTGGCATGTTTCACTGACTGGCAAAACCAAACAGAAAATAATTAAATGAAAGAAGCGTTATTGGAAATTCAATTATATCAATTACCAATTACTTTTACTTAAATGTTTTTGCCTATAACAAAACAAAACATTTGGACCTTGTGCAGCCCATTTGAGTCTAGTTGTGTATACATGTAGGAGTTGCTCCAACTCTAAATGCATCATCTGAATGTTTGTCTGGTTTGGATAACTTCACCTTTATACAATTTCAGTCAGACTGAAATGTTTATGCATATTTTAAAAGTCTAGTTTTGGTAGGACTAAAAAAAACAATTCCATTTTTCTCTGGTGCAATATAAACATACTGAGTAGGACTACATCTGTCTTTGCAACAGGATCCAAGCATCATATTTGAAATAGATTTTCCTGGTTGCATCATTTTCAAGATTTACAGGATCTTCAAGTCCCTGAATTCTGTTTTAAATGATCATTTACACAGCATCCCAATCTTTAAAGACGCACTACATTACTTGCCAGTTTTGGAACTTCCCATTCTAGACTCGTTTGATGGCACAGTGACATCAACTGTGTGGATTTCTGGAGCCGCCGCTGCCCAGCAGTGTTCCAAGAAACCACACTTCCCAACTTTTCTTTTGTGACGTTGCAGCAGCGTTTTGGTTTACACACCTCATCACATGCTTGCAAGCAGATAAAAACACAACGGCCATTTTGAAGTGCACTGTGGCTGATTCAGTAAAAGGACATTTTTGGAAGAAGAGAGGAAGACAAAGTGATAAAGGGACAGAGGCAGAAATAAGACAAGAGCCAAGCTGTCTTATACAGGCTGGAGGACAGGAAGAGTCAAGATGGATGCCATATTAACTGTTCATAGGGGCACATCATTGGGAAAATCTGCTAAAGTTCTGTAGTGCCTCTGTAAGGATACAACTCTGAGTATTTTTACGTAGTCAAACCTTTTTGTGTCTTTAAAATCCAATTATACATGTTGTATTGCTGTGATTAAGTGTGGATCCCACAAAAATGTTGCACATACCTGTTTAAAAGCCATGGTGTTTTGGTGCAAGCCAAAGCAGACCTGAGCCTGGAAGCTTCCGATGCCAGAGTGGCGTTTTGAAACATTCTCCAGGCAAAATCCCACTCCTCCACATCACCAAAGGCTATAGCAAGGCAATAAACCGTGCTTTTCAAGTTGGGGTGTATCCTGGTCAGCATCCAACAGAAAGGCAAATGATTACTTAACAGCTAAAACACTGGCTGACTCCTCACACATGCTGACACTATAAAGCTAGACTGCTACCCCTAGGCTTGGTTCATTTGTTTTAATGTTTAAGGCATGTTATCATAATTTGTCCCTAAGGTTCTGATTGTGAAAAAACGGCTATTTAAAATGCAAAAGAAGGCTTAAATCCCTCTCAACTCACAGGTTGAGACTTGGATTCATCATCCACTGACTGTACCAGCTCTTGATCAGTTCCCTGCATCCCTCCACACCCACCTTGCACGCCAGCCACATTGCATTGATCTGATTATATCTGAGAAGAAACACGATGGTAAAAACTGGTGAACAAGCTCCAACATGTTTGAGAACATAAACTTCTGACAGAATATGTAATCTTCTCTTTTAGGAAATCTTACTGCTCAGTGTGTCCTGTAGGTACTTTGGTCCAGATATCTGTAAGTGTCCTGAAGTGCTCAAAAAGTGGTTTGACTTGTTTCTTGAGGTATGCCTAAAACAAAAACACAATCAATAGTTCTTTTACTTTAAAATTAATGCAGTTACTCAAAAAACTCTCTTGCTAGCACCAGAATATCTATCAGTTTCAACATTTATAGTAAGAAAACTAACCTGTAAAGCTCCATACACCTCAGTACGCTCAAACATAAGAATGTAGTAGTTGAGGTTTCTCAGAGCTGACTCCCACGGGATGTAGTTTCTCTCTTTTGACAGGTATTTAGTAGTTTTAAGGGCTAATGTTGTGGAGATTATTTTTGCTCTGCAAAAGACAACAATTAAACACCCACAATATTGTGATTTTTATTTTATTTAATTTTCTTTTACCTCGCCAGATTGAATGCATCATCCATGATCTGTGCTCGGTTGATGACTGATAAAGCCTGAAAAAAATGGAGAACAAACACATGTATAATAAAATTCACAGAGAGCCATAAAGCACAGAAGATAAAGCAAATGAGACAGTGTGTCATCCTTAATTAGTCTTGGTGTATGTTTTTTTAGTGAGGAGTTAGCACATTTCTCACTCGTAAGAACCATATGTTGGGATCTAAAAACTGGGCCAAATTTATAATGTCAGAAAATTAAATGCAAATGCTGTTTTATCAAGCAAATTTGCTTAATCTAAATTGTCTTCTGACAGATTCCGTGTTTTTACTTCTTTGGCTAGCAAAGAAGTATTTTTTTACACATTCTGTAGCTACTTTATAAATAGAACAATTAAACTTAAGTTTAACTAACAAATGCCACTAAAATGCAAATTATACCCCTTAACCTTTTCTATAGACAGTTTCAGTCTGTGTATGGCACAACTCACCTGATGGTTGGTTTCGAGCAGAGAGAGAAGATGATCCCAGTTTTCAAGATCATAGTTTACCCTAAAGTATCCAGAAACATTCGTGTTTGCCAGCACCCAGTCTTTTCCTGAAACTCTCATCGGACTACGGGTGTCTAGGAGAATATGCAACATATTTATTTCACACAATGAATTGTTAATCTGCACCACCAGCATGAAGAGAAATGCAGTAGGTGTTTTTTTTTTGTTTTTTTTTAATGTACCTGTCTTATTAAGGAGCCAGTATTGTTGCTGAGCCACACCATTCTTCATCCATTTGATGGGGACAAACCATGTGTAACTGGAAAATAAATAAATGAATAAAAATAAATAATAATAATAAATTAAGACATAGTGACAATGTTGGTCTCTTTTTAGTAGAGACCTAGTCCTCATGACCCTGCTTTTTAAACATTGTTTGGAGTATTATTATTTTTTATCTTTATCTCCTCTTTACTCTGAGGTTATATCATGCTGCATATGAGGGGTGTAGCAAGCTTTTCAAAATTGTGGGGGATGTGGTTTGTTGCGTGAAGAGGGGTCGGGGGGTCAACTACTTTTATTATGAACTCACTGCTGAACAAAGTCAGGTTTTGTTCTAAACGTACCATCAGAGGGCTGTGTAGCGGCATAGAGAGGCATAGCTGGGGGTTATGAACTGCTAACAAATATTAAGTGAACACTAACCTTCTATTAGGTAAACTTTAGATGTCCTAAGTGAATGTCACATGCAATGCACTTCTATAGGTACAAAGCTGATGATAACAGATGCTGCAGCCTGTTGCCTGTTTGTTTTTTGTTTTTTTGTTTGTTTAACTTATCTGAAGGAATAAATGTCTTCGCTTATAATCAAAACATAAAATAGGATGCCTACTTGAACTGAGATGGCCTGTCCAATTTAGAGTCTGGATCCAGCAGGAAGTGTTTCTGGGTAACATTTCCTGTCCGGGTGTCAATAGTGACCACTGGGAAACCCATCTGGAGAGTCCAGCGGTTCATGATGTCATGGACAGAGCGGGGAATATTTAAACCTGGAGTGTCTTCAACTGCCTGACAACAAACAGACGATACCAGTGGCTCAAAATAATCACATGAACACTCATCTGCACCTTTAAGTTTTTTGTGGTTTTTTTTCCCCCATTTGACTAGACCGACCTTTTGGAGATGGTCCCACAGATCTGTGTACACAGTGTTGCCAAAAGCGAATGTGTTGAGGTACGACTGACAAGAAAAACAGTGAGGAACAGCATGAAAAACATTCACTTAGGAAGGCTTAAGTCATTATTTTAGCAGGAGAAAGCTTGAGCAATCTTATGGTTGTTAGCCCCACATTCTTTCTGCCAGTAAGTTACACATTTACAAGATAGAAAATAATGAGATTATATTTCTCACTTCATACTTCTTCATACTTACACTTAGTCCTTTGGCGAATACAGGCTCAGTGAGAAACTCTGACAGCATCCTAAGCACCGCCGCACCCTAGAAACAACAAGCACATAAACCACCAGAAATAGGTTGGTTTGAACTTCTCATAACCGTAAAGGTTTTATGCACAAACCTACGCAAAACCCACTGTTGACCTGAGAGTAGCTCAGATAGGAAAGACTAAATCAATTTGTGAATATTACATATTTTTATTGTGCTGGGGTGTTTGTCATAATGCACCATTCCTTGGATTTCAGAAAAACAGAAAAGAATGGAAAATTAAAACAAGCTTGAAATTACAAGAACTCAACAAGACATATATTTCTGAGAATCTCCATCTTATGGACAGAAAATATATCCATATTGTTTCTAATACTTTGGATGTAGAGGGGCAGAACTGTAATAAAAGCTGTATGAGTGTAGAAAGACCCTGCATCATGTAGGCCTACAGTGCAAAATACTCAGAGAAGCAGACCTTGCTGTAAGAGATGGTGTTGAACATCTCACTGATCTCAGCGGGGTTATTGACCTCCTCCTCTCGGCGGGAAAGCGGGTGAGAGGAAACAAGGGCGTCCACGGCAAACACCTTCTGTATGTCGTACAGAATGATATGGTCTTTCTGCATCCAAGAAGAAAGGTGAATCAGGACTGGGTTTATGAGCCAACAATAACAGGGAAAGGTTTGTAAAATGAGGAACTTTGCTTTTTTTGCATAGAGCCGTTTTTGAGAAACAAGCATCTATCTCACAATATTCCAGGTGGGCTCAGCATGGTCAGCACCGAGGTACTCCACATATGAGGCAAAACCCTCATTTAGCCACAAGTCATTCCACCATCGCAGAGTCACCAAATTTCCAAACCACTGAAAACACAAAGAATGAACAGATGAAGATTTTTCAAGGTAAAAGGTGTAAATGAAGTGATTGAGCAGTGTTGGAACCGAGGAGGAATTAGAAAAACTACTTTCGGACGAGAAAAACCCAGCATACCATGTGTGCAAGTTCATGGGAGATAACGGTTGTGACCCTCTCTTTGTTTGCAGTGGAGGAAAGCATTGGGTCATAGAGCAGGGCTGTTTCCCTGTATGTGATCAAACCCCAGTTCTCCATTGCTCCAGCATGGAAATCAGGCAACGCTATCTGGTCTACAGAGAACAAAGACAAGTAAAAAGTTGTTAAAATGCAACAGCAAAACTATAACAGGGTGCACTCAGCTTGACCTATTTCCATTTGAAAGGCGCGAATGTCTCAGAACGTTAAAGAGTAAATGTAGTGACACATCATAAAGACAATGAACAACTTTCCAAATCCACTAAGGACTAAAGTACACTCATCTCTTTCTCAGAAAATGTCCAGTTGTAGTTTTATAATTAGCCAGATGTTAAAAATGAGAAAGGTGGTGCAAATAACTCTTCAAAGCGTGTGTGTGTGTGTCTAATCATTGTTGCATTTATCATCATTTAACAGTGTGATCTGTAACTACAGAGAAGACACTGAGCTGCCGTCTTTATCTTTTTTTAGTACTAATAATGCAGCATTATGTTTTGTAGTTTGTTGTTGTTGTTATTTTTTCCATTTTTAAACATTACCATGTCTGATGGACCTGATGGACCACTTTGAAAAACATTAAAAAGGTTTTAAATAGTGGGCACGGTGTGGGCATTGCTTGTGTCAGAAAGGTAGAATAGTGGCAGCAGGTGGAAGATACTGTCATCACAGCGTCAGAAAGCAAGGCACACCAGAGGCATCGGTTGGTACGGCTGGATATCTCAGTTGGCAGTGCACCCGTCTGCCATGCGAGAGATCAAAGTTTGAATCCTACAGGGGGGAATATTAACACCTTCCGGTTGGAGCCTTAGGCAAGACGCTACAGCCCACATTAAATCATTTAGAAGAAAAGCGTCTGCTTAATGACGGTGGTACTGCAGCTGTGATTGGAGAGGGTGAGGCTAGAGACTCCAGGCAGCACCGCAGCAGCCGTGTCCTCAGAGGAAATCCTGCATGTGCAAAGGGACACGATCTCCACTATTAACCAGGTAGCCAACAAGTTACGGGAAATGGAGACTGTCTTGACGAAAATAGGGACAACAGTTATAAAAGGATTGTGTAAGAATAAAAAAACAATAAATTAAAATCCACCTCTTGTGTTTCATAAACGTTGCATCACTTCTAGACGCTCCAGTCTGTCCCATTCTGCTGGATCTTGGAATGAATGACCAAAGCTTACTTTTCCCATTTTCTATTACTAACTGGTACATGCTGGCAGCAGACTCTCTACCTCATCATTTCCATGATTTTATTCTGCATCGTTGGTGTCGCAGTTTCCCGTTTTCCCAGATTTTGTGCGTATGCCATGGTCAGAGTTTCCATGGCGCTAGGAACATTTTCCCGCCAAGCTTGCAGTACACTTCAAGAAAGCAGTTGGAGATGATTTGAGCTTTGTGACATGGTGCATTATCCTGCTGGAAGTAGCCATGAGAAGATGCTACACTGTGGTTATGAAGGGATGGGCATTGTCAGCAACAATACTCAGGAAGGCTGTGGTGGTTAAACCATGAGAAGCTGGTATTAAGGGGCCCAAAGTGTGCCAATAAAATATCCCCCACACTATTACACCTCCAGCACCAGCCTGAACTGTTATATAAGGCAGGATGGATCCATGCTTTCATTTTGGTTCCCTTGATTCCGACCCTACCGTCTGAGTCTAAAGCTGAAATGGAGACTCATCAGACCAGATAATGTTTTTATAATCTTCTATTGTCCAGCTTTGTTGAGTCTGTGTGAATTATAGCCTCAGTTTCCTGTTCTTAGTTTACAGTAGTAGCACCAGGTGTGGTCTTCTGCTTCTGTAGCCTATCTGCTTCAAAGTTGGACGCATTATGTGTTCAGAGATACTATTCTGCATATGTTGGCTGAAATGAGTAGTTATTTAAGTTCCTGTTGCTTTCTATCATATCCAACCAGTCTGCCCATTTACCTCTGACCTTAACAAGACATTTTGATCCAGACAACTGCTGCTCACTGGATATTTTCTCTTTTTTAGACCATTCTCTGTAAACCCTAGAGATGGTTGCAAGGGGAAATCCCAGCAGATCAACAGTTTCTGAAATACTTAGATCAGCCCATCTGACAAAATCTTTCTTTCTTATTCTGATGCTCACTTTGGCCTAAATGCATTAAGTTGTTGCCATCTGATTGACTGTTTAGCAACTTGGGTTAATAAGCAATTGAACAGGGGCTCTTTTTTCAAGTAGCCAGTGCTTTTAAAGCAAAGTATCTACAGGTTATTAAGAACACTTCTTTAACCTTTGTGGCTCTGCTGTAAATGTTTGTGTTGATGCTGAGTTGACCCACCTGACTTGGAGAGAGGATAGGTTGTATTATAGTATCGCTCAAAGAACTGAAGGATTGGCCGTGTAATGTTGAGAGCGTAATCTCCCTGCCCATCGGCTATGGCTTTTCTCTGGGCCCAGATTCGGATCTGCAAGAAATTTAAAATCTCTAAGTCCACAGTAACAGAAAGGGGAAATCTTTGTTCTGGTCTGCATTCAAAGGGAAATGGATGTAGGAATCTCTGTCCATAATCTCCTTTAATGTTGGATGTTTGTATTTCTGGTGATCCAAGATGCTAATTAAGGCCGACACAAGTAATATAAATGCAAACATGTCTTACCAACAAATTGTCTTGGTTTGATTGAATAGAAGTGAAGTCGCTGACGATAAATGCCAATAGATATGTGGACATTCTCTCTGTCGGCTCAAATATAGTAACTCTGACAAGCCTGCCATCAATTACACTGTCTGAAGACTCTGTACAAAAACAGGAAAAGTTAGACCTTGACCTTCTGTTAGTATTAACTGTAAAAACTGTGCTGATTTTCTGAAAAAGATGTTGGAGTTATTAATTATCTAAAATCCAACAGTGTCACATTGAACTCAGGAGCACCCAATGACATGATCATGTTTGAATAATTAGCTCTGGAAACTTACAAGTCTGGGTAAAGTTTTACCAGAGAAATAACCTGTAACTGTTATAAAAGTCTAAAACTAACTCTTTTCTTTGCCGTTGGACAGAGCCACGGTGCCTCTTGTGTGGATGATGGTGACATTGAAGATGGCCTTCATAGCTGGTTCATCAAAGCACGGAAAGGTTTTCCTGGCATATGTTGCTTGCATCTGAGAGGTAGCAACAACTCTACAAAATGTTCCAATTAAACATGAGCAAAAAACACATGTGAACCAAGCAAACTTTATCATTGCAACATTCAACAGCAGAATAATGATGCAAAAATATGCTTTGTTGTTTCTTACTTCTTGACACCGTTATCCATGTATTCACTCCTGTAGAATCCTTCCAAGTCATCCGCTAGCTCCCCCGTAAATTCAGTTTGAAGTATGTAAGATCCTTCCACAGTTAAGCTGCTGCGCAGTTGAATCACTAGATATGTTGTTTTCGCTACAAGCCAAGTCCTTTGTATGTCAGGCACTGTGGATTTGCCCAGGCCAACCAGTTTAGCATGGTGCCCAAGGAAGGTGGTAAAATTCAGCTTGCTGGCGTGGATGATGATGAGGTCTGTTTTCTTTACACATCTGAAGACCATAGCTGAGTGTCCGGTGAAGATGTAAACACCCCCTGCATTGGGCTCTAGCCGAGGCCACAGGGTCACATTGTAAGAGAGAGGAATGAGGGCGTCTGGAAGTCTGTAGTAATCCCAGGGTTCCTTCGGGGTGAAGGGGGTAGTGGGAGGCGTAGGTGTGCTGGCGTCTGATCCATCTCCGGGCTTACCTTGATTCTTGACCCTTTCCTTGTGATAGGCGATAGATAGAGCTATAATAGTAACCAGAGCACTGCCTGCCAGTACAAGCATCCCGAGGCCCACATTTTTACTAATATAGTAGACTTTCCCCATGACCGCTTAAGGAGGTTTGTGCCGAACTCTGGAGGATCTCAGTCCCTGTTTATCCAGCACAGCAGGGCTCGTCTCTTCACAGTTAATGGTTGAATTATTAACATGGCAGGGGGAAAAAAGAAAGAAAAAAAGACCTAAGGAGAAATGGAAAGTTGGAAATACTTCTGTTATTTACTCAGTCTTGTTTATTTGTGGGAAGGTATCACAAGTACAACTCACACATTAAAGCATTTCTCACATTTTCAGGGATCAATCTATGTCAGTTCATACAGCATTGATTTATAAGATTGCTTTATTTCACGTTTGGATTCCTAATGACATTCAAGAAAGATAGATGTACATCATCTGGATCCATGTTTGCATTTTGGGCCTCTAACACATTTAACAAAATGTTCTAATGGATCCAAGCTGGAGAGCTCTTTCGAAGGGCTCAGTTAAAGAAAAAATTTAAATAAAATAAGGAATCAAATACAAATCCAGCCAAATGACTACACAGGTCTACTTTTAATTGTTAGTATTTACAGTTGTAATTCAGAACATGGCATTAAAGTCTCTACTCCAGCTGGGGCCACATGGTCACATTATAAGCAATAAGAAAGAGGGAGTCTGTAATGGTCCCAGGGTTTCTGAAATCCTGTATGTGCTGAAATGTAACTTTTATCAGAAAACTTTCCAGTATTCTTGTAAAAAAAACCTCACTAGAAACTCCTGGAAACATTTTCAAATTGTTTTCTTGTAAATTAATTATTCTGCCTAATTAATTCTACGTTTATCAGCCTGAATAATACAGATTTGAGCAGATTACAAAAACCAAAGGCATGAATCGCAACTGAGAGGATGGAAATATAAATGTGCTTATTTAGTATTTTTAAATGACTTGTTTTTGTAACCAGGAAATTTGCCCTGTGTGTGAAACTTGAACACTCTCCTCACTTTTTATTTTGACAATTTTCCAGTGATAACTCAAAGTACTGAAATGAAAAAATACCCTTAGGCCCCAAAACACATTTGTCCATAGTTTTATAAACACAAAGCCTGCTAAAGTGCTGGAAGGACACCTCCATTTAAAAGTTTATTATATGAAAGGTCTTTCAGCACCTACAATAATGAATGTTTTATTCATATGATAGCTTAATAATGTGAGTCTGCAGGCCATGGGAATGGGCAGTGACTGCTTTGAGGGGAAAAATAATATGAATGCAGAATAGAGACAAAGCTGTACTGTAAGTTTAGAAATGTTTTGGTTTCTGCTTTAGGTGAGCAAAAGCACCATCTTTTGTGGTGTTTTGACTTCTTTTTTGATATCATACAGCAAACCAATGGCTCTTGTTAAGCACTTTATAATTTTATATCTTGATAGCTGTTATATAAATAAAGTGTTACTTGCTTACTTATTTCACAACCCTCCTTCCTACCACTTTGTCCTTCTTGTGGTATGTGGTCATTTGACTCAACCAGTACTGCTGTTTTAACCCATCATTTGGGCTGAAGCTGCCTGTGAATCATTCAGTAATTATTATCTGTTGCTGTTACCTCATAAATGACCTTTACTTGATCTCTCCATATTGTAATGATCTGTGCTAAAGTTAGCTTACATTAGCAACCATTTTAAAGGGGTACTGTGACTGCGAAAGCAAAAATTCAGCACAGGAATGGGTTTTAGGTTAAGATATATTATCATACAGATTCCCTGGCTTGTTTGCTTCTAACCATAAGTTAGCTTAGCTTAGCTAAAAGACTTAAAGGAGAGGAAAAAGGCTAGGTTGACTGTGTCTGATGTGATTGTGATGAGGAGTAGTGAGAATCACAGTAATTACAACAGTGGTGGTAATGCCTGACAAGTGAACATTAACTTTGCCACCAAACCCTCCAAGAAAGAAAACACATCTATCAGCAAAGAAAGAAAAAAACAAAACACAAGAGTAAAATTTATGTTGCATTTTGTAGTAGGAGACAGTTTTTAGGCATCAAAGGAAATCTGATGCAGAACTTGCTCTTCTTTCAGACTTATACGTACAAGTATTGTACTGCTAACGCTGAGAATGCACTTTATGTTATAGTTCTAACTTTTTATTAGTTGATATTTCATGCCAATTTCTTGTGTGTATTAATGTGGTGCAGAGTTTAATATGTTTGACACAGAAAGAGTAGCAGCAGGTTAACAAGGACAAATTTTTTTATGCCAATAAGACTGAACCCATTTGTCACCGTGACAGTATTAATGTTTGCTAAAAACCAAACTGGTTGGATAATGTAAACTGTGCATGTGTAAACATAGCTGTGTAATCATGAAAGGTCTTCACAATATCAGCCGTAAGATCAAAATTTGCTTTTTTTTTTTTAATGATTTGTCAGCACAATCAATTTGGAAACCGAGCTGATGAAGACGTTTATTTTCCCTCTATGCTGCCATCTGGCACAAAAAAAAAACTAATCATAAAAATTTAATTAATCTTAGAACTGAATGAAAATACATTGTCTGGTACAAAATCTACCTCGTTTTAATTATTTTTAAAGAACAAAGTTGTAAAATCCACTTTTCTGTCCACTCCAAAAATGTGAAAACACCTTAAGTTTAACTGTGACTGTCAGAACATTTGACCAAGTACAGTCATTGCTGACTGTTTGGCAGCTTATTTTTGTGGCTACATCTGTAGAGATGCATATTTTCTTGAAAGTGGCAACTGTCTCTGGTTTTTGCTAAGCTAATAGATGGTTTGTGAGCATACGCTTATTGAACAGGCATCAATCTTCTCAGCTAACGCTAGAAAAATAAGATTATGTCCCAAAATATTTAGATATAAGTCTATAAGCACTAAAATAGTTATAAAAACCTTATGTAATTTCAAATGTTAAGGTACAGTATACTGACTCTCTATTTGAACTGTCATTAATTTAGCTACTAACTAGAAGAAGGCTATTTCTTCTGACAAAGAAGTATTTGCCGTATATGGAAAGCTCCAAGCTCAAGGCACCTCCATTATGTTACTACTTCCCCCACCTTTTCCTTCTCTTTCTTTGTGCTTTGATTTATTACTAAAAGTAGTACTATTAATTTTTTAAATGAGGCTGTATATCCTCCTGCGATTACTTGATGCATTGTAAAACTATTTATTTTAAATTACATTTATCTGGTGTAATGATCAGCCATAAAGTCTGGGGAGAAAATCAAAGTAGCTAGATTATTCATAAGCAGCAATTACAACCTTTTGCCATGACACTTAGGTTGACACCATCATGTAGTCTTATCCCAAATAGCCAGCCTGTAAATGTTTACCAAAGTGCAGAGAGGGGAGTTACAACAGTAAGTCAATAAAATATTTATTAATCCTTTAACGTTAACTAAGGCACTAGTATGGTTTATCAAATGCTTTAAGTTGTTGCTCCTTTGACTCTCTTCGAAAAAAAATTTAAGTAGAAAGCGTAACAAATTGTCTTTCTTAACTAGTTCCTTGTTGACAATTTCTAATGTTTCTAATCTTGTAATAATTGCCTCATATCAGCTGGTGAACTAGGGGAAATTATTGAAAAAAAGAATACCTAGACCATACTGTGTCATTCGTGTTGTGTACCATCTGCCACAATTTCCTTCCTTTATATCCAACCTGTACATGTGTTTAATCTTTTATGTATAATCTATGGTTTCATCTGCATCGTCTTAACACTCAGAACTGTAACAACAGGAACATCCGTAGATCTATTAACCGGTCATTAGATGGTTTGTGCTGCACTACCTCAGATTAAGCAGAACATTTTAGTTTTTACATTCAGTTTTGAATCCGAATGTGTGTGTGTGTGTGTATTTATTTATTTATTTTTTATTAGTTCCTTTAAAAATAGCAGCTTTATAAGGATTGTATTGCACAAGGAATCCAGTGTAGGATAATATAAGATAAGCTTTATTTGTCACATGATGTAATATTACAGTAGTACAGTTGCTTTTCCAGGTCTTCAGATGACCTTGTATTTGTTTACATTTATTACCTGATGCATCTTCATTCATTCATTCATTTTCTGTATCACTTTCCTATTAGGGGTCGCGGGGCCAGATGCATCTATTACCTATTATTTTTTTCTACTCCTCTTTCTACTTTTCTTCATTATTCTTCTTTTTTCTGTCCCTCCCCGGTTAGGTCCAGCAAGATCACATAAAATCCATAATTTAAAAAAATAAATGAGATTAAAAAAATAAAAATAAATAAAAAATAAACAACAGATTACCAAGAGAGCCTTATACCCATAAAGCCCTCCAAAGCAAATTTGTTCGCACAACACAGCAGTCAGACTATCATTCTGTTTGCTATGATGCTGGACAGGACTAATCCTCATTTCCTTCATTATCAGTTCATTTCCAGACTCACTCTAACCTCATGTTTAAAGCTCCAACCATAAACCTCTGCCAAAACCTTGATACAACTTCTGGCATCTTTCTTTTAAAACACACAAGTACATAAGGAAGATATTGTCCTATTATGTGACTGTGCAAACCTTTTTATGTTGCCACAGCATGAGTAATGGACATGGACATGTGTGGTATGTGAACAACAACATCTGGAGTTGATGCATCTGAATGTGAGGAATCGTTTTAAGGCCAGGACACAAATGAAGATGTGTCTGATGTGAAACAGATTTAGAGTGTCTGAAAGAATAACAAGATCCTGTATCAGGTAAATTTGGCCATTACATTTAAAGTATTATAATTTAATACCGTAGTGCACTGTTTTACAGACTACAGTAAAAATCTACAGTTAGCAATATAGTTGGGGTTAAACTGATTTATTTTGCTTTTCAGATAGACTGTTGCATAGAAGCTGCTTACCATAACATCTAATTATGATGAATTATTATTAACCTGCATTGATAGGTGAAAATGCAGCATACCCTATAATACTGCTGTGTCTCAGCTTCTATCTAAACAGGTGTTAAAAAAATCAGTGTTAAAATAAAATAAATACAAATAAATAAAAAAATAATAAGTAAACATCAGTGTTGGGTACTATATGATAGTAAGCTTGATAATAGTACAGTAATAATGTGTCATTTAAATTTCTACTGAAAACCAAATATTCTAGTATACCGGTAAGTTGTATTTAATGAAGAGTCTAATTAAAATTTTAACAGTTTTAAAACCAGAATATGTATATTTGTTTAGACAATGCTTGTCCGATAGAGCAGCATGCAATTTTCATCAAAAAATATAACGGGTTGTGTAAGGCTTTAAGCATTAGTTTACATCATTAATGTATATATAAAAAATTAAAAAAAGATTTTATATACATTAATTATCTTATTCATCAGCATTCTGCTTCGGTTAAAAAGCAGTCTGATAGATTTAGGTTTATATTGTCTCTAGCATTTAAAAAAAACGAAGTTAATAAACTTTATCAGTCACACAAATCACATGGATATTTTTTTTTTTCTTGCAGAAGATAATGGCTTGACTGGGAATGTCAACCTTGAGGGCCTAAAATCACATATGCAACTACAAAAAAAAGGGCAAAATGAGCACTTATTTCATTGTGTGATTTTAACAGGCGTTCCTTCTCTAAGTTAGTGATTAAAAACAAGTTTCAAATTTCAAATACGTGCCTGTTTATCCAGTATTATGTAAAGATTAAATGTTCCGTACAATATGTTATGTGCAGGCAGATATCCTGTACATTCTTAATAAACCAGGACAAAACTAACACCTCTTACACTTTATCAAGTTTCTCAGTAAAGTTCAGCTTATCTTGAAAACGTGATAAAATACTCTAAACATACGCTATATACATCTATAATGCGCTATATAAGTCCAAGTCCATTTACCATGAAATACTCACACATTGACCAAACACCTTTATCATTCTATTCGTTCATGAACTCGTGCTCCACACTATCAGCTCTGTGGTGTCCTTCCAATGCTGTACAAACGAACTACAGCCAGTAGCTGGAGCTGCAAAGTTTATACTCACAACAAACTGAATCAAGTAGGCACCACCTTAAGCTGCTTACTAAAGCAGAGACACAAGGTCTCGATTTCATACAGCAACCACTAAATGTGACTTGGACTAAAATTACACACTGATTTATAGAGGAAACATGCAAGTTATAGTCGTTTTCCTTGAGTGTTATGCTTATTGCAAGATTGTATCAACTGGCTTTAGAAGCCAGGTAATGCGACTGATCAGTGACTTAATCATCATCATTAACTAAACTTTCCTTTGGAGTAGATAAAGTCTGTCTATGATGTTTCATGTGAACAGCCATGGAAAAACAGCTCAACTCTAAAAAAAACCTCCACTGTAAAAAAAAGCCCATGATTGATGCCAGATGGCAAGAACCATAAAACACGTAAACAGGCAATTTCAAAACCTTCCCATGGCGAAAGAAGCAGCTTAAATCTATCAAAGAGTAGCTTGGTAAAGTGCACATTATTTCAATTTACAGCCAATAGAAAGAAAACAGTACTTACCAATCACTAAATGTCCACTGTACGCTTTCCTTTGTTTGCATAAGGCATAGAAGTTGCGCTGGAATGACCCACAACTGATGTGAGCGACTTGCAGTCAGTATCTGTGAGGGTGGAAGTGGGAGGTGGCAACAGCTTACAGGTTTTCCAAGGAATGCAGGGAGGGAATAATTTCCTCAGTTCCCAAAAATCTTAAAATTAGTAGTAAGGGGGTTAGAAAGGAAGTGGCTGTGTCAACAAAACAGCAAACTCATTGTGGTTGAGCTGAAAGAAGTCTGATCCCCAGAGGTACAGAAAGTTCTGAGAGTTTCACATGACAGTGGTTGAGTTTGATAAACGAACTAGGAGGCGCAGCTAGAGTGATTTGTATATTTGTTTATTTTAACTTGGTTTAGGAATGTGTGACACTGAAACATGTCTCCCTTCCTTAAAAGACTGATTATATCTGGCTACTAAAAACAACGAATAAGACACCAAAAAACACATTACAGAAACACTTAAAAAACAAAAAATCTTCTTTCTGTTGCCTTGCTAAACAGATGTTGGCGAAATCCTATCACAGCCCACTCAAATTTGGCTTGAACCAAACAGCATTTAGACTGTCTGCATTGTGCACAATCTGCACCTAGAAGAGGTCTCTTAAGGATGCCAGAGATGAAATATACAACAGGGAAGGGAAAATAAATCATGACAAAAACCAAGGGCGTATGAGTAATTCTAGCCAAACACAGAAGCCAAAGAATCATGTTATAGTCAACTGAATAAAGTCCAAATAAACTCACTTCAGACAGGAGAACATTTAAGGCCTATTCAGAACTACTGATGACAAACGCCAAAGATTGAGAGCTGCAGGGGAAAATACACACAGAGAAAAGAGAAAAAACAATCAACCATTGCATGAAAAAGAAAACTTAAAAGTAGGTACACAGATCATAAATATTAATGTTTAATGCTTTATAGAATCAAATTTTACATCATTGTGCAATCCCTTCAACTGGAGCAATCTATAACATGTTTTCACATCAGAACTGAAAAGTAGTCCCCAGCTCATCTCCCATACACGTGACTAGACTGGAATGAAGCGGAGAGTAAGCTGCTGTGGTTCTGTTGTACATTAATAAAAAAAACAGTGTTGTCCATATTCGCCACAGAGCTGGGTGGAGGAGGGCGGCATCAGTAGTACTGTTTACCAGCCCCGCAGAGCTCGGCTGGAGCGCTCTTCAGAATGGGGAGAGGCTCGGCACTTTGATATTGATGTCTCCGATGTTGATGTTGCGGGGAATCTCGGGCAGGTTCATGTTCTTCACGGCAGACACGGCGCGAGCGGGGGCCGCTGACAGACCTCCCTGCCCAAGGAAAACATCACGAAAATACCTTTAAAGCTTGTGTGTGTGGGAAACTTACTCTGGTGATGAAGAACATCACTGCAAATGATTTTCTAAACATTAATCATCATGTGACCGCATGCACAGAAAATAGAAAATCAGTGTCTCCCCTTAATTAAAATAAATAACTGTCCACATTTCTGAGTCTAGATCTGTATGAGCTGCTGCCTTTAACATTAAAGTCGATCTGTAAAGTGAGCTTAAAAACTTTTAAGTCTGATTTTGATGGTAAAAGATATAGATTTAATCACGCAGTGTCCGTGTCGTGCTTTGTAAACATAAACTACAACTTGCAAGTTAAAAGAAGCTGCAGTTTATAAGATAAAAACTTATAGCAGAAAGACCCTGACCTCAGACTTCTCCATACGGTTCTGCACCTCCACCTGTGCAACAATCTCATTCATGTTGGTCTCCAGCACCATTCCTCCCATCACCACCTCCTGCAAGATGTAATGAACCTGCAGAAAAACACAACACAGCAGGTAACACAAGGCTTTTCTTGATGTTGAAGGGTTCTGATCTGCTCGCTCACTGCTCCATTCTGATGTTTTCACTTGGGAATTTTTAGTATTTCCAGGAACATAAAACTGTCTTCTATTGCAGACCTGAGTTCAAGCACCCTAAATTTATCTCCATAGGTATCAAAGCCCTTTTTGTGTGTGTGTGTGTGTCTCCATATATGACAAAATAACAATATCACGACCTCTTTGAGAGCAAATGTAAAAATATGTCAAAGATTCATCTTAAGAAAACATTCCTCAGGCCAGTCTCCGTCACACCATATGACATTAATTTCCTGCTGGGAAAATTCAGTCAAGATGATTGTACATGTCTTATCATTTTTTCAAGAAGAGGGGTGTGTGTGTGTGTGTGTGTGTGTGTGTGTGTGTGTGTCTTGTTGTAACATAAACATTAAAGCTGCATCTGATATACAACTTAGATCATTTCTAAGTAATCTTTACACGGCCGAACACTGGACATCGATGGGTTCTTATTTTGCCCCACAAGTCTATGTCTAAAAATAAGGCAGACGGTTACCTTGACTACTGAAATCTAACAAGTTCATCCACGGGTCCATGTTATTGTTTGTCCATTTTAAAGCAATTCTCTTAAGATATTTTGTTTCTAAGGATGAGATGGATAAAGTGCTGTAAAGACATCTTTTTTTTCCCCTCCTTCTTATTTTAGCTGTTTAGTTGTATAATGTGGGCTTAGAGTGCATTATCCAACTTCTTTAAATATTTTATATTTATTTTCATTAGGTGGAACCTTCTCTTACAATGGCTTAAATGTTATTCAACCAATCACCACAACTATAAATTAAATCTTTGGTCATATACTTCACAATCTTTTGCACATAAAGTGCATGAAGTCTGAAACTTGTGGACCTCAGTAATAAATGGGATCCCTTCTTAGCGGTGCCTTGCCAGCCCTCTGCTGCAGCTTCCTTTGTTTATTTTTCTGTTTTTAGTTTTGCCTTCTAATGTAGAGCTCCTGAAAAAGGTCCCATTCAGAACATATACACATTTCAACTGTGTTTTTTAACCTTTAACCAGTGTGCAAAAAACAGCCTAAATCAAAGCGAAGCCCAGCAAAAAAAAGCTTAAACTGGTTAAAACTATAAATAAAATTAAAAAAACTAGAAGGGTTCAACTTTTGTCAACAGTTTTAAATAACTGACTTGTACAGAGAGATTCATCCATACAGTACTTAAAAGAAAAACAAAAAAACAGTCATGTGTAAAATATGTCTTTCTGTTTTTAATTGGTTGTATTTAAATAACTAAGACCTGGTATGGACCAGTGGGTTTGTATGTACAAACTCTAATAAATAAATTTAAAAAAAAGAAGGGATGTTGTGTAAAATGAAAAGAAAATCAGAATCCACCAATTTGCAAATCTTAAAAACCCATTTTTTATTGCCAGTTGAACATAAACAACATTTCAGCTGAAACTGAGACATTTTACCATTTCATGAAAAAATTAGCTCATTTTGAATTTGATGGCAACAGAAGGCTGGGAAAGTAGCTGCCACAAATAAACAATAGGGGGGAGCATCTGACATAAAAAAGAGGCATTTTGAGAGTGACAGAGTCTCTCAGATGTAAAGATGGGTAGAACTTCTTTAATCTGTAACAGACCGAGTCTTAAAATTGTGGAACAAGTGACAAGGCTGAAGGGCAAACCTGGATGCTTGTGATCTTCAGGTGGCACTGCATTAAAAACTGACACGATTCTTAATGTGGATTCACTGCACAGGTTCAGCAGCACATCTAAGATCAGTGCCTGCCATGAAATCCACAACTGCAGATTAAAGCTTAATAATGCATAAAAGAAGCCATATGTGATCCTGAAATACCACCATCTTCTCTGGATAAGGCATTCGAAATGGTCTAAAGTAAAGTGGAAACTGTTCTGTGGTCAGATTAATCAAAATGTAAAATTCTTTTTGGAAATCAGGGATGTTGTGTAATTAAAGCATAGAGGAACCATCCATACATAAATGCTCCACAATAGTAAACATCACCCTGTTCCAACTTCTTAGATGTGCTGCTGCCATCAAATGAAAAATGAGCTAATTCTGGACCAGCTGAGTTCCACTTTATTCTCCAGCTTGTTACATACTAGAGGCATGCACTGGGTGTTTTTATTTTCTAACTTTGCCAGCTGAGGTAGAAGGAAGACAAGAGTATGCATAAACAAGGAGGGAGGAATCATTTAGACAAATTTTGGACCATAGTGGCTTATAAGAAAAACACATTTTTGCACATCCAGTAAAGGCTTTACAACAAAAACAACACTTGCTTTGTAGTTGTTTTTTGTGGTTTGTTCTGAAATAAACTTGGGAGTCCTATTTAAATATCTGTGGTCTGTTCCTGTCGCAACTGGAAACAGTCGTTCTGACATTGAGGACTGTAGCGTATTTCAGTAGACTCATTCTGTGCTGCTACAGCTGATGGGCTCGTGAATGGTGAATTATTGTTTTACGATAAAACTATTCAAATATAATTTTCTTGGTTACTGTTTAGTCTATGCATCATTCTGAAAATGAAAGAAAAAAAACTAAAACAAGTGATTTGTAAAGCTATCAGTTAAAAGCTCAAACACATTGAAAACGCACGCCAAAAGAAAGCTTCTTTTGGCTTGATATTGTCATGGGAGATGCTAAACTACAGAATATAAAGTTTGCTGTGAAAATGACTGATATTCTTGCAGCTCTACCTAGCAGCAGACTCGGAAAGGAGCAGTTTAAAGGAACCAAGACATCAAGCAGACACCAAACCCCGACTCACCTTATCCATGTGGAATATGAGGTCCAGTTCACAGACGTTTTCAAAGCACTTATCCAGCGTTTCCACAAACACCTACAGAAAACAGAATGATTTTGTCATATAGAGAAATTTTCTACATTTGTGCAAACACACCAGAAAATTTCTTACAGCTTTTACCGAAAAACAGAGCTGCCAATAAATAATGACCAAATCAAAAAGACATATCACAAACGTATCACAACACTGACCAGACACAAATCCACAGGAAAAAAAAAGAAAAATGATCTCTTAGTGTATAAACCCACTGGACGACTCAGTGACTGTGTCAGCATGCAGAGGATG